>VXAD01001131.1:263664-329597 GCA_013399195.1 Dicrurus megarhynchus
GCACTCGCCACCGAGTACCCGGCGCTGGTGCGGCTGAGGGCGCTGGGCGGGCGCGGCGAGGCGCGGGCGGCGCTGGCGGCGCTGCGGGACGGGGCCGTGCGGAAGGTGCGGTGCGTCCAGACGGGGCCCGGGGCCAGCGCCGGGGACTGCGTGACAGTGCGGGAGGAGGTGGTGGCCCACCGGAGCCGGCCGCATCTCTACCTGCAACGCATCCGCATCGCCAACCCCACAGAGCGGGTGGCCGCCTTCGAGGCCTCGGCCCCCGCCGCCGCGTCCGCGCTGGGCGGGCGCTTCGCCACCAGCCTGGAGAAGGTGGAGGAGCGGCAGTTCCTGCTTTCCTCCGGCCGCCTGCTACTGGCCGGCAGCCCCAAGATGGTGCTGGTGGTGGTGGCTGCCAAGAAACTCGTGAGCCGGGTGCAGGTTGCGCCCAAGTCGCACTTTGACGAAACCGTGCTGTCCGTGGTGTACACCTCGGAGCCCATCGAGGTCTCCAGGCTGGAGGAGACTTTCAGCAAGCTGAGGGAAGCAGCCAAGAAAGAGATGCTGGAGGTGATGCAGATGGGGGTGGAAGATCTTTTCCAGGAGCACCAGCAGACCTGGTCTGACTTGTTCATTTCAGGTAAGTAAAGTGATGCTCAACTTTCACGGGGTTGCTTTAGAGGGTGGCTGAAAGCTCAGTGTCCTGGTTGCTGTAAGGTCTCCAGAGGCTCTGGTCTTCCTGATGGGTTATGGGATAGTAAAACAGTGTTCCTGTTTTGCAACCCAGCTTGCCTTACAAAGTGGAGTACACCTGACTACGTATAGGAAATGATATAGAAAATATCATAGAAATGATACAGAAAATATAGAAAATAGGAAAGAACATTTATAATCATGATTCTGTATGTACTGCTTTTCATGGCTTCAGGAACTTCACTCATTTGCCATGCATGTCAGTTGGAAAAAAAGTTGACCTTTAGTGATAGCATAAAAGACAGATTCTGCATAGAAGTTAAGGGCCGTCCTACGAAGATGCTTTTTCTTAAGATTTTAATGTATTACATAAAAAAGCAGCTGCCCAAATAATGTAGAACCTGTTAATTTTTAAAAAGATTTGACAGATCATTCTTGCAGAGTCATGATGACAGCCCTGTAAGGCATCTGTATATTAAATTAGCTTTGTCTTTAGTGGGAGGTTAGCTTCCAAACTGCCAAGTAGCAGAGAGAGCATCTTCTTAGAGAAACACAAGAAAACATTTCACGTTGGTGTTTTATGGACAAAGGTTTCTTAGATGTTACAAAGAACACCTGCGTATTGAACATCAACATGCACATTTGATCTTCTTTTCCTCCTGGTTAATAGTCTGACTATTAGTTGTTTTCTTTTGCTACAGGGATTGAAATGAGAAAAATCACAGATGCACATACCCCATCCAGTGAGACTGTCAACATGACCCTCTACTACGTGCTGTCAACTGTGCCAGCCCCCCTGCTAGACCCACTCATTGGTGGTGAGGACAGGGAGAAGATTGAAGCCAGCCTGAACTATGCTGACCACTGCTTCAGTGGCCACGCGACCATGCATGCCGAGAACCTGTGGCCACCAAAGCTGACCAGTGTCACCCAGATCCTGCAGCTCTCAGACCTGTGGAAGCTGACTCTCCAGAAACGGGGATGCAAGGGTCTTGTGGCAGCTGGAGTCCATGGACTCATGCAGGGAATGGTGCTTAGTTTTGGGGGTCTGCAGTTCACAGAAAACCATCTTCAGTTTCAGGCTGACCCTGATGTACTTCATAACAGCTATTCCTTACGTGGGATCCATTACAATAAGGACTTGATCAATTTAGCTGTTCTCCTGGATGCTGAAGGAAAGCCCTTCTTGCATGTGTCTGTGAAATTCCAGGACAAGCCTGTCAGACTGTATGCGTGCGAGGCAGGCTGTATGAACGAGCCCGTGGAGCTGACCTCGGAGGCACGAGGTCACACCTTCCCTGTCATGGTGACTCAACCCATCACACCACTGCTTTATATATCAACAGATTTGGTCCACTTGCAGGACCTGAGACACACACTCCACCTAAAAGCTATTCTGGCTCATGAGGAACACATGGCCAAGCAATACCCAGGCTTACCCTTCCTGTTCTGGTTCAGTGTGGCCTCCTTAATTACTTTGTTTCACTTGTTTCTGTTCAAACTCATCTACAATGAATACTGTGGGCCGGGAGCCAAGCCACTCTTCAGGAGTAAGGTATAAGGCTGCTGCTTTTGGCTGCTGTCCACTGAGTGTTGTCAGCCTTATGTTGTGTCAGCTGTGCCTGGGCAGGCTCTGTCTTGGACTGTGATGATTTTCAGTCTCTTGCAACAAGCGATCTGTGACCTCTTCTTGCAAGAAGGAGGATTAGGGCAGGGACTGGAGCAGTAGGGCTCACAATCATTAGAAAAGATAAACTCATTGTCTGTCCTTAGACATTTGTGAGGCTGCAGGTGGAGGCAGACACAGCTTTCTGTCCTTTTTCCACACATCAGTGTAGGACATTGCTTGTTTCTAGGCCAGCAGTTGCAGTTGTGTCATGAGATGATGTCTCTTGTTATTCAGTAACCAGAAAGCATGTGAGAGAGCTGCTGTACTTGTCTGCACTGCTGTGTGGAGACCTGCACATGTGCCTGCCTGCTCTGACCATGTGATGTGTCACATAACACCCAAAGGCGGGCTGGTGTTCTGAGGTGAAGGTGCTGACTTGCTCGTTCTCGTGGTACATGTTCATAGTATAGACACTGTGCAGTCCTCTATCAAACCACACTTACCACCATCATTTTGGGAAGACACTGAATTGGTGTTTCTTGCAGTCATATAAAATACAAAGCTGTGTTAAGGAAAGTACTGAGTGCTTTTTACTGTGAGTTGAAGGTTCTGGCATTAAGCTCTCATGCGTCTTACCTGGGTGTAAAGAATTTCAAGTTGTTTTGAGTTGCCTTGGAGAACTTATTTGCTGTAAAAGCTTAGCACAGAATAGACAGTAAATGGTGAGTTCTGCTCTTAGTACTGGGACTTTCTGATTGTGTGTTGATATGAAGTGGAAATGCAAGACCAGACTGGATTTGCTGTGTGAGCTAGTTGTGCTGTTCAGAGGCTTCCCTCCTGAGGGCTGAACAGAGTTAAATGTAGGTTACGTTTTAAAAAAAAGGGAGATGATAGTTAAATAGAGCTGTCAGAGGAAAAGTTCTAGCTTTAGATTGCCCTGTTATTCAAAATTATAAAAACAAATTCAATTTTGGATAGCTAAGGCTGAACAGAAGGTTCAACTAAACTTGACAGTTGGTATGTAAGGGGTGTTTAAAGTGAGTTGGAAATTTCCCTGTCAATTCACTGGTTTTGTCATGTTGAGCACTGGAGATCAAGCCTGATGCCAAGCAGGTCTGAATAGCTGTGATCCAATAAAAGAATGAACGGGAGGTGCTTGTAGCTAGACTAACTAACCTAGGAAGATGTAGGATAGAAATGTGTATCAGACAACTGCAGTTACAAGCCTCTGATCATGATCAAAAAAAAAACCTCAGTGCAAAGGGAGGAAGGGGTTAGGGTCAGTTATTGTGTAACAGCTGTGCCCTCACATGCGCCTGAAATGTGTCCTTGGAATTATGTAATTATGTCCTTTCACTGTTGTCTATCCAGCTGCCTTTGTCATCTCCAAGACTTGCCTTCTGCCTTTTACCAAGTGACTTGTTAACCATTGCTACAGGTGACTGTCCCCGACTCTGCTCGCTGAAGTGCCCAGAAGCTTCACAGCCACAGCCCAGGGCTGACCTGCCACCTTGTCCTCCTGGGCACTGCAGAGCAAACAACTCTGCTTCCTCGTCTTAGTTGGACCTACTTCAAACGAAGGTGATGAAGAACTTGATTCCAGAAACAGGGAAGAAGTGGAAGCCAGCTGAAGCTCAGAATCTGTAGCAGTAAGCAAGATAGATGGTGTTGAAATAACACCCTGTTCCATTAATTGAATGGGAACATCCCTGCATCCAAGTGAACTTAGTCCTTCTTTTAGCCTCCATTTGCACAAGACACCTGACAATTTTGCAGCTGAGAACAAGGACCATTTGAAAGCAACAATCCTTTTGTGCCTTGCTATGACAGGAATCTGAGACTTGGAAGGTGTGGTGATTCAGTAGTTTATCCCAGAAGCTTGTGTAACAGATGTTTCCTTTCCCTGTAAGCTGTTCAGTTCCCTAGGACTAATCCATTTGGTAAAAATACTTGAAGGTATACTAAGTAGTTTGATATTTTGATTTGGTTTTTTTCAGTTCTACAGAAAAATAAAGGATGATGATTTCTTTCTGAGGTTAACTAGAAAACTTTAGTGTAACTTCCTTTCTGGTATACAGTTTTTATTTATTGCTTGGGGGGAGAGGGAGTATGTTAATTTTTCCTTCACTTCAGTAACAGTCAATTGAACTGTAGATATCTAAGTTCTCGTAACAGGTTTTTCAGCCTTTATAACTGTAGAGTGCAAAATCAATTTAATGAAATTGTTTTCTGGATATACACTTGGAAATGCTGGTCTGCAGGTTTCCTATTCTAAGCCTATTGAGACTTTGTGCATTGATTTGTTTTGGCTATGGGGGAAGACATCCCACTTTCTAGTGACTTACAGGTTGTTTGGTTTTAAAATACCAAAGCTGTTGTTTCTAAATAAATATCTTTCAGTCTAATCTGATTGCTGAAGTGTGGTTGGGTTTTTTGTTGGTTTTGTCTCTGTTCTCTCCTGCCTTTGCTCCCCACCCAGTTTAGACAAGCAGAGCCTTGTGTTACATCTGTGGCCAGTATTGGCTGCAAATACAGTGTGGAAAATAATATATAAATGGATATAAGCCAGGAACAGACAATTTGCAAGGCACAATAAGGGACAGAAACACACAGGGTAATGCTCTTCTCTGTTTCCTTGCTCAGTGTAACCTTGTTCTATCCTGAGGAACTAAGGCCAAGCTTTACTTTGAAGAACACAGAAACGATCCCAGGGAACCATCAAGCAGTAGATTTAACAGCCATCCACCAAGTAATGAATTTTCTTTGGTGGTCCCAAGGAAAAACTGGGTCAGGATTTAACTTCAGATTTTCAGAGGGGTTACTGTCTGGTTTCAGATGAAAAACATCCCTCAGAAAAGCAGATTTCAGTGTCTGTAACTTTTCTGCAGACAATTCCATTTACAAATTGGTATAGCAGAGTTACTGCCCTTCAAGGGAATAAAGACAGGGAAAGAACAGAGTCCATTATAAATTGTACACAGGTACTCTGTGTATTGAAGGAGATATTTGCTATTCTGCTTTAACAGAACATACCAGAAGCTCCTTCTCTTTCTCACTGAAGTTCCACGAGCTGCTTAGTTTCTATGAAACATCTGGCATGAAGATGATAAGAGCTTCCAGGGGGCTATTTCCAAGCCACCGTGGTATCAGCTGGAGGCCGAGCCATTTGATGTTCCCTGGCAGAATTGCCAGCAGCATGATGCCCACAGAGTCCAAGGAAGACTATTTAGGCCTGGAAAAGATGGATAAGCTATCATCACATAAAGCATGAATAGAACAAAAACCAAAACAGCTTTGAGAGGGTTTTACATTAAATATATTATGATTCCTATGAGCATTTCCTCCGTAACAAAAGAAGTGTTCCAGAATTCCTCCATGAAGAAGGGGAAAAAGAAACAGGGTTTCTCTATTTACAGTATGCAAGAGAGCAGAAGGTTATATCTGTGAAATGCAGAAATGCTTAAAGAATTAAACAAAATTCCATGTTTACAAGCACACAACAAATGAGGAAAGTTAAAATAGTAACTAACCATCCGAAATTTATATTTTTAGTTGGAATTCAGTGAAAATGATAGTGACGTGGAAGTTAAACTGAGCAGCATAACATGTTGTTTAGCTTGTAAATTCAGACACTAAGAAAAGAGCCAACAAATTAATGGAAAAAAAATTAGAATCTCAATTCTGCACTGTTAATCCTGCTTTCTGCCTTTGTCAGATAATAAGTACAAGATGCCAGAACAAGGTTTGGTTGATCTAATTTGCAATTCAAAATGCAGCTTTCTCAAGTGCTACTGTCTGGGTAGGAAAATACGCTCTTGAGAAGCAGACAAAACAGCAAAGCATTCTATATTTCTGCCTTCCACATGTGTGCTCCAGGCATCTTTCATCCAAAACAGTACCTACTGCTGAATGGAAGCTCTGGAAATCAGGGATTTTGCTGCTTGTTAATCCTGACATTAAACATTGGATTTATTTCAGCATTTTTGAACCCCTAGTTTGGTCTCTGTGTACAACATAGCTCTAGTTACAAAACTGGCATTATGATATTTGTTTTCATTCTAATAAGTTTGTTCCCTATGTGTGTCCTGACTTAGGGGATAGAGATGTTTGTTTCTCAAATAACCAGCAACAGTTTTTCAGTGGTTGGTGGATGGAAAGGTGACAGAAGATAGCAGGTTTCTGTAGTAGAAAATAAAAAGGGAAAAAGAGACAGGGTAAGTGTCATGTATCTAGTCACTGATCTCAAATGTCACTAATGAATTAAGACACTTCCTTTTGTGGCAACAGCTCTGGAGGGGTGTTAATGCCTGCTCTTGCCTGCTTTGTCCTGTGAATGAAAGTGCTTTGCTCTTTTTCATTAACAAGCTCACAGTGTGTTATAGCACAGGTCAGCACTGCTCTGGGGTGTACACAGGCTCATTTGCAATGCTGCAGGAACCCTGCTCTCTTCCAGGGCTCTGCTGCTGATCTAACAAAGGGAAATAGGAAAGGAATGGAGTCTGATTCACCACATCATACCAGGATTTCTGCTTCATCATGGACAGCTGGTTCTTTGTATGGCTTGAAGTATGTTCCACTTCAAAGTGATTACAGTCTGGTTTCTTGAAGAAGTCTGGCAAGCTAAAACACATGCAGCTTGATCTGGGAAAGAAGATACAGGTTTTCAGTCAGTACAATGCAGTAGATGCCATTCAGTTACACACAAAAAACAAAACAAAACAAAAGCAGACCCCAGACCAAAATAAAATTCCAAGCAGTCATAGAATTGTACACTAACTAAGGTGGGAAGGGAGCCTCTAGAGATCAACTAATCCAACCCCACAAACACATCTGTCTGAATATATCAGACACTTACTGCTGACATACCACCAAGTGTTAGAATAATTAATTTAAAATTTTCCTTCTGTGAACACCTTTGTGATGAACTTTTTAAGGCAATGGAAATGCAAACAGCCGCTATAGATAATAAGCAACTAATTTGGAATTCTTTTTACCCAAGTTGTTTATATAGCCTGGATCCAAGGTCCACCTAAATGGGGATTTTTAGCAACTTGTGTATATAAAAAATTATCCCACGATGACACAAGTTTTCCATTGGCATTGGAATAGCTCTGCATTTTAAGTCATGTGTCCCAGAGATAAAGGACACCATATAAAATGGCTCGTGGAATTGAGCCTGTAGCACCCAGGAACTGGCATCATGCTTGGAGTCCTCTTTGCTGTGTTGACTCTGGCACCTGCAGGTACGTGTCCAACTTCTGCTTTAGTTTTAAAATAAAAAGTTAATTAAAATCTAAAAACAACTTTTCTTTTTCCGACAAACTGAACATTCTTCATCAAAGCAGAAAAAAATACAGCATAGGAAGTTCATTACACGGGTCTCTCAAAAGAATAGCTGGGTGCTGTGCTATTCCATATCTTACGGATATTTTTTTAAACCTACTTTCAAAACACACATCCTATTTCTATGTCTTCTAGCCTTTGGCTGCGGGGTTCCTGCCTACCCACCTCTTGTATCCAGAGTTGTTGGAGGGGAAAATGCAAGACCATACAGCTGGCCCTGGCAGGTTGGTCATTCTGTGCTTTTCCTGGAATAACTGGGGCTGTGCTATCTCTGCACAGCACAACTGAACAAAACCACCTCTTACATTCCATTTGATGCATCTTGTCTGACATGTCTTAGGTTTTGACTCTACTGATCTGATCAATCCTAAAGTTTCCAGTCTTTTTAAGAAAGCTCTGAATGTGCTGCATTTTGCTGGTAATGCAGGCTCTCTTTTTAAGTCAAGTAGACTTGGGCTGTTTAAGCAAGATATATTTTAAAAGTCAAGCTTTGCATGATAGGGCAGGAGGAAAAGCTTTTCTGTGGCAAGGAGTTGGAAACTTGTTACTGTTTGTAACAAGAAGTTGTGTTCTGGGTGCAGGAACAAAGCACAACAATGAAAAATGAGTAAGCAAAAGCCTGAGCCTTACTTGGTTCCTTGATCCCAGGCCTCCCTTCAATACAATTCCAATGGCAAGTGGCGTCACACTTGTGGAGGAACCCTCATTGCCACCAACTGGGTACTGACAGCTGCCCACTGCATCAGGTAAGTAATGAAGATAAATCTGACCCAGGAAGCAGTACATGAGAGATGAATGAAAACCAGTATCAATGCCAGTTCTCCCTTTCCCAGTTGAAAGCTCTGAGTTTCGCATCACATCTTTTGATTATAAGTCAGGAGAATGACATCTCTCTATCTTCTTAATGTAAAAGGGGGAAAACCCCCCAGTCACCTGAATTATATACTCTTCATTTTCCATAAACAAACTATGAACATCCTTATGTTTCCAAGTTGCGATTAAAATTCAGCTGTGTTGCCTGTTTCTGTAATACATGTGTCAGTGAGATCCACAAATTAACTAATCGATCCACTTCCTGAAGAAATGATCACAAATATTTTGAATATACCAACCATTTTCAGTAAACTCTTCCTATTATGTGGCAGTGTAACAAAGAAGTGATCGGGTACAGCTATGATGTTTCATCATCAAAACTGTTTCCACAAATACAACCCCGTTTTGCACTGGTAGCATATGGTTATTGTAACACTAAGTTGTAGCAAATATCATAATATGAAACATGAAGGATTGGTCGCATGTTATTATTATAAATCCTACATATTGTATCTATCACACAGTTGTTTATTAGTGAAGCTGCTTCTGGCTGTCAAAAAAAGTCCGAATTGTTACTGCATTGAAGAATATGAGCTGAATCCTGCAAAGATTGGAGGCACCTTGAGTTTGTTAATGAAACCTTGAGCAGGATTTGACAGGACGGCTCAGAGATGAAATGATTATGAAGCCTAGAACACAATCTTTGCCCTTAGCAAATCACTGGCTCAGTTCCAGACACACCATGCCTATGATGAGATATTACAGTCAAGAATATTCTTACTGAATCTCTCAGGAGCCAAAGATGCAGATGCCTGAGCAGCAGCTGCATAACTGAGCATTCATCCTTTTCTTGCCCAGTTCTTCTCGGACATATCGAGTGTTTCTTGGAAAATACAACCTAGCAGCTGAGGAAGAAGGATCAATTGCACTTTCTCCAGAAAAGATAATTGTTAATGAGAACTGGGATCCACAGGATGTTGCAAATGGGTAAGCTGGTGGCAGATATTTTTTCAGTTTTTAGATGGAGGGTAAAAATCAAACTGCCTGAATCCCACACACCTGGAGATATGGCAATTAAATTAATGTTTAGAGCCTCCTGTTACAGTGTCCAGTTTGTACCTTCCTCCTCAAGAGAATACAAAGCAATTACCAACATTGATTTCTTACTGATTAATAATGTTTCCAGAAGCCATTTTGCATGTTCATGCTTGGGTCGGAAGCTGTTCTGTGCAATGCTATCTTTTATACAATGAAAGGGAATGAAACCTTTTATCCAACACTCTTGGAAGCCCTCCTACCAGCAGCACAGACACAGAATTGTTCATCATTAATATCAGTGTGGCTGAAGGACTCCTATGTCCTGCTGCTGGCTAAGAACAGTAACAAAGAAATCCCCTCAGTTGCAGGTCCTTGGAGTGAGTCCTAACATATGCTTGGCTTTGGTAAAAAAACCTATAAAAGACAATTTTCTGCCAACAGGACAAGCGGCCAGTTCTGCAGGGAATAGCCTTCCAGTCCATGAATTTCCCCATTGCTTTGGGGTGCAGGAATCTTTACTGCTTATGCACTGGCCTTTGCTCCCTTGCTTCTCTTTTGAATAGGCCAAGTGCTGTGTAACTGCTGAGCACTCAGGCTACTGTGTCTTAATCCATTTTGCAAACCTCTTTACCTTCCCTTTCTCTCTCCCACTCTCCAATATGTGCATGTTACCACAGGTACGACATTGCTTTGATCAAACTCTCTGAGCACGTCACCTTAAGTGACCAGATTCAGCTGGCCTGCCTGCCCCCTGCCCAAAGCATCCTGTCCTCCAACACTGCCTGCTATGTGACTGGCTGGGGAAGACTGCAGAGTGAGTACTTGGGCATTTGCAAAACCATGGAACTAAAAAAAAAAACTTTCAGAAATGCCTTCTCCTCTGAGATTGACAGCAAAGACTATTGATGGTGTTCAAGATCCCCTCAAAACTCAGTGTAGTGAGTAGTTTATTATATTAGGCCCCACTTCACTCACACATTATGATTTTTCCCTTTCAAGTTTATTTTCCTTGTAACAGAGCTGGTAATGCACCTGAGGGGCCTTTACTGAGCTTTTAGGAGCTATTGTAATGCAAATGTTAATAGTGTGCAGACAGGTGCATGTGTTAATCCCAACCCACCTGCTGAGTATCTGAAGACACATAAGGGAATACATGTGAAGTAAAGAAAATCTCAGAGAGTTCAGCAGAGGTGTCAGCTTGGCTCAGGAGGCAATTCCTCAAGGGATAAGTAAATTGCAAACTCCTGAAAAAAGAGTAGCCCTTTATCTCTCTAACTACGAGACAGTTTTAATGGCATGCAAATTTTTAGTAAATTATGGTGTATATAAAGGAATGGAACTAAGGGACATTCATACCTATAACATATATACAGCTTCTCCTTTAATATAGCCCCTACGGAGTGTTTTACCTGGAGTGATGGTACCCAGATCCCAGGAGAAGGTTAGCAGAGCAGTTTTATTCTTCCTTCAGTGCCAGCTGGTACCATGTCTCTGTGTTTCTGTTCTCTCTCAGCAAACGGACCCCTTCCCGATGACCTGCAGCAAGGCCTTCTGCTGGTGGTGGATTATGCAACCTGCTCCAAGCCTTCCTGGTGGGGACAGACAGTGAAACCCACCATGGTTTGCGCTGGTGGGGATGGAATCATCTCCAGTTGTAACGTGAGTCCACTCTCAGGGCTTGGGTTTAGACAAGCAGGCCTGATGGGAAGGAAAGATTAAAAACCCCACAGAGGAGCTGCTCACACTATGACTGCCATTAACTGTGTTCCTCTTCCTGGCAGGGGGACTCTGGGGGCCCACTGAACTGCCAAGGGGCTGATGGCAGGTGGGAAGTGCACGGCATCGTCAGCTTCGGCTCTTCTCTTGGCTGCAACTACTACCAGAAACCCTCTGTCTTCACTCGGGTCTCTGCCTACAACAACTGGATCGAGCAGGTGAGGTGCTGGGATTTTTGCCACCTACTAAGGGAGCTGTATCACTCTTGATTCAGCCCTTACCAACTGAAAGTATCCTCCTCTGAAACAGATATCCAAATTTTTTTCACTTATTTAAATAAGTTTTGATAATAGGAATGCATTCTCCCTTTATCCTAGAGCTTTATTTGTAGTCATAAAGATTTACTGTGTATTTCAGAAGTGATTACTCAAATTTGCATTCATCAATACACTGATTGTTGCGATTGTATCCTCAAAGGCAGCACATGCAGCTCAAGTCTGGAATGTCAAATATCTTTTAATTTAATATAAACTTTGACTGAGAAGCAAAAATCTTAATTCAATTATTTAAATCCTGTGACTTGGATGCAACACATACTGTTCACAAATTCCTGCATCTCATGATCTGATTTTTCATTTGTTTTACATTTTTGCAGGTTATGGCAACCAACTAACCCAATGAGAACCAGATGAGAGATGTCAAGAAGGAAAGCGGTTTGAATAAAGTCATAATCACGACACCTTTGATCACAAAGAACTGGGAAATTATGCTTTTAATAACACAAATATTAAACCAAACACTAGTGAAATAAACAGTATTTTTTGTAACATGAAAACAAAACATGCGTCTCTGTCACTCCTTCTTGACTGTTGGCAAGCCCAGAGTCTGTATTTGGGGATAACGCTGGATATTTTTCCCTGTCCCCTGCCTCAGGCTGGAGCCTGCCAGCCTCACCTGAGGGAAGGTGCGAGCCCGCCGTGCGGAGGGTGGGCAGTGGGAAGAGTCAGAGCATCACAAAACACCTCCGGGGGGCTCGGGGAGGAGGGTACAGGGAGGCACCGCAGGGCTGGAGGCAGGTAGCAGGACCCTGAGGCTGCGAGCGGGACTCCTCGGAGCCAGCGATGCCCGGAGGAAAGGCAGCACAGGAGCCAGCAGGTCCCTGCAGGTGAGTGCAGAAGCACTGCAAAATGCTTTTACAGAGAGGTTTTACCAGCTGTGGTCTCGGAGCCAGCAAAGGGAAAGGCAAGATCCAGCTCTGAGGGCAGACCTGTCTCCTCCGTGGCCCCGCTGCTCGTTTTTAAGTCACTCAGGTGAAGAGCTCGGAGCAGTCACTGTCAGCTGCCACACTGGCACAAACGGGGATTTTTGGCAAAGCAAAGCAGAATCACTACTTTAAGCTCGGTACTCAATTATTAAGTCCCTCTTTACAATTCTTTCATTGTAATAGAAGATAGGCAGTATAAAATCAAGGTAGATTTTTGTTGTGTTTTTCTTCTCCCCCCGGCACATATTAGGTGTTTCCAAGAGTAAAAGGGATGATTATAAATGGAGGGCAAGTGACCCAAAGGTAAGCAGTAGGTAGAGTAAGGAAAAGGTTGGAAGTTTGTTGTGAGAACAGAAATGCTCAGAGATGCATTTTCTAGGCTTGCAGTTCCTTTTAGTTTGATATTTTTCAGATGCAAACCTTTGGACCGAAAGTAAATATATTACTAAACATAAATTGTATTAAAGTAATAAGAGAAAACATGGCTGTTTATCGTCTTCGGGGACTGTCTTTTTATCACTTTTCTTCTACTTTACAACCATAGACCACCATTCTGCCCAGCAAGAATTTATTTTGCTTAATATCAGCCTCTGCTGAGAAATAATAGGCTTTTATTTGCCTGAATAAAAGTGTGATTTCCTATATCTGAAAGAACAGGGAATCTGAGGAGGGCTTTTTTCAATCAGCTTTACTATGCAGAACTTTGTTCTTTATCAGGGGAAATAAGGATTGCCCAGTTATTCAGGAGTCATCAGCTCCAGCATAACATCCTGAGCTTTTTTCACGAGTATTGTTAATGTAAGATTGTAAATGATGGAATAGTAGTTTTGAAAATTAAAATCATTAGAGGTCACTTTGCTGTATGGAGCATAGATGTCCACTATGTGCAGCATGAAAGAGAGACAGAAAGGTAATCATGAAGCTCAAACAGTAAAAATTTGATGCGCAGATGCTTTGGTAAAAACTGAAATGTGATTCATTTTCCTTCTGAAATATTTAGGCAATACTGTAAAAAACATCTGAACTCTTTTGAATATATCAACAGAAATTATTCCTCATCTGGAAATGCCTATTAAGAACAAATTCTCCAAGTTTGATTCAAAAAATTCAACAGTTTCAGTTTGTGATCACTGGAATCACTGGGGGAATAAGTAACCCATCTTTTAATGGCCTTCCTTAAGATTTAGTGAGAAGCATCACAGAGAATAAAACCTACAGCAAATGGTTTTATTAGCTTTTATTCTCTCAGAAAAACTGTATCATTCATCTGTTTTTGCAGATCAGAGTGTGTCAAGGAAGCAGTCTCTTAAATACAGCTTTTCTTTTAAAATAATGTCAGGTGGAACAAAATATAATAAAATATGTCTTTTAAAAGCATCCAGATAGTGCATGCTCCTTGTGCTTTGTTTCAGGATGCATGAGAATTGTTAAATATCACTGTTAGATCCAGTTGTGGTTTCAGGAGCTGGAAAAAACACTTCCAGGATCAGACAATACCACTGTTATTTTTTTAAGTCTTTTTTCTTTAATTCTTTTTTTTTTAGATGTTTTCCCTCCTCCAACACTGGTGGTAGAAAAACAGTTCAAAGGATTTTGATGGCATGCATGGTCTCCCTCTGCAGCCTCCTCGGGGCCATTTCTTTTGATTTGAGCAACAGCCTGGAAATATGGAAAAACACAGGCAAAGCCCTTCAGGAACTTGCCTCCTGTGAAAACCTTTGGGCTGCTCACCTCATCTCTCTCCTGCAGGAAGAAAGGCACAGCTGGCTGTTCCCAGCAGCAGACACAAGGAATAGATCATTCCATTCTCAGCTCTTGGGGAAATTAAACTCCCTCTGTACAGCAAGTGAAGCAGAACTGTACTGTGAGAATTGCAAGTGCAAGGAGGAGAAAATCTCCATTTGTAGGTTTTACATAACTGACTTGAGACACAAATTGAATATCTCGGGGGTTACTGAAGCCAGGCTGGTGCTGTCCAGAGCGACCTCTGAACTGCTCGAGCGTTTCAGGAGTCCCCATGAGGACCTCAAAGCCATGAGACACAATCCTGACTGGGCAGACACAGTAGCTTTTAAACTCATCCTCCAAATCAGAGAAGCCGTGCTCAAAGCTCAGTCAGCACCTATGAGCCTTCAAACCACACTGCATCAACATTTTGCCACTCTGAGCTATGCTCTCTTCTCCTCAGAGACTGCACATAAGTGCTGGACAGATAATGTCAATCTGTCACTTCATTTCACCCATTATGAAGGAATCTCTTTCTTTACCCCATTCCTGGGCTCGGGTGACTTTGTGTCCCTGGAAGCCTTGGTAAGGGGACTGCACTATGCACAGAGCTGCCTGCTGCAGGAGGGACAGGAAAAGCTGCACAAGAAATCTAAGGAAATCCTGTCCGCAATAAGCCTTAAGATCAGTCTGTCGGTGGTCGCCTGCCTCATTTACCCCATTGTACTGATGTCCTTCAAGCAAATGACAGATTGGATACACAATTATGCCAGGAACCTCAAGGAAAAGACAAAGGACTTGAAAAGGGAGAGGCGCCTAGCTGAGGACCTCTTGCACCAGATGTTGCCAAAGTCTGTGGCCAAGCAGCTAAGGAAATGCCAAAAAGTTGAGGCAGAAAACTATGATCAGGTTAGCAAATGGAAAAGATGTTGCCACCAAGGGTAGAAAAGTATTAACCTAAAATAGCACCTACCTTGTCACGGTTTTGAGGATCCTGGGTTTGCGCCCAGAGTTGAGTGTGGCTAGAAATCCAAATATTCCCGATGGGTTTTGGAAAGAGCTGTGCAATGTGCTATGGAGCACTTAGGCTGATGGGGAAGGAAGAAGAGCTGAGATTTTCAGACACATAGCTTTAGATGTCAAGCATCCTATACTGCTAAACTGTCTTTGTATTTAAGAGCCTACCCACAACAGGCAGTGAGCACCATTGGAGCATGAGTTCATAGGAGAAATAAATGAGTCTCCTCCTTGTAAAACAAGAAGAATAAAAGAATTGCTGCTGTCAGTGTTGAATTTAGCAGCTGTGCTGCATAGCCCTGAGCCCAAATCCTCATGCTACAGTAATTGCAATTCTATTCTCTGTTTTTCCCTGGACACCCCCTTACTTCCAGCTGTGAAACACAGTAAAAAATGTTTGCATTTAATCTGAAGGTGTAATTATCAAAACAACAACCTGTAATTGCACAATTAATTATAATCCACAATAGTCATGACATCAAAAGTGCTGAACCAAGGCAGAGAGTGAAAAGGTGGCTCTTCTAGATTAATTGGTATTAGCAAGGACGATTTGAGTTTAAACACTGACACAATTCAGACAGCACAGAGAAGAAACAATTCTTTGCCAACAGCTGTAACGCACATTTCTCTTCCTCAATTCTATTCTTTCTTTTAAAAGTTTGATTTTATTAAGCTTTTTTTTCTGTAAATTACTTGATCATAACAAACATCATTTGAAGAGAAACAAAACCCAGTTAATATTTTCTAATTCAACGAGAGCAGAAACAGCATTTGAGATTTTATTTCACAGTTTTTTTGGGTACCTAGTTTTATCCCTATCACAGTTTAAATCACTTTTAAAGGATAATGAGACCCTACTTCTATAAGAAGTCTGTTGGTCACTGCTCACAAGATTCAAAGCCTTTGACCTTCAGTCTCCCATTAGCATGAGGTATTCACAGAAGTGCAGGTGATAAACTTTGGAGATAAGAATAATTTTATTTGTCAAAGTAGTAGAAAACAATTCAGAGCCAGAGCTTGTTAATTTAGAATTGTATCTACTGAGCTGTGCAGGACTGGTTCTACATGCAGCCTGTGCCTTAGGCTGTTGTGCTCGGAATTTCACTAATCCCCAAACTCTCCAAAGGCTTCACCATTGTTGCCCGCAGACCTCGGCTTCATGCTCTCCTTCTCCCTGTAACAGGTGACTATCTTTTTCTCGGACATCGTGGGGTTCACAAGCATTGCTGCCTCCTGTACTCCCTTGCAAGTGGTTGAGATGCTCAACAATCTGTACGTCTGCTTTGACACCAGGATTGAGTCTTATGATGTCTACAAGGTGAGTACAAACCCACAGGAAAGGAATCTGGAAGCTGCTGGAATCTTTCTTACTCTGTTTTCTGGTGAATATCAAATACCCCGGGCCAGGAGGCCAAAATCCATGAAATACAAGACCTGCCATTGTACAGGGATTACACCACAGTTTGGCAAGTGCTGGACAGCTAAAATAGATTTTATTCTGATTTTCTTTCCAAAGGAAAGTTCAGTGCCTGCCACTTAGTGACACATGCCCCTTCCTATCAGGTGGAAACCATTGGGGATGCCTACATGGTAGTGAGTGGCCTGCCAGAGAGGAATGGCACCAAACACGCCGACGAGATTGCCAAAATGTCCCTGGATCTGGTGGCAGCAGTGCGGCAGGTTGTGATCCCTCACATGCCAACGGGCAGACTGGAGCTGCGGGCTGGGATACACACAGGTACATGGGCTGAGGCGAAGGCAGGAGAAAGACAGAACAGGACACAGTTCAATTGTGTGAGGAGAAAGGAATTCTGCATTTCTGTACGAGCCGCTGCCTCTCCCCACACCTCAGGATAAGTATTTCTCCTGGTTCCAGCAGGAACAGTGGGTTGAAATGACTTTTGCCTGTATCAGTGTGGAAAGGTCTGGGAAGCAATTTAGTATTGGTGATATCAGCATCAATTAGGTACAGCTAATAAAATCATGACTTCTCTCACTAACTAAATACTGTGCAGCCAGGCCCCAGGTGCACAGAGGACTCCCAGTTCCCAGGACTCTCTGAGGATACAGAGTGACTGGCAAAGGTGCTGGCATTTGACACTGCCCTGCACTTACTTCTTACTACTTCTTACCATTTGCTTCTTTTTGGGGTCTCTCTGCCTTGTGTTTTCTCAGGACCCTGTGTAGCTGGAGTTGTGGGGTACAAAATGCCTCGTTATTGCCTCTTTGGGGACACTGTAAACACAGCTTCCCGCATGGAATCCACCAGCCTGCGTAAGTGCCTCAGGCAGGATCCGGGTGTCCAGCCAGACCCATAACCTGCACTCTGCACCTTTAAGGCACTGCAGTGCAAGGAAAACCCCAAGCACCCCCTCACATCAGGCACAGCCAAGTGAGAAATAAGGTCTCTAGAGGAGAAGGAGCATTTTCTGGGACCATCCTGGGTCAGAGAACTAATTACCATCTATGTAAGGAAGCAGCACATCCTGGACCTGCCATCCCCACTATCCCTGCACATACACCAAATAGGCAAGAGAAACTCTTGCAGATTGGCACGGGCATGTAGAGTCACATCCCTTAATGCCAGAAGAGGAGGTGGAAACACTGGGCTGATAAATGCAGGAGGGCTGGTGTGTAGTCTCTGGGATTCAGGGAATCATTAATTCCTGCTCTGCTCTGAATCCTAGCGCAGAAGATCCACATCAGTTCTGCTACATATGAAGCCCTTCTCACAGATGATGCATATGAAATTGAACTGAGAGGAGAAATTGAAGTCAAGGTAACAGTTTTTCTGTAACTTTACAACAATAAAGGCATTTAATGGGATAGCAAGGAGATGATAGATCTGGTCATTGCTTTTCTGTGAAGAGCAAGTCAACTTTTAACCATGTCCCCAAGGTTCTTTTGCTAATTCAATTGGAAGTGGCTACACATTACTCCTCAAAGCTGACAAAAAAGTGTTCCGTGTGCTTTGAAACACGGCTGCTATGTCTGCACCTGTATGGAACCACATGAGTATGGCCCAAAGTGTTAGGATTCAGTCAAAGACACACGGGTTTAAGGCTGATTTTTAAACCCTTAGCAACACTGCCAGTGACCAGCAAGGCAGGGACCTCTGAACAGAAAAGATTATTAGCACCCAAACTGCACATAAATTATAATTCTTTCCCTGATCAGCAGCCACTTATGAGAGAAGGAGAGGTAACAAATGCAGGACAGGGATTAGCTCTGGCTATAGTGATCCCTGCTCTGCTTCATATCCCATGGAAACAGCTGTTTTCTGCTCTCTCCTTTTCTTGTCCAGGGCAAAGGGAAAATGAAAACCTATTGGCTTCTTGGAAACAAGAACTACAGTGTTCAAAATGACAGCCTGGTGTGTCACTGGAATCCGACAATATCCAAGAAAAAAAAGATGGAAAGTAGCCAGGGATCTGTCCAACAAGTAAGGAGGTGAACATCTAGCTGGGGGAGCCTTCCTAGACAACAAGGCATTCACTACAGACTGGGACATGTGGAAATTGCATCTTTGCCCTGGAAGCAGAGGGCTCTGCTTTGTGCAAACACAGCTCTAATGTGTGTTTCTCTCTCTCACCAGGCTGGTGTGGGAGCAGCTCCAGCTGCACAGAGCCCTGCTGTGTCCTGGGATGAGCTGAGCCTGGACACTCACACTCGAAGGAGTTCCAGACCAGACTGGAGCCCTGAGAGTGTCATCCGTGGAGTGAGCCAAAAGCAGAGGAATGGCTTTCACCACAGCTCCCAACAGAGCCTCCAGGAGAACCTCCCTTCTCTGGGCTTACCTGCTTTGGGGGAAGGTGACAAAGATGCCAATTTAGAACACAGGTCACATGGTACTAAAACATGGAAAAATGAGCTTCTTCCAGGTTTTGTAGCTGAGATGTGACAGTATAAGAAGTGATTGGACTGCCCCAGGCACACACAGCTTCTTTAAATAGCATTCTCTTTTTGCTCCTAGCCACGATTGCTATTTTTAGCTAGTGTGTTAATGTGGGAACCTAAAACACCAGTAGAAATTTAGGAAGGTGTCTCGAAACAAGAAGCTACAAAAGTGCGGGTGGGGTTCCATCAGGAGCATGACTGGTAGGTAAAAGATGTACAGCAGTGTGACTCTTTCACTTCACTAAAGCCGTTATAGATTTATGCCTGTAGGTGATGCAGAACGCAGCCATCAAAGTCCAGAATAGTGAGGGCACTTTGAGACCCTGACACATTACAGCAAGCTGCTTATTTCAAGCTGGCCTTTACAGCCCCCCAGTGAACCATCGCTTGCAAAACATGTAACTTTAGATAGTAGGAGAGGGAGTAGCAAAACCCTGATGGAGAAGGTAATAACTTTTTTTTATAATTATTTCAGGGATACAAATGAAGTGAGAACAACACTGAATTGCTTCTAGTAAGTTTCTGTAGCACTTTGTCTTTCCAGCTCCTCTCCACTACAGTGGAATCTCCTCTCCATACATGTATTTTTTCCATTATCAGTCTCCAGGGGGATTGGAGGTGAGGCAAAGATGCAGTCCAGCTCTATGGAAGATGTGAGAAGGACAAGCTACTTCTCCCATTAAACTGAAATTTGCTTTTCTTTCCTTGTCGAAGGAAGAGTCTCTGCAGTGATGAGGGGTAAATTCCTCTTCTATGTATGACTCAGAGAAATCAAAGCAAACAGTTACTTTTGCATGTTGGCAATTAGTAACTCTGTGCAGAGTTCAATTCATTTGCAAGAGAGCTGCATGTCTCATGAACCCCATCCTGCCTGCTGCCTTCTTTTAGCAATTCCAGGAAGCGGGAACAGGAGCACACGTGTGGGGGACAGGATTTGGCCTGTCTCTTCTGCTAACTGACAAGTTCATGTAGAGCATAAGAGAGATTTAGCAGATTAAAGTTCTTTCTAAAGGAGGCGAGGTAGTGCTTAATGGTTGCAAAAGGCAACACAAATGAAGGTGTGAATTTAAGAGAAAGTCAAGCTTGAAAAGCTGCAATTGGTCTTGCTTTTTATTAATTTCTTTTTTCCTAAAACAAAGTAGCTTTATGAGTTTCAAAGGAAGCTGGTTGGAGTATCTCTTTGTCATTCAATTGACTATTACAAGAACAGCTGAACAGTGTTACAAGAACAACTGAAAAAGCTCGTATAAGTTGACTCCTTGCGGAGTCAGACGAGAGCTGTTTCTTTAAGTCAGTTCAGAGAAAGTCACTGCAGGAGTGTGTGTGGCTCCAAGCTTAGCCTGAACTAGTATCCCTGAAGGTCAACTGAATAACGGTTTGGTTTTGTACATAAGTAAATCAAAATTGGAGGCTGAAGTCCTCATGATAAATGTAACATGCATATTTCTACATGAGAAAGAATGAAACACAGAACTAACTCCAGCATTGGTGTTTTATGACTCAAGATCAGGTGTTCTAAAAATATATTCACCAGTTCAAGCAAGAAATATTTCAAGCAAATTCAGTGGTTCAATTCATGCAGGACTTTGCATCAATGGCCACAATGGTCACTCCAGGCTTACAACTTAATAAAACAACCTAGTAAGGTACTTTGCTCACCTCAAACACAACCTTTCCTTCCACCTCCCCACATCTCAGAACCTGCCTACATGGAACATTTACATGGGTGCAAATACAATTTCATTTCTGTTAAAAGGTATCTGCAAGAATGTGATTCAGATTTTTCCATTAAGGTAGCTTGGAAGTTGCTCCAATACTTTCACACCAAAGAAAACAAAGGTAAATCACATTAGAGCAAGCTGCATCCTGGAAAGCCACTTCCAAAACACACAAACAAACCAAACCAAAAATTCCTCTTTTTAAAGTCAGTCTCTCAAATCCAGGGGGATGGTGGTGTGGTGTGTTTTTAAGATGCCTGATGATGACATTACTGGAGATGTTTGGAACCTGCACAGGTGTGCTCACATAGATTTAAACACACAATCCCATGTACTCGAACATACATAAATCTAGATTGATGTCCAATATTGACACTGAAAGACTGGAATCTTTTCATCTGGTTCCTGTCAGCACCCAGCAAGTAGGATCAAATGTGGGTGGGGGGGAAACAACAGGAAAAGGAGAGACAGAAATAAATGTGGATGAGGAGCCACGACTTTCAGCTCAGTGAAGGAAAATGTCTCAGGTGCACATCATCCTTCAGAGCCAGGCATGAAAGAAACCCCATGGGGAGAGGGACAGCTGGGTACTGTGGGCAGCTTAGAGACACAGCAGCCCCACGCTGTCTCTAATTGTTATGAAAATCCTGGGTCAAGATCAGAAGAAAATTATTTGCATGGAAAATTGAGCCTGTTCTGATCTTCATCTCTTCAGAGGCTTCACTGTGAATTTTTAAATTAGAAAAAATGTGTGTGCTTTATAGATGGCAATTAGTGTTTATTAACAAAACATGCTTTGGTTAAACTCCGAGCAGCCCTTTTCCCTTCCTCAGGGAAGAAGGAAGTGATGTGTTCCTTGCTATGCATTTGATATGGTGCTTGGTTTCCAAAGATTTTTGTGTTGTTTATGCCTAACATACAGGGCTTGGACTGGATGAAGGTTAAGGCTGTACCAGGTTGCCCGGCTTAACTCTGAGACTGACTTTGGCACCATGAAACATTTTCTGGACTGAAAACCTTGCTCTGGATCAGGCTAACTCAAAGTCTCAAGTTCATTATGGGGGATTTCAACCTAGCCAAAGGCACAGAGATGTACCTTCAACTAGAGAAATAAATCCTCCAGGGATAAAAGTGCCCCATTCTGAGTCTGACATACAAAGACAGTTTCTCCACAATCTTCCCCAGTACCAATCAAAGGTTACACCTCATTTCCATAAAGATCATACAGAATATTTTAGCCATTCTGCATCAATCATACTGCTGAGACACAGGGGATGCAAAGCCTCGAAAATTACCTGTCCGGGTCCTCTCACCGGATGCGCAAACCTCACAGCGGGATCCTCCCGAGACAACAACCAGCACTTCCCACAGCGGGCGCCAGGTGTCGCTGCGGGCCCGAGCACCGCAGCATTCCCAGCCCTGCCAGCATCCTTCGGACCCCGGGAGAACCGGGACTGCGGTCACACACACAGCGACAGCCGGAGGAGGAGGAGGAGGAGAAGGAGAAGGAGCTGTGACAGTATTTTCCTCTCAAGATGGAGAAGGGCAGAGAAGCTAAAAGGCCAAAACAAGTCTTTGATGATAAGGCATAAATGGGCATGTGCCCTTGAAACCAGAAAGCAGGGGAAAAGAGAGGCAGATTGATAAAATGAAATAGAAAACAGCACATGGATATTCTGGAGTATTTGTCAGCTTCTAGCTGGTCCTTATTCCCAAACCCACTAGTAAGTTACCCAACCTGTGGGCTCCGCACTGCTTCTCAGGATGTTAAGAAGTTGGCTAATAAAGATGTGTCAAAATGAGAGGAGAGTGGGAAGCTGGAAACAAAACTAGCTCATTGAAATCAATCAGTTTGACAAAGTTCTTGCCAGTGACATTTCAAAGATACTGTATGATCCTGCTAGAGAAGAGAACAAGTGCTATGCCAGCCTGGGCAGGAGTTGGAATAATTCAGGTGCTCCCCCAGAAAGGAGAAGTTCTATCCTCCAAGTCCCTTCTGTCCTCCCACCACCACGCTGGTGTGCTTCCAGCTCCTACTGGGATGCCCAGCACATGAAGCCCTACTGCCATGTTTGTTCACATCCATTGAAACCCAGCTGGAGCCAGGGATTTGACCTTCAGAGTATCCAGTAACACCAACCACTTTTCACTCACCTTATGTGAGCCAACACTGTTTTAGTCTTCAGCTGAAAGGAGGCAAGCTGGGCAGCTGCCGTGACTAACAGCCTCCCACCCTGGAGGGGCTGGGCCGCCTCACCGTGACCCTGGCAAAGCCCTGGGGATCAGCCCTGGATCTGCCACTCCTTGCTTGCAGTTCTGCTCAGAAGAGGCCCCATGAACAAGTCAGGCCGGGATCTGGTGAGATCCCCAAGGGCTTTTTGCCTTTTTCTATTTATCCTTTAAGAGGTAGTGCACTGGAGACCGCAGGGAGTCCTGATCATTACCTGATCAACTGCCCTGCAGGTACAAGGAGTTGCTTAATTACCAGGTCTAAAGGAACATAAGGGATCTGTGTGTCACTCCCGAGAGGGCGACATAAAGACAGCAGCTGCCTGAAAACACATTTTCCTTTCCTGTTTAGAGGGTTCTTTAAAGATGTGGCTTTTTACACTCTGCTAATTAAAAACAGTAGTTCAGGCTTGCATTGATCCTTCGGTACAAGAGCTCACGTATTCACCTCCAGGGAAACATCAAAAGGCAGGAGCATAAGTCCCCAGTGATTTTGTGGCATTTGTGCTCCTTGTCCTCATCTCACAGTAATTCCTGTTTCTCCTGTAAGTGTTTTTTACTTGTTCTCAAAGCAGGTCACTGCTGCATGTGCCCTTCAAGGACAGCACAGCCAGACAGGAACTGACATCGCTGTGGGATCAGAACCAGTTTACTGATTAGGCCAGTGCTCACCTAGCTAGACCCCAAAAAAAAGAAAGGATGGTGATTAGAGCAATTGTTCTAGGCACACCACAGAGGACACTAAGCCCATTTATTGCACTTTTCAATGTCATGTCTGGCTGCAGCCAGTCCAGAAAACAACAAGTTCTTTCTATTGCAATGTCCTTGAAATAGAGAACAACTCGTTCAGATTGGATCAGATCCATGCAACTTTGTGATGTGCATCACCTGAGTGTGCCTCTGTGGAACATTCTTATCCTCACAGCTCAGTATGGGTGTAACAGTGGCAGCAGTTTCTGACACAGGCTCTTGCTCCCTCCTAGGGGTTATAGGCCTTAGCTCTGGACCCTAAGGATGAGGGATTTTGTTTTTAAACTCTCAAGTACAAGGCAGGAGAGAGTGAGAACTTATTTCAGGAAGGTGTTTGTGGCAGGCGGGTTAAAATTAGACCATTTGTTCCTATGAAGACTGTGTAGAATGAGAAGGACTTGGCAAGAGGCTCTCCAGTCGGGAATGTGACACAGGAAGTGCCTACACGGCATTTGGCAGTGATGTCACCTGGCTGCCCGAGGGTGCTGCATGGAAGGGTCCTGGGAAGCTCAGGGATGGAGCACTGGAACTTGTTCAAGCCACTCTGTATCTGCGGGCGGTGAGTGCGGAGCAGGACGCGAGGCAGACGTGTCGACAGGACCCACCGCCCGGCGCTCCCAGATAAGGGAATCTGGAGCCAGGACAGAGAACTGGTATTCTTGCACTATTTGTGAGGGGCTCTTCAGCAAAGTATCAGCCTCCTCTTCCTGTCATGCCTCCCTCCTCTTGATGCTCCAGGAATTCCTGACTTCTGAGCTCTCTGCCTTCCACAGATGGCTCAGCAACACTTGTGCTTCACAGCCTCAGGCTGGCGGGATCACTAGGGAACAAATTGGTGGGCACTGGGCCTAGAAAACCTCAGCCTGGAGGGTCGGGACATTTCCTTTTCTCAGTGAAGGTACTTGCTTTGAAGCTAAGCTAAGGAGTACCAGGTCAAGTGCTCAGACCTGCACAAGCAGAGCTCTGTTCTGAGGTCTAAAGTACAGTGGTATAAAGATTAGGGATGTGTGAAAAATAGCTCTGGAAAGCCACAGAGTGTTACAGGGGGGAAGTATGAAAGTTTTAAATGCAGACTCTCTCTTCCAGTAGAAACTTTCTGGTCATGAGTAAACTTTCTGGCAATTACTGAGTACCTGCAAAAGCTCTCAAAGCTCTCATTCATTCTTGCCTCCACGACTGTAAAGATCCACAGACAACAACCTCACTTCATGCCACGGGGGTGCATCACACGCACAGTTTTGCAGGGCAGAAATACAAACAGTTGCTTAGACTACAGGCCAGATCATCAAAGTCATGCACATTTCCACTTCTCAAAGCAATACTTAAATCAGTGGTCAATCCTGTCCCCCATACAATTACATAATAAAAGACCTAAAGCAGCTAAGTCTTAGGTTAAGTCATTCTGCTCTCAGTACCTGATACAGGGTGAGAGATGAACAGAGTGAAATGTTCTCTAGCAATTTAGAGAACAGATTACCTACAAAACCAGCAGCAAGAGAACATGAGACTTATCTGCGAGTCAGGTCTGTTTGAACTTTAACAAAGGTTTTCTGTGCTGTGGGCAAAATGAGTCCAAACGATCCAGCCCATGAACCCAAAGGCTCATCTTGGCTCTGGCTTCAGTGATCAACCCACGGAACCTTGGACCGAAACAAGCCCTCAGCTTTGTAACCCACTCAGTAAGACCTCACAGATAATTTAGCTTATAAACCTCCCTGACTCCCTTTAAAAAATATATTTTTTAAACTGACTAATCTTCTGGGTTACATCAACTGGTTTACAGTTAAAAATAGTTGACACTATTCAGTTTATGAACCAATATTTATAATGATTTATTTCTGCAAAACACCATTACATTTTCTAGAAAATGTAGTTTGCTGGTTTTTTCCTATTACTAGCTTCCTTCCCTTCCACCCCCCCAAAAAAGCCATAGTCATTAATATATCTGTCTTTTCTCACTGGTCATTTTGATATATCTGGAGGGAATTACTGTTCTAGCTGTGATTGGAAGTTGGGACCCAGAATTCATTTTAAGCCTCCTGAAGTTAAGTAAAGGTTGGATTTGGAGCGGTCTAGCTATTCAGGCCCATATTCCCTTTACTCCTTACTGTGTGAGAGCAGCTCTGATTTATTAGTGTGTCATTGAGAGGATTTGCACCCTGATTCACCTCTGCCTCTCACAAACCATTTCTCTGCACTAAAATATCATCATGTGCTAAAGTGTGAAAGATCTCCTTGTCCTATTAGACTTGTCAGGTGCATCTGACCTATCTAGGCTAAACAATGTTCATTCTTCCCATGGCCAATATTTTAGGCCTTCTTGGTCATTTCCTGATCTGCTCTGGCCTGAGATATGATGTCATGGCTCACAATGGTCTTCACACTTCAACACTACGCAAAACATGTGCTGTTATCCTCAGGGAGGTGACAGGGTAAAACAAATCCTCTTGGTTAAACAACACAGAAATTATGCGAAGAATCTCCAGTGGGAAAGGGATACTAAAAACGTTTTCTGCCTCTGAGGTTCTGTGGCCTCTATCTGCTGTGCAACCCATACTGATGAGTTGGTTTTAACTAAACACAGTTAAGACACTTAAGGCATAGACAACTGTTCACAAAGAGGTTTTTTCAGAGATGGGTTTTGAGTGCTCAAATGAAGGTCCTTTGGAGGGTTCTCCCATGTTTCAGAAAGCACTGAACCACTATTTTCTATAAAAAGCAGATTGTGTGGCTGTATTCTTACCCCACCTGTCCATTACTGCTTATTCTTGCATAGCTTTCCCATCCAACTTTAAAAGCAGAGCAGATAGAATCCAGTCTTGGGGATAGAGTAAATGGATACACAGAATAAATTGTTCCCATGATCAGGAAGTTCAGCGAGACACACATCAAACTTAGACTTGGACATTCTGCTCACTGCAGAGGGGCACAGCAATGTTACACTGTTTAAGTTCTGGCTTAAGGGTAGCATCTGGGGCCCCCTTTTAACATGCCATGGAGGAAAGTGAGCCCAACATTTCCTCCAGCCTATCAGGCACACACAGACACACTGAACAACCCCTCCATGTGCAGCTGCTACTCAAGCCTGACTGCTCCACTGAGTACAAACTAAAAATGCTACTGGCTGACCAGCACACATGAAGCTGTACGCCAATGGTTTTATTTGTGCAAAGAGCCAAAGCCTTCCCTGCAGCAATTGAGCTGTAACATTTATAACAGTAGATAGTTTAGTCCCATATCGGTTGAAAATCTTTCAAGGTTTGGACTGAAACACCTCGAGAGAGGGAGAGAGAACTGCAGCTGTACGTGTGCAGCTGATTGACAGCAACCAGTTTCTTGGCTTCCCAATATGATTAACAGTCATATTAACTTAAATAGAAACCTTAATTCTCCAATTGGCATAAGAATTGGAGAACAGAGAACTTTGGCGAAAAATTCTGTTCATTTCCCCATCCATATAAGTCCATTGAAAGTGTGGGAATAACACACCTTGCCATCACAAAGAAGCACTTTTGTGAGCTGAAGCTGACACCATATGTGCAGGTGGAAGCCTTTGAACCAGTCCTCATCCTGAAGGACTGGTTTAAACTCTGGGTTTTGCAGTGATTAAACTATCTTGATTACAGGAATGATTCCTTTGCCCATTGCCACAGCCCCAAAAGCTTCAGTTTTCTAGCGGCATTCAGTTGCTTAACACAAGTGTCTTTTGTTCCCATAAATTAATTAAATGAATTTCTGTAATTCCAGAAAACTCTGACAGCCCATAGACACTAAACAATTTACTCCAAATTAACTTCTACAGAGTGAGACTGTAAGTAACTTGGGAGGAATCATTGCTTTCCTCAGCATCTACAGGCAAGTGTAACTGCCTGCCCCCAATTTCTGTTGTTTCAGAGAATGCATTTGGTGTTTGCCCCCACACGGGGAAGCAGCCATGGCACTGTACATCCCCCAGCTCACACCTGGCATACACTACTCCACCCATTCCTCTCTTATCCAGACAGTGCATCCCAAGGGAAAATGGTTAAGTCCGAAGTTCTGGGTGACAATCCTTGGTGACAAATCTCTTCCACCCCACAGTATTCTCCCTAACCAGTTCAATGTCACCACAAGGGCACATGGAACTGTGCAGCCCCTGGTGACAGCAGCAACAGGGCCTGATCCCCCCACGCTGAGGCTTTGCAGCAAGTGACTGGTGGGAATGGCAGGACCATGGGGTGCCTAGTGTGACAGGGGAGGTGTGAATGTGGTGCTGACAGTGGACTTTATCTCAAGCATGAACACAGCCTCCAGCCCTGTAGCCTGAGCACCTTATCACAGCTTTAGGAGGGTTAGTTTTTGAAAGGCTGCTCGCCCATCACGCTGTGCTGAGAAGCAACAGCTAAAATATCCTGCCCTTCTGGCCCACAGCCATGCCACCCTCCACCACAAAAGGCTGCAGCTATTTCCAGAAGCTTGGCAAACACAGTGAGTATTTTCTGGGAAAACAAAGAAGGGTTGTCAAATCAAGAACAGTGGGTGATAAGAGCCACCACAGCCGCACCGAGTTCCTGAGAGAGAGTGGCTTTTCTAAGCTCTGGATGAAGCTACATCCTTCCCACTGCAGCTCACCCATCCAAGGCAAGAAGGGGCTCTCTGTTCACATGCAGCCTAATATGCATCCACTGCAGAATTCCAGAATGGCCACCCTGGCACAACCAACTGCTTGCAATGCTTTACATGAAGGATTTGCCTTCTAATCACAATAAGCAAGTGTGGGTACATACAAGTGTGCAGTTGTACCTGAACTGATGAGAAGCATTTATGAAAAGGACCATAAATGTTAGCACGAAAAGGAAGAATACATGCATGAATCCCAAACAAAAATCAGGGTTGCTTACCTCCCTGTTCTCAAAACACAGGGACCAACCTACACCACTCTCTAGTCAGGCAGTCCACAAATCTGAGATATGTCAAAACTAATGGACAATTGGGATCCTGCTCCTGGAATACAAAATTGAGGTTATGTACGGTGCCACTCTCACAGGCTGAACAAAATCTGCTGAGGGTTTTGTGGAGGACAGGCTTTATGTAATGATCACATTTTTAGTTAGTTAGGTTATTTTTAGGTTCATGACCAGTCTGTTAGGGGAGGGAGAAGGGAAGTAAACAACCACTGCAACTTCTAGGACAGGTGCCATTTCATTCCTGCAGCTGTTTAGCCATTTCTAGAAATGGCTTCTCCTTCTGCACGCTCCACACCGACAAATGGCATGCAGCAATAAATAGCACAGTGGGATAGTGTGACCTCTTGCCCCTTGATTTGGCTGCTTGGCAAGAAAACTTTGATCAATGGGCACCGGTGACACTACTCCCAGCTCTGCCAGGATGAGCTGAGTTGCAAAGAAGAACCTGGAAAGTATTATCCCAGACAAATTGCTTAAGAAATGTCCTCCCTACACCCATCTCTTCTTACACAAACTTATATTCTGCAAAATCCATTATGAGAGTCCAGATCAACATATCTAGTGTTGAACTAAACTCAGCCATTCATATGACACTCAAACTTTTAAATATCAGCACAACCATTCATACACCACACACGTACCATGGGTCTTCCCAAGACATGACCACTCACACACACTTCCATGGCTAAACCCTGAAAAAGAGCCACTCAGCCCCTCGTTGTAGTGCATGTACCATGTTTTTGATTATGAAGTAATCATTTCATTGAAACCTCTCAGTGTCTGGTTTGTTTTATCTGTTTTAAGCAGAAGTTGCTCTCGAACTCGAGCCATGTTCTCCACTCGCCAGGAGAGGTCACCACACACCTCAGTAACCAAGTAAAGAGAGCCCAGATGGGATCTCACAGGAGGGACCTTCTAGTTGGGCTGGGTTAATGTCCCAGATCAAAACAACTGGGGATATGTCATATCCATGCTGCCCACAAAGGGTTCTCTTTCTCTCTCCTGTCAGAGATTAGGAAGTGCAGACTAACACCACAACTTTCCTGCGTGCAAATGCTCCCACTGAAAGTCCAGCCTTTCTACAGTAAGGCAATAACATGTAGACAAATTAGACCTCAGTTCAAACACCAAACACGTCTCATAAAACACGGAGAATGAAAAACTTGGATTCTGAGCAGTTTAGTGCAAGATTAGCCTATGAATTTTGAGAACCAACTTAAAGATCATGGGGAAGCAAGAATGGCTGCCACAGGACTAAAAAGACCTATATGCCTTAGAACCACAGCTAATCCATGTTTCAGCTGGACTGTGAGTATCTATTTACCCATGTAGACATTCCCACCTTTCCAAAACAAGATGAACAGATGCTGTTCATTTTGCTAGAGATGAAGCTTAGCCAAAAAAAGAGTTTCAGGTGAGGATTTATGGAACATGAGCACTTCTTTAGGTCTCTGCCTCTCACCAGGGTCTGGTGCCATTGCTCTGAATTCCTCAGCTTGTTTCCTGTCTGTTTGAGGATCCGTTTTAGGATCCATGTTAGGCTCTCCGCTCCCTCACTGCAGCTTCCCTGTTGGGCTTCATTAGCATCAGAGGAATGTGATAAATGTCCCTTGCTGCTCACCAGGCTGTTCCCAGCCTGTCTCGCAGGTAAACGAGGTCCGATGCCCGCGTGAACTAGTGACTGATGGATTTAAGGTAACTGAGGTTTGCGTGCCTCAGTTTGCCAGTGCAGCCCAAAAGCCATTCTTACAGCAAGTAGTTCTTGGCTGTTTATCAAGCCAGCAGCGAAGGCAAAGAGGAAAGAGTTGGAAACTCTGTTAGCTGCAGTCCAAGTTTATTTTCTCCTGCCTCGGGGGGCAGAGAGGCAGTTACTTGAAGGGAAGCCGAACAGAGAGACCCTTACCTGCTCTCTGGCTGCTAGTTTTAAGGTATTACATCATGAGGTAGAGATAACAGAATTAACCAATCATGAAAGGAAGATACATGATAATAAACCAATAAAGACATCTCAGGGGAGGAACAAAATCAAACTAACAAATAACAAAACAGCTGGAAGGTATCTCAAACCATGCTGGCCTGCCACAGGACTTGAAGCTTCTGTGATAAGAAAGCAGACGTGGTGTGAGTGACATGCATGGGATGTTGCTATGCTGCAGATTCTGCCTTTTGTCTGCCTTCGGGGGCAGGGTCCTGCGATGGGTAATCAACCCATCTGGATTCTGTATCCTGCACCATAGCAACAGTCTCTAACAAACCTAAAATTAAAATTTTGCCATCAAAATCCAATGCTCCAGAACCACCTACAACCTGCTACTAAATGCCAGCCTGCTGCCATCCTTGTCCTCAGGTGGCCTTGGCCCCTTCTTATGCCAAAGGGCTAGAGAGGAAAATATCCCCTCTTCGTCTATTCAAAGAGATCAGTGAGCATTAATTAGTGAGTACAGAACAGATCAAAGGCAAATACATCCTAGGGACCCCAGAGCAGAGTAGTGCCAGCACTGACTCGGTCCCTTTACTGGCCTTTACCGTCCCACAGAAGGTGCTGTGGGACAGGAAGAGGAGACAGGTCAGTGTGTAGTGGCCCTATAGGATGACCAGCCCACAAGGGAAGCTCCTTCCGAGTTACCTGATAGTGAAGGCTTAGTTTATACCCCATGGATGGGCTATCTCAGATACCAGGAGATCCCAGTTCCTCCCAGTCCCAGCCATCCCTAAGGCAGGGACCAAACTCTCCTCTGGATTGTGCAGGAGCAGATGCAGCCAATACATGCCAGCTGTACCCCTGTGAGTGAGCTCAGTCTCTGTGCTCAGTCCCTTCTCAGGATGGAGAACTGCTGCTGCAGATCCCCCATGTCTCCTTCTGCAGCTGGGCCCTGCTGTCAGCCCATCACCAAAGGCGAAGGCAGGGAAGTGCCAGAAGAGCACAGAGCTCCTGCAGCTGGGCACTGACCGGCCAGGCCTGAGCTCATGGAGATACCATGCACTGGGCCTGCACAGTCCAGCTCCAGCCCCCTCGGGAGAGGGCAGGGGAGGGGGACACCAGGCAAATGCTTGGAGACCACAGCTAAATGTTAATGTCTCAGTGAGGGACCCCTGGTCCCAGCTTCCCTCATGGACTCAGTGATTCCACTGTGATGAAAGCGCTGCAGACACGTCACTGCCCTTTCAGCCAGCCAGGGAATGTTGGCCGGAGCAGCTGGGAAGGAGAGGGAGGCTAAAGGGGCCACTGAGCTAGGAAGGAGAAAGATGAGTTACTGCAGCTGTGCTCTAATGACACCTCCCTAAGCCTAGTTGATGTGCTATCAGTTTCAGAGCTCGACTTCCTCACGGGATGAGGCAGGGATATCCCCAGAGGAATAGTTTGCCCTAACCCTACTCTTTAATCAGATTTCTGCTGATACAGGAGAAATATCTCAGGAAGCTGGGAAACAATTTATTGTTGGAGATCAGCAACACACATCAACCTGCTGCCTTCTTGATACTTCCTTCCACCCTGTATGAAGGATTTGCCATACAAAGGAACACTTCAAAAAGGGACACAGAGCCATTTCCTACCTCCAAAATATTTTCTACTGTCCTCAGGGGTTCCTCCCTTCTTATAGGTTGACAATTGTGCTGAAGTCTCCACCTTAGCTGCACCACCTCAATGATAGATCTCTGTGAATATTCAGACACTGGGTTTGATGCTAGTCTGAGCCCTGAGAAGATCTGGAATGTAAAGCAGAGACATTTGCTGGATGGCTTTCTGTTTCTAACTACTTCTTGCCACTGCATCAAATCTGATCTGAACCCAGCTGTGGGCTACCTGGATCAAAGCTTCCCTTGCTGTCTGGGTTATGCAGCACTTTCTGAAACACACTCACATGGAATGTCATTGTTTGGGGAGATGGAACATCCTTTTGTTGTGCTTATGGACAGCATTCAGCTGCAATCCATTAGGATGAGAGGCAATGACACAAATGGCAACAGGAAGAATTCCAAGTAGATATTAGTAAATCATTGTTTCTTGAAGGTTTTCAAAATTCAACTTGACAAGGCATTGAGAAATTTCATCTAAGTTGGCTCTGCTTTAGCGCAAGATTGCACCACAGACCTCTAGAAGTCCTGTTCAGCCTTAATTATTCTTTTACCAACATAGTCATAGATGAGGACTGTGCTAGTGTATGAATGTCCAACAGCAACCAGAGAGACAATTCAGCAGAACCCCAAAACAACTTCAGAGATCTCGAGGTCCAGAAGATTTATTATCCACATTATGCAGACCTGTGACAAGCCAATCAAAGGAACAAAACAATCCTGGGCTTTTGCAGAGGAGAAAAGATGAACCTGAAACTGCCCTGACCTTTTCTTACTGTGTTGTTTCCCTGCGAAGTACACACCTCAAACCTCTGGGATGATGATTTCATTTACTAATAAGATTCATATCAAATGTAGTTTTCACCAACATCAACAACAAAAAAATCCCAGCAATATAATAACATCAGACTTCCCTTTCCATCACAGAAGGATGTTTATAAGATGTCTCCTTACAACACCCATTTCTAGAGACACCTAAAATTATGCCTTAAACTGATCTGCACATGAAAAAAACATGGAAAACATTAAACCTGCTGGCACATCAAAGGATTATTTTTTCCAAGCTTCCAGGACCAGCAAGTTGATACTGAAAACTGGTTTGCAAGCTTTCAGTAACTCAAATATCAGATGAAAAATGCCAGATGGTCCTTAATTTCCATTTCCTCCATGTAGATCCAGCTTGATGGCCTTTAACTGTGTGCATCACATGGGTGCAAAAAGGTCTTGAAAGGGCAAGATGTTTTATTGCATACTCAGGAACATTTCAATTTTTCAGTGAAGCCACATTTCAAGCCTGTTCTTCCTTTCAGACTGATTGCAGATTTAATATAAATTTTGTACAATAGACGGAGGAAGATCACATAAAGGAACTATTTTAAGCTGGATCCAGGGAAAGAGGAATTTCTTCCTCAACTTAAGCCTTGTAGAAGTTGTCTGTGCATGTCAACCTGGTTTTGGCCACACTCAGAGTCATTCAGGCCGGTAACTACTGCAACTTGTCATGTTTTTCATACTTGGTTTTCCCTTCTTCTCCAAATCACACTCTTTAATCTCTTAAGTCAATAACATCATATTAATAAGTTCTATTATTATGTTATAATATCATATTATTATGCAATAACACTCATTTCTTACACAGCATGTTTTCTTAGCCCATCCCTCTGGTTTGGTGCTTCACAGTGACAAAGGAGCCAGGTGAATGTGTCATGGATACCATTCACTTTCTGTCTCACTTTATAGTTCTCTCACAATTATTTTTCTCTGGATGAAAAAGAAAGGTTTAGCAGTCAACCAAAGGAACACTGAGCAGTTCTCACTCATCTACATCAGTGGCACCAAGACAGCAGAATGATGCTGCATTGCCTAAGTGGAAAATGCTCCTTTAATTCATCATCAGAAAAGAGAACTATTTCCTCCCTCCTCCTCCTCCTCTGCCTCCTCCTCCTCCTTCTCCTAGGTCGATGAAAACAGACCAAAACCTCAAACCAATCCTTGCACTAGCAGGAACTCAAAAGGTAGACTTGGGAGGGGTTGGAGGAAGATATAAATGCTGATAGCTGGAGACATAGAGCAACACTGAACTGGAGAGACTTAAGGGAAGAGGAATCAGAGACACCAAACATGAATCTGAAACTTCTTTTTTGCCCTGGATTCCTTCTGCTGCTTATTGTCAGTCAAAACCAGGCAGAGGCCAGATCCATTTCCAGCTTACAGGTAAGTGACTGGCTGCTCAATAGAGCTGAAAGAAGCTAATGCTTCTTTAGGAATTAGACACGTCAGATGAGCTCTGTTTCTTCCAACTCCAGCTTAAAGAGACATCATAACAGCAGGAATGCTGAGATGGGCAGACACAGATTTATTAAATGGAGGAAACTAAAGTCATTGATCACCGGATTTTAATTTCTAATCACATGAGGCAATTGAAAGGAAAATGTTTGGGGGGTTTTCCTGTGGGTTCAGTTAGGGGATTGTACATTTAGGGTCATCCTGTGACTGAGTGAAGCAATAAGCTTTTGGAGTAGAAAAAATTATTCTGGAAGGACTGTGATCTAAAGCCCTAGAGCAGTCACCTGCATGCTCCTCCCTGAAGCCCCTGGTTTTAGCTGAAAAAGGAATTAAGGGGTTGTACCTGCAGGATCTCCTCCTCAGCTCAGTTGTGGTGCAATGCAGCCCCTGCTTGTGACTACCAGGCGTAGAATATAAGAAAAAGAGAAAGTGTGTATGTGTACCTATGTGTATTTGTTTGTGCAGGAATTCCAAGTCATTATAAAACACATTTCATTTACTGCACTAGGGAGCTGGCATCGCCACATACCAAGTAACCTCCCAGTGCGTAAAGAAATGTATAACATAATCCTTCAGAACCAATTTCAGCATGTCTCCTGCCATTGCATTAATTCTCTTAGATATCAACTATTTTTTCTTGTTCCTTTTTCACAATTTATCAGGCCTTTTTCAATTTTTTCATAATTTATCCCATATGCCCAGCTCCAGGAAAGACTTAACTGGCAGTCTGGCAGCTCAGAAATATGTCCTCAAACTTAGCATTGAGTATGGCTTATATGGAAATAATGAGAGTTCCCAAAACCCCTCCTTCTCCTCTCTTCCCTTTCCACCTTCTACTCTTCCCTTTTTCCAGAGTCTGTCCAAATTGTTAGATGAGGACCTGGAGCATCCCCCAGTTTCAGAAGAGAGGGACCATGAGCAAGATGACCTGATTCCAGCAGGTGTCTTTGATCAGCAAGACACTGAACTCCAGTGGATCCAAAACACCAGGGACCAGCCTGAGAGCATGTCCATGGGTGATGGTGCAATCCAGAGATTCTTCAGCGACCTCCTGAGTTTATCCCGTAGATACCAAGGCAGAAGCAAAAAGGGCCTCTCTAGAGGCTGTTTTGGTGTCAGGCTAGACAGAATTGGGTCACTGAGTGGACTGGGATGCTGACTCCTCACCATGGTAAGAGAAAGCCAGAGGCTGCTGGTCTGTGTATTCATGTATAACTTGCAGAAATATGCAAAAGAGCAGAGTTAACTCAACTTCAAGGAAATGGTGCCTTTTCAAGGAAAAGTAACTTTTACCCCCCTATCACAAACACAGTTTACTCTTTCAACCTTCCTCAGAATTCACTGTCTTCAGATATAGACTTAAAACCTGTGAATGCCACACCTCTGCTTTACCTGCTTTCCCTCCTTCATCTAAGTCAGCTGTAAGCATTTCATCTTGTCTTAGAAGATCAGAGAGGTTTTTCACCAGCTCCCCAGGGATATTTGTTTCAATCCAAACAAACTCTAAGCAGAACAGTGGAGCTAAATCTGCCACTAGAACAGTAAGAAATCCTGTACACTTCTCTTTCTATTACTTATTCCTCTTCTTTATTGACAGGACTGGCTTCGGGGTTTCAAAGCACCTCTTGCCTTTCAGTGAGATATTCAGCTCTTTTTCATATTGGCCTCACCAATCCATCTACTACATGATGTACTGAGCAAAGGCAGCCACCTCTCCCCTGACATACTTGGCAAACAGAACATGCCTTTGCTGTTTGTATCAGAGTAGTTATTTGTGAACATCTATCTGAAAATTAATTACAGAAAACTACATTTGTACTGTTTGTTTACTGAATGTATAAATAAACAAGTCTCATTATGTCACAGGTAATAAACTGTTTTCCATAATGTAACAAATTTGCTTCAAGGTTTGCTATGTGATTTGTTCATATTTCATTCCTGAAACAGAGCTCTAGTTTGCAGTTAGATACTAGAATTCAGGAGCATTTCAGAGGGCTGCTGACTGGTAAACAGAAACCAAGATACAAAGCCCCAAGTCTCTGACCCACCATTTGAACAAAGGGCAGCTCTCTTAGCAGACATCACTAGAAAGCAGTGACTCTGTGTTTAGATCTGCCACTGACAGAGGAAAACAAATTTTTCTTAGTAGTATACCTCATCTTATTAAAAAAAAAGAAACAAAACCCCCCAACCAACCAAAAAAACCCCCTAACCCTGAAACAATGCTACCCTTCTTTGAAGGAAATTCAAAGGCACCCTACTCTTCCATAGGCAGATCCAGGTATTTCAAAGCACTGAGAAGAAAATTGAAAAATGTACCCTGAAGGCTAAAGGCTTCTTTTTTTAACATTTTTGATTAGGTCTTATGTTGTTTTCTAGTTAATCTGTTTAAGTTAACTTTAATAACAAAGCAGCAGCAACTGTGAAAATGCCCTGAACAGATACTTGCTGCCATTTACACAGACAGCCCTGAGTACAAGCTCTCCAATGATGGATTAGTCCATAATGAATTTATTACATTCTGTATTGCCTTTCCTAAGAAAAAATCACAAGAAAATTAAGATTTCTACCAATCAAATAAAGAATTAAAGTCCAGAATGAAAACTGTGTCATTCTTTCATCTTCCAGCATAATTCCATATCAATAGCTAGTCTAGACATGGCTTAAAACCAACTATTTACTTAGCCTAAGAAGACCTGCTTCCCCCTGCTTGGGGGAGCTTAACAGAAAGCTTCCAGCTTTCTTAGAGTCCCTCTTCAGGTGTGCTACCCTGGGACTGGCCCAGGTGCAGCCCATGCGGTGGAAAGGTTAATCCACGCAGCCCGTGGACATCAGGATGTCAAACAACGTAGAGCCAGTATCTCGTGACACCTGGCGCTAATGGGAAGGTTACAGCCTCCTTTCTAATAATCCTGAGTCTAAAGCTTGTTCCCAGCTTCTAGTAACTCTAGAGCAGAGATGTTCTTACAGACATAAAGGCTTCCTAATGTTGAAATTTCACTGAAAACCCAGTGAAGGACAAGTGCTACTGAACTTTATTTGCAGAAAAATAGCAGAGTTCAGAGGAGGTTGGAGTCTGAGCTGTGAGCACTTGTGAACAGAATCCTAGAGAAGATGAATAAGAAATAGGTAAGAGTTGCAATTAGAGAGTTCAAGCTGGTAATGTGCCATCCCATCACCTGGCATTTTGTGGGAACATTTTAAAAAGGCACTCTTCTGAAAGCAAGAACAATTTATTTCACATAAAAGGCTCTATAATTAGATCCTCAGGACTGAAGCCAGGTGTGTTTGTACTTTAGGTAATTTGCTGAGTTCTATTAGCATTTAAATAACCAAAGCTAAGCTTTGAAGTGAGGATGCCAGTCAGATGGGGGAAGCTCATCTCTAACTGTGCCATTTCCATCTTTGCTAAGCAGCTGTGCATGAATTTACAGACCAGGGTTACAGAAGTTGCTGAGGAGAAAAGCCTCCAATAAAAGTACTCCTACATGGAAAGAAACATACAGATATCTTTCTTAAATATGTGTGCTTTTGGGGTACCTGATTTTAAGTGATGTTAGGCATCAATCAAGATTTGGTCTCATCCAAGACTCACTTCTGGCTGGCTTATTAACAGAGGCCCAGTTGTATTTATTCTCCTTGATCATCACACAGATCCTGTTCAGTCTCACTGCTTTATCCCCTTCCAGTCCTGCCTGGCTTCAGTACACACAAAATTGAGGATAATGCACATCCTCACCCAGACCTGCTTTCATTCTCTGTCAACAATAACCCTCTCACCTGACATGATCTTCCTTCATTCGGGTACCGTGCTTTCAAAACACACATCCCCTTTCTCTGCCACGTTCTTCTCTGCTGTGTTGCTTTAAACAAACTCATATGCCAGCTGTTAAACAGCTGGATGCAAAAATCACTGTCCCACACCAGTTGATATTGCTGGTTTGCTTTCATTCTAAGCAAATGAAGAGGGCAGAAGGCAGAGGCTTAGTGAAATTGCTCTAATGTTACCCAGGCAGTGAATGAAAGGACTGTATCTGCTGTTCTGCCTCTTACAGAGGGAAGGGTTACAAAGGTAAGGGTTTTGTGACAATGCCAGAGAACCATCATCAGAGGAACTTTCAAACAAGGAAAATCTCCTAAACCCAAGTCTCAGGACATGGTCTACTCATATAGCACAAAAATTTGTATACAGAGAGAAGAAAAAGCTGTTATCCCAAGAGCTGCTGCAGACAGATGAACATTTTCAATTCCTCCTACTTGTCTCCCCCACAGAGAAATGATCCATCCCTCAGCCCCTTGGAGGGGAAATCAACCCAGCTCTCAGCTCTTGTGTGTCTCAGACAGAGCAAACAGGCTGAAAGTGCAAGGTTCTTTCACTGCATCAACTCCAACCTAACACTGATGGAGAGCAGAGGAAGAGGAAATCACTGGGAAAATAGGCGCTGCCAGGAGAGGAGATGACTTAGGGCAATTCTCTCCCTCTGGAGCAGTTGCTGCACTCAGAAGACCCCCAGCTCCTGGACGGTGACCTGTGGGGGCAGCTGCAACCAGTTCCCTTATCAAAGTCAGAGTGCACAGTGCAGCACTTCGGCTCCTGCAGCGACCTGGCAGGAGGCAGCTGAGCTCCCTCCGGGGGGCAGAGTGGGAATATAAGGAGAGGCATCCAAGGGCAAGGAAGCAATACAGTATCGAGATGATTAGGGATAGGGATAGGGATAGGGATAGGATGCAGCTCCTGGCTCTCTGCTGCGGGGCCTCGCTGCTGCAGCTCGTTATGCCGTGGGCAGGAGAGCAGGCGGCCGGTGAGGAGCTCAGTGCTGAGCTGCGGTCCCTGCAGACACCGGGGCCGGGGCTCCCATGGCGGCCACCCGCACCCGTCCCGCCGGGGCGAAGCCACAGGAGCGGGGCTCCCCCTATCCCTCCTCTCCTCCCCTCTCCAGGATTTCCTGGAGTCGCTGCGGCAGCTCCGGGAAGAGGAAGGGGAACCGAGCCTGGGAGATGAGCCGGTGGCCGGGGCTGGGGACGGCGGCTCCGAGTGGGAGCTCCCGAGGGGCGGAGAGCGGCCGGGCGGGGACTCCGGTCCTGGCCCTAGACCTCCCCAGCCGGCGGAGGGATAGAGCCAGTGGAGGAGCCTCCTGTCCTCCCTCAGACGGAGGCACTTCTCCTGCTGCTTTGGGACGAGGATGGAGAGGACCGGCGCGCAGACGGGGCCGGGATGCGACCAGCACAAAGCCCGTAGGTGCCGGAGCAGGGCAGGCCGGGGCCGCCGCCGGGAGCTGCCGCTGTCCCCGGCTGAAAGCCTCGGAGCGGCTTCCCCCGCAGCTCTCTGTGCTTCTTTCACAGGTTTCTGGAGCAGATGGAGAAGCTGAAGCCGGGACCGGCTCCCAAGAGCTTCCTGAGTCTCCATGCCGGCGTTCAGCAGCCACAGCACCAGGCTGCCCTCGGACCCGCCACGGCAGTGGGGTACGGAGCAATAAACTTTTTACAAAGCCTACATTGCCTTTTGTGAGTGGGGTTCTTTTTTCGGTCACGGTTTAGCAAATGGTCAGAGGATACAGAAATCCCCTCCAGAGCGCTCCTCTCCCTCTGCTCTAAGGGCTCGGTCCTGACCCTGGCCAGAACATCCCACCCGTTCTGGACAAGCCTTTTGCTGGAGGGTCGCAGCAGCAGGAAGGACGGTGGTTGCATCCGTCCAGGACTGTGTCAGTGACCCTCCACGCTGTACTGAAGTGGCACTGCCAGGCACCGCTGCCAGCTCTGGGACCGTGGCAGTGAGCCGGGATGCCTTTCCCGCTGGCTTCACTGCTGCTACCAGAGAATCCTCCCCGGAGGTGGGCATTGGGCTCGGGGTTAACTCCAGGTAGTGTCCTACACACGCCCCTGTGCCATGGGCTAAGCCGCTGGTATCAGTGCCAGGCTTGGCACGGCAGACCGGCATGGGGGGACCTCTAAGGACAGAGGGGCTCCATCGCCTTGAAAATACACCTGGCAGCGGCTGCCGGTGCAGGCGAAGGGCCGCGAGGGCTTCAGCACCCGGGACAGACGCCAATGGCCCCGCACGCCGAGCGCCGGCCCCGCCGGGCTCCCCTCGCCTGGCCGGGGCTCCCTGCAGCCTGCACTGAGCCTGGAAAGTCCAGCAAAGGAAGGGGCAGCCGTAACACAGAGATAATATATCCCGATCACGGGGAGAAACAATCCGTGTTTAGGACGAAAATTAATTTCTCCCCTTGGAAAAAGTGAGGCACCACTTAATTGCAGTATGGCCACGCCAGACATTTTTACATTTCTGTTTTGATTTTTGTCTGATGGCCTGATCTCTTCATTTTCTCCTCCATCTAACTAAAGTGCAGAGAAAGAGAGCCTGGGGGGGGTGTGGCATAGTTTTGTCAAAGGTTTTGTCACTGGGAGATGAAAGAAATACAAATCCAGCCTCTTCCTCAGAACAGGAGGCTCTGTACAACCAGCTCACACTCTTCAGCACAGAATGGCAGTAGGAGAATGGACATCACCGGAAGGATGTGCAGCAGGTCAGGGCAGCACTTAGGGCAGGTCTATCCATCAGCAGATGGAATCCACACGGCACCAGCCCACAAGTTTACGGTCCTTAGCCTTACAGGGCTGAAAAACAAGGACATAGAATCACCTTTCTGGGGAAGGGGCAATGTGACCTCAGCTGAGCTCTGTCCATCCTCCTCATCACAGGATCCACACACAGGCTGCCAGCAGCACCCTCGGTGCTCTCCCTCTCTGATCTGAGCAACCAAAGCTGCTCTAATAGAGCCTCGTGTCCCCGCACCCTGGGATGCGGAGAAAATGTGCCAGATTCCCAGCCCTAAAACCAGTCACAGTAAGCTTTTTAGAAGCTGCTGCCCTGTCAAGGCAGACATTTTACTAGGGAAATGCCCAGCTGAGCATGGGCAATGCCTAGATCTTGACTCTCCACTGCTGGGCTATAAAGCCTAAAGTTCATACTAATTTACCAGGGTGATGACACTGAGATAAACAAACAAGTGAGTTTTATGGCTTTAACAATGATGAGCTGAGTTCTGACATTTCACACCCCATTTGCTTTGGCAGAACTGCAAGATGCATAATTGAGGGCAGAATTTGGCTGTGAAAATACAACAGCTACTGTGACAGGCAGCCATTTTATCCCATCTCTACACTTCACTACATTGTACATGAAATAGAGCACAAAAGCTCCCTGCCTTAGAAAAGTACTGTTGAGACTGAAGTCATGCTGCTGCATCTCATTTATCTGCCATGGAACACGGAAGATGAAAAGGAATAAACCAGTAAAGAACGGAGTATCTCAGGGTCCGACTTAATGACTAAAATCCTGGAAAATTAGATTGTTTCACACAGATAGGTCACTCAAAGCAAAATATTTCACATCTGAGATTAATATCGTGTCCCTCAATTTCTTGCTGCTGGGTTTGTGCCCCAGGGGCTGCTGTACAAAAAAAGCAGACACAAAGGAAAACTCAGAGCAAGCTACAAAATGTTTTTGTACAGAGAGAGCACTAGAGAATACTTAGTGCGTGGGGGGGTGTGAAAGGAAAGAAACAAAAAATATAACAATAACAGATTCTAATGATCTTGAACACGCAAAATTAATGAATAATTCTGGTTTATCTTCTCTCACTTTCGCAGTTTACAAAACAAAGTTACACCTTGGCACAAACATACACACACCAAGAGCAGCAGGAATAGAATACTTGTTACTAATTAATGAATTATACAGACACTGCAGTATACAGTGTTAATTAAAAAAAAAAAGAAGCTATCAGGATCTTAGTTCTTTTTTAAAAGCACAAAATAAGAAAGTGTTGAAGCACACAATAATACAAAAAACTAGTATTGCCTCAATGTTCTGAAAAAGTAAAGCATTGAGGAAAAATAGAGAGAGCTCTTATAATAAAGGGCTTCATCAGAACATACATGGAGTTGGGCTGACTTCGGGCTATATTAGGAAAAAGTAGCATTTGAGCATAACTTCACAACCTTGAGAATGTCCATTCTAGTATAATTTTGGTAGCTGATCATGTGAACAGTATGTGCACATGTTTGTACATCAACACCATGTTAGACATTTAAGACATGGGAAATACTTTATCATTCTATTACTATTTTGAAAGTGTACTCAGGAGATTCTTTCAAGATCTATGTTCATATGAAGAGTCAACAAATTATTACTAGACTGACATTCAACTTACTTATACATTTGCTGCTGTTTCAATTTAAAGTAACAAGAAACTTTAGGAAAATGCAAGAAAAGCCTTGCTTCATGATTTAGAACTCTCTTGCATTTCTGTAAAAAGATTAATTTTTAGTTGTACTATATGCACAAAGACACCAATAGAAGAGGAATTTGAAGCAATTCTGTACTTTTGTAATTTCTCATTTAAGAAAAGGCAGTTTCTAGCTAATTTTAAGACATTCAGCGCTTAAAGAAAAAAATAAATACTTTTTGTTTTTAATATATTAAATTAAAGATTTTTAACTCCTCACAAAACACACATATACACAAATTCATCCATTATTCCTTTGGGACAGATTCTGATACCTTTCTGAATAACACTAAAAGCCATCTATTTAAGTTCTCATTGAGCAAGTTTCTTTCTTATATGAAGGTAAAAGATTATTGCTGAATCTGGCTGCCTGTTTTTTAAATTTTATTTAGGCAGGGTCAAGCCTTACCATCGATGCTTAAGGAAATCCCACTATTTAAACATTTGGCTGTTAATAAACACCAGTGTTTTCCAGTGGTGCCGAAGCCGATTGTCGCAGAGGGCTGGAGGCACTCGCTGTCCCCACAGTCAGTCTGCACTGAGGTGCAGATCGAGGTGCTGCTCTTGTTGGTAACACACAAATACAAAGCCTCAATGGTGAAATCACCTCAATAGTAATGGGAAAAGAGAAGTGGCCCGAATCTGGGATTTTCAGCACACTCCCTGGTATGCGGTGGCCGCGCATATTCCATATATAGAAGGAAAGCATGCACAATACTTTAGGTGTCCTAAAAGTCGATTTATCTTCATTCTTGACTCTTCACCAAATACCCATCTGAAAGCCTGTTGTTTCCCCTGTAAAAGGCAATTTCCTTATGGAAATCTTCTAACTGAACAAAGTTTAGAGCAGTTTCGGGATTGTTTCCCATCTCTGTAAATCTGACCATAGGGGTCTCTTGAAAGAGAATTGCTAAGAATTTCCAACTGGACTTTGTAATCACAGCGCCTGGTATCTAGAGGAGGGGGAGTGACATGAAATCACTGACTTGTGACATACATTCCTCAGCAATAGCAGCTGCTGCCTAATGACAGCTAATAAAGGGAATCTTCCCTTGACAGAGCCGCATGCCTACAGTGGGACTGGAATGTGCCCAAGATAAACCCCCTGATAACCTAGGAAGCAGGGATCACCCAAAGAGTATAAAAGACAAGGTTCAGAAGAGAGACAACAGAAGGAAGAGAGAGACTTGAAGGGACATCTCAGAAGAAACAGCTTGAACTTCCCTATTCCCAGTGAAGTCAGCGCCATGGACACTAAGGGCTCATTTTTCTATGGCTTCCTCTTGCTGCTGCTCATCCAGCTCCAGTCCAGCAGAGCCAACCCTATCTACAGCCTCAGCCCTGCCAAAGAACTGGCCAGCATGGAGGTGAGGACTCTCATTTTGCAAGGTTAAACTTCTGGGGTGCTTAGCAGAGTATGAGGTGGTGCTTTGCCTTCCTTTTGCATGATCGGACCGCGATAACCACATCAGCCATCACATGCTGGGGGACAAAGCCTCAGCTCTTCAAAGGGGTTCAGAGAAGCTCTGTAGGGCAATATCCTCCCGTGTTGGGTTCACCCAAGCTCCTAGGCAGTAGCGGGAACCAAAATTGTGATGTTGTAGGATGTCTTCTTTGGGGTTTTGGTTCTTTTTCTTTTAAAGTTACATCTTCCTGGGAGCAAAGCTCCAGGGAAGGAAAAAATCATCAGAGTAGCTCCATGAGAACAAATAGAAAACTTTGATGCGGGGTCCTGTCTATCCCACTAAATGGCAGAACAGTGACGCAGGGCAGCCATATGGCTCTAGCTTTGTGAATTTGAGAGATCTGGTTGCATATGGATGAGCAATGAGGTGGTAAAGAGGAGCACCCAAAGACAAACTTTTAGAAATTTTACTAGAGGAGTAACATAATCATTTAGTGCGGCTCATCCAGAAAAGCTTCCAGAGCTATAAAATTACCAGCTAAGAATTTTAACGAATAATAGAGAAAATCCATTGTTACAGCACAGGACAAGCTTGAGACTCTGACGGAATCTAAAAGCTCAAACCTTTCCTTGAGCTGGTACCAGTGACCAGCTTCTCAAAGCTGTCCTCAGGCCCTAAGAACAAACTCCCTGAGCTGGTAAAGACAGTTGAAGCTCAAACTGCCTCTGGGCTGTTTCCAGCAGCCAGAAAGAGTGGCTTCCAAATGCACTCACTCTCGGGCAAGCCATAAGGCTCATTCCTCTCTATTCAAATTCTACAGATGGGCAATTACATTCTTTTAACTGGTTGAGCTGCCCTTGAGGAGGTTATCTGAACCCAGTTACACAAAGCTTTACAAATTACAAAAAAATGGTACCCAGGAAGCAATCACACAGCAGGTGTGAATTACCATACAGGTATTTTCAGTTACTTTAAGTAGTAGCAATCCTGTAACCCCTGGGGCAGAGATTAGTGAAAACACCAAGAGCTTCTCCAAGTGATGCCCACTGAAATAGCCAGGGGTGACAAAGCAGCAACTTCTGAGAACATGGGAGTGGGCTATGTGGCTAGAAGTTCTTTCAGACTGTGTACCACTGGTGGGCTGAGTGGTATCTCCCTGTGCAACCCACATATTGAATTTTCTTCTCTGCCAAAATGTCTTCTAACCTTGCCAGTAAGATACACATGGCGGCAAGCAGCTTCATTCAGTTCACTAGCTGAAGCTATATCTTCCCATAGATGGAATTACTGCAGGATAACAGGGATATAATGCAGAGGACAGAGCCCAGCGACCACCAGTAAGGCTGGGATCCCACCTGTCAGTCTCCCTAGGGTAGGCTATGGGACCATCGATGAATGCAGAACAGAATGACTGGAAGAGTTAGCAAATGACCACAAAACAAGGAGTTTTATTAATTTAATCCTTCTCTTATAGGCTCTGCTGGAAAGACTGGAGGACAAGTTTGCAATGATTGAAGCCCTGGAGTCCAATCCTGACCTGCAAGAACCCAAAACCCAGGAGGAGATCCCGTCAGAACTTGTTGATGACAGTGACGACCAGAAGGCTGAACGCAGGCTTGTACCCAACACCCCTCTGTCCTACAGGGACCCCTTCCTCAAGAGACTGAGGGGGCTGCAGATGCCCAGAATGATGAGAGATTCTGGCTGTTTTGGGAGGAGGATTGATCGGATTGGCTCCCTGAGTGGAATGGGTTGCAACGGTGAGTCTTGTCTAAGCCATTTCACTGAATAGCACAGACCATGTCTGTGCCATGGGACAGGGGAGGAGCAGCTTCTCATTTAAGTCTTTAAGAAGACACAGTTTGAGAATGGAATTAATTTAAGCCTAGTATTTAAGCTAGTACTGGGTTTTTTAAAAGCACTGCTGACAATGGTGACACGTACCAAGACAGAAACAGATTCTGGTAACATTTATTTCATGCTTGGTTTGCAGGTTCCCGGAGAAATTAGGATCAACCTCCCTATCCCCTGCTCTGAAGAATGCTTTACAGTACCCCTTCCTCCCAAGACGAAACCCAGATGCTTTCTAAGCTCCTCAACAGAAAGTTATTCCTATTTTTATTTATTTATTTATTTATTTATTTGCTGTTTTTTAAAGAACATTTCTTACGCTAGCACCGAAAGACCATCTTTAAATAAAACTAACACATTAGACATCTATTGGACCTCTCTCCTGTCTGTTGCATTACATTTTCTTATATTTTCCTAAAGTCAAAATCTTAAGTTTTATTGATATGCTGGTACCCACAAGCCTGGATCTTTTACATGAGACAGAAAAAGCATGAACTTGGTAAAAATGAAAATTAGTTTTTCACTAGAGGCTTTTCCTCCACACTAAGAAATGCTAACAGATTAGCAGGAAAAAAAAAATTTGCTTAACATTGAAAGACCATCATAAGTCTTCCTATAGACAGGGTTTCAGTAATAAGAGAGTCCTTTTGCTGGTTTAGATTATTCGGTCATGGGAACTGCCATAAATGCCTCATGTAAGCAAAATTTACATGAAAAGAAATAAGAAAAATCGTAACACTCCACAAGTTTCAAGATAACCAGAGGGAGGAAAGGGAATTCATTGTATATGCTTTCTAGCAGTGACCAAATAAAGGTTATGAGCATCAACAGAAAGATACATCATTAACTGTGTCTTGTCTCACTCTGCACGTGGCTGAGATGCTGATTCCGAGAATTTCTTGAAGGCTCCTCAAAGGGTTTGAATACTATCATAATATTCCTCATGAGAGGGCAGGTGGGATCACTCAACTATAAAGCAGTTTGTACGGAACATTTATCGCTTTCTGGGAATGGCCCCTCACAAAGCTGTTCTAACATGGCTAAGGGAACACTGGAAGCCTGATTAAGGTTTAATTAACCTTAGTTGCTAGATTTCACAACTAGGAGCTGAATTTGACCCAAAACATATTCTAGCACCCCAACAAAAAAGTTAATATTGCCAAAACCACAGTCAGTCAGCATCCCAAGCAACAAAGAGCTTGGATCCCCATGTGAGCCCTGGCAATGGCATCAAGCCCAGCTCAACACAACTGTCCTGTGATTGACTGCGTGTACTGCTAGGAACTGTGTTATTTTGAGCACCTCATGAGTCTCATTCCCAGAATCTCAGTGCATTCCCAGTCTCATTCCCATGTACCTGAGTACTCTGGAAAGCTTGTTCAGGGCTTAAGAAGGCAGCACCAGGACAGACTCAGCTGAAACAGTCCAATTCTGACTTTGCTTATGCAAATGCACATGGCAACAGAAATACTACCTGGTGAGGATAAGGTATTGGAAGGCAGGTGTTCCAGAGCTGACAAGAGCTCTCAGGGACCACAGCTCCAGGGAAAGGGTAAATTCAAGTGCACACCCCTTCTGCACAGGGCAGCTTAGTCACAGCTAAGGCTGCTGCAACACTTGATTAGGGCTCATGTCACACATCACATTTCTGACAAGCCACCCTCCCAGTCACTCCCTGCACTGCTGACATGGCCTCCAAGAGGGATCTGCGTGCTCCACACTGGGCCTTGTGATTCTTTCCTAGGGAAGAAGGGCAGAAGTCTAATCTGAGGGAATAATTTTGCTCCACTCCAACAGGAAACCACAGACAGTGGTGGATACATATACTCTCCTTCCAGCAGCACCAGCTAAAGATAAAATACTTTGTGGAATAGTGCCCACAAAGGTATCCTTGACAGGAGAATAAATTCCCAGGTTAAGATTCCCAGCAGCATCCATGAGACATCTCTGCAGTGAACGCTACAGTGACTTTGCATTTACTCAATTTCACAGATCAAGGGGGTGTGAAGTCACCCTTTGGGGAGCCCTTGTGGGGACAATGGGGCTTTGTCTTCTAAAAAGAAGCCACTGCAGCACAATGGGAACATGCAGGTGGATCCCTCCACACCAGCAATGGGCAACAGCCTAACTTCCCCTGTGCTGCTGAAAGTAAAAACAATCCACATACTCTAACAAGAGCTCTTGCTGGAATTGAATTTTACCCAGTCAAGCACAACTTGCACAGATACTGTAAACTATCCCTCCCTGTCAGCCCCTCAAGGGACAAAACACTGATTAGTTCAGTGGAATGTGCTAAAAATGGCAAGAAGAGGCAATGCTGCCTGACCTAAAGCCAGGTGGGTCCAGTATCAGCAGCAAGCCAGTTCCTGGTGGAACAAGTCTGTTTGGCTTGCAGACAGTATGTTAATAGACCACGCGGTCTGGGAGAACTTAATTGAGGGTAAGCAGTCGAGGAAAAAAGCATCTCTGACTGGATTTTTACTGCTACTCCCATACACACACTGAGCAGTAAAGCACCCTCAGGGAAATCTCACAGCTAGGTCAGAATTGTGCTGCACTCAGGAGCGAGCACTGTGAAAAGCTGAATGGGAGAAACTCGACCCTAATCAGCTCTACAAGCAAAGAACATCACCCCCAGTGACAGGCAAAGCTGCCACTGTTGCTGTGAGAGCTGGATCAGAGAGAGTAGGGAACAATCTTGGGAACAGCCATCATGTAAATGAAGAAATATCCCAGTGGGACCAGAGAAGGACCAGGCTAACACCCTCCACTCAGCTATAATGACATTTGCCAGTCATGGGTACTGCCAAACGCTGTTAGGAAGTTGGAATGACGTCTGGCAGGGCAGGAGGTTGCAAATGTCATTATAGCTGGGTGGAGGGTGTTAGCCTGGTCCTTCTCTGGCATAATTCAGCAGCTTGCTTTCCTTTGGACTCTAAAACACAGTAATTCCACTAGCATGCTCCATGCACTCTGTAAGGCATGAGCCTTGTTTGGAATAGGGGTCTGCTTGGCGTGGGGTATACTCGCAAATTAGATTTGATGGTTTTTTTGCCCCTCAGACACTGCACTATCCCAATCCAGCTTCCCACTAAATGAAATACTTCCACTGAAATCCAAGTTGGCAAGCAAGAATACCAAGAGGAGCTGTCAGCACTGCTTGGTTTCTCTAAGAAATCATATGTGAAGTACAGGGCACACACCCTCCAATGCTGCAGGGAGATGTGGAGCTGTGCCAATTCACATCCCAATCTGGCCACAGCCAGCTTGCTTGATTTACTTACCCTGAATCTTGGCCCCTAAAGGCCTTTGCTGATTGACATCTGCTTGATAAGTGTGTCCCACACTTTTATGTGGGAAGGAAGGAAGATTTGTAAGACCTTCCCCCTCTATTACCATCTCCTGACTGCTCCCTTGGAAAACCAGCACAAGCCTGTACAGAAAAAGCAGAGTGGGGAGGAGGGGAAGTTTATGAAAACAGAAGGTGGTGGGAAGGCACCTAGAGTCAGGCCTGCTATTCTGGGAATGGGGAGGACAGAAAAGAAAGACAAAACTGGTGTGTTAATTCAGCCATCCCAGAGAGATATTGTCTAGTATAGGCATCAAAGAGCTGCTGGGGGAGTCAACAAAGGTCTCAAGGTTGTCATGTCTTATCTGTTAGTCATGGATTTTCAACACAGTAGTTTTCTACTGAAACAGGCATATATGGGTTCCAGTCTCTGCTCCAAAATGCTTAAAGGATCAGTAAGATGTGTGTTAAACCATACATAGCCCATACAGCAAATGAAACAGCCTGAAGAAAGGGACATCCTACTCACTTTTAAACCGTGATCTCAACATCCGAACCTCACCGACTGACTCCTCTCCCTTCCCAGACAGTGGTGGAGCTCACTGACATCTCAACCCAGCTCCCAGTAAGCCTTTTCGCACACTGCATTTGAACAAACAGTGGATGCAGAGGAAACTGAGTGTATCCCACTGCAGCTGGAAAGCCCTTCAGCACCCTGGACAAGAAGAGCAGCTTCACTCTCTCCTTACATCCCTGCACAGCCAAAGCTCTGGGCAGCCATCCTCTGTTCCTCCCAGTGCATGTTGCACAATCCACACCTGGGAATGCACACGCCTGTATGGGAATGCACACACACTGAAGAGGCAGCTTGTACCCTGCTAGCAAAGCAAAAATTTTAAAAATAACAATAATCTCACTGAATACCACTAAATTTTTCTGCTAAGCCCCAGTGTGCCATTACAGGGACAATGACACATGGTTGGATCCAACGAGTCTATAAACCTCTCCCATTCCCGCCTGTGTTTCTGCATTTATGACCAAAGGCAGAACAAAGCTGAAGCAGAGCTCCCCAGTCCCTTCTCCTGATGACTCCTTCCTACCGTTGCTAGGTATCCTTCCTATTCCTTGCTTAGTTAAGACCACCGTGGCACTTGGTTTAGCTCCCCAAACTAGATTTTCTGCCATTCCCTTCCAAGAGACAGTTTTACCTATCTCAGGCTTTTCCTGGCATTACATAACCACCAAGGAAGAGCCAGAGGGCAGGAGCCAGACAAGTTGCTGGCTAACTCTGTGTTAAGAGTGCCTCAGAGAGTTACTACGTGCATCCTGTACAACACAGCCCCCTGATCCACAGAAACACGGAAAAGCAGTGAGCTTTTTGGGTCAGATATTTCTACAGTGCTCAAAGACTGTATTTACATTTTTGGCTTGTAAGCATGTGATGAAAGCTCAAAAATTGTCATAAATTCTTTTCTGTAAGGCAGACAGCAGGACAAAGCAGGAAAGATAGCCACAAACTAAATAAACATTAAAGATGTAATTAACATCTTTCACACCTTGGAGAAGCCAACTATAAAACAAGAGGTGCCACACTGTACTCTAAACCTCTTTCATTAACTTACTGGGAGGAAGGTGAGTTCTCAGGTAAGAAAAGCAGCACAATGTGCACAATTTAGCTCCTTATCAAACATGGCAATTCTCTCCTTTGAAACAGGTGTTGTGAGAGAAAGAACTACAGTGGTCACAACCTAAAGGATCACAGCCATGCCTCTCTGCCTAGTTTAAGAGCACCTTCTGCACAAACTGTTAGATCCAGACAGCTCATAAACAGCAACTACCCAACTACCTCAAATCATGCTCTTGGATGTCGCCATGTTCTACTAGTTTTATTATCATAAAGGGCAAAAATAAAACAATACTAGAAACATCAAAAGGCTTCGAAAGTGCTGAAGGAGACATACAAACATTTTACTCTCAGACATGTTACAGTTACATGAATACTTCCCAAGTGCCATAGTTCAAATAAAAATATATTCATACAAATTAAAAAAAATACAATTTATATACGCACACCATGGAATTAGCTTACATCACTTCATAACAAAAAACAGTGCAAAAAAAACCAAATTGAAAGGTAAGTTGCTACCATTGGAATGGCTCACAGTAATTAATAATTCAAAACGGCATAATTAACACTGCACAGGAAACCACGAGGCAAGGGAGAAGGCCCCAGACTAACCCCCTAACCTTGCCATCAGAACTAATCCAGTTCTGGATTACTTTCCCTTAGTGGTGCTCTGTTAAAATGTTACAGGCACCTACATTAGAGTGAATTTCTTGGTAAATCACTAAGCAACTAGAGCCAGGGTAGAAGCAGTAAATGTGTTGTAAGAAAGGAATTAAGTAACTAAAGTGTTGAGAACAAGACTGATTCAACACAAGTAACTTGGCATCAGTCCTCATCAGAAGGGAAATGCTGCATCTCCAAATGTCAGGTGAACTTGTAATTCCTTTTCTGAAGTCTACAGAACAGTAACTGCATGCTGAGATTTCCCTTTAAAGCAGCTGACAGGGTCACCCACCATCCTCATTGAAAACTTCTTTACTGAAAGAATGAAAAGGTGTGTTTTCTAGCTGAAACATTTGAATAAGATGCCCAGGCAGAGCAGACAGTGCTGCCAACAGGTTGAAGGCAAGGTGCCTTGCCATGGGGAAGCATCTGGTGCCCAGAAAAACCTTGACAAGATTCTGCAGCCTGATTTGTCTGGATTGCCCAACTCCAGCCTCACCAGCAATGACAAAGACATCCTGCAGCAAAATATCCTGCTGTTTCTGTACAGAAATAAAACAGGACCAGCTCAAGGAAAACAACCTAAGGAGCCCTATTCATGTGCAGGAAGAGAAGGAACCTTCCCTTCCACACACACTCACTCAACATGAGCAAGAGGAAAAACATCTGTCAGGAGAGACACAGGACATTTGTGACAGGTGCTCTAACAGTACAGGAGTGCCAATTCCACATCTGAGTGATCTGAAATCCCACAAAAACAGGATTCCTGTGATGTGTAACTACAGGAGCACAAATCCTTTGAATGAAAGGTAGCCTAGCATAAGCATATTTCAAACCTAGAGTCCAGCTTCAGGGAGTGCAAATGGGTGCTGCAAGTTTCCTGGGATAGCTCAGTGTAAGACCAGAGCTCAGGGAGCACAGGCATTTTAGACATCACCTGCAGAGACTATCCAGACAGAACAAACACCCTTACTCTACTTACAGGGACAGAACTCGCAAATCAAGACTAATAGCTGATGCCAACTCCTATGCTCTAAGGAAATACAGAAAATCAACAAAGTCTGCCTTCCTTCTGCCCCAACTCCTACCTAGCTAGCTCCTTATGGCAGACAACAGGTTAACTGGAGAGCTCAGAGGCTGTGTAGAAGCTTTTCTGGAATACATTCCCCATGTAACTTGGCCCAGTCTCCTGGCTGAGAGAATGCTCTGTGCTTTATCAAGCCAATCAGTTCTGCAGTCCCTGAGGCACAGCACTGGCTTCCCACTGAGGGTTATCTGCACAGAGAACTCAGGAGGGCAGGTGCCTGCTGGAACAATACAGGTGCTGGCCAGGATGGTACCTGCTAAAGCAATGAACTGGCTGCAACTGGCTCCTAAGTGCTGATTTTACCCTCACAGATTGTTGCAGTTGCAAACATTATCCCAAGCATTTCTAGAGCACAGACAGCCCCACTTATCACCTGCAGCAGATCCTGCGTTAGTCACCAGCACCAAGTATCCCTCCTTATGGCAGCCTGAAACTACAGCAGCTCCTCTCATGACACAGAGAATTCAACCAAGCCCATAGACCCTCAGCTCTATTTGCCTCCAGAAAGCACTAGAGGTTCCCTGGTCTCTGACTCCAGTTGGAAAGGTGCCCCAGGCTCTCAATGTTTTAGCAATGCAAGGACAAAGTGCCTACAAATGCCAAGAAATGCAGGAATGTCAAAGTGGAGTTCCACCAAGCACCTTAGAAGAGTCTCTTACAGGGAAATAATAGCAACAGCTAACAGGAAAGAGATCTCCCTTCTCTGAGACGCTTTGCAAACAAACATATTATAAACATATTTATAAACCCAAACAGTAACTGAAATGTAACTATTTTGAACTCCAAATTTTGAGCTGCTCTCAAAAGTCATCTGCCATCAAAAACATCACAGCAGAAACATTTCCTCATGGAAGAAGGAGAAAAATTAAGAACAAATGAAGAAAGTGAAAAAACATGGGCAAAGGTGAACACTTGCAAAGAGAGGTATATTTCCAAAACACTGGATTTTTTAATACTTCTTTTGCAAAAAACTATCCTCCAGAGCAGCTATTTGATATCTGCAAACTTTAGTATCTCCTCTCAACCATGACAGTGACCCCTTTCTCACAAATAAGGCAACAGTTGCAGAAACAAGGGAGGAAGAGGAAAAGGCAGTCATACAGGAGGAAGGGAAAGATGCTGCAGTTCTTTGCCCAAGACACAGTAGAGATGGTTCTTTTTTCCAACTCTTAAGAAAACCCCGAAACAAAATGGCAGAACACACAGTGTCATGACATCTGATGGAAAGAGATAACTGGGGGACAGGGGAAGAAAACACCTGGATCAAGAGTTGTCAGACCAAGTGCCTGAGGCCACTCAACAGCTCTGGGCTCAGGAAGCTCCTCTAATTCTCTGGCTAGCAAGATGTTTTCCAGTTCCCCAGGCTTGATATGCATGTGAGAAGCCAAACGGCAAGTCTTGGGCCTTGTGGGGTCCAAGCAGAACGCGAGCATGTGTGCAGGCTTGGAGGAAGGAGGAAGCCACACTGACAGTGGGGCAGGGGCATCAAATGGTCTGATAGTGTTGTCTCAGTCTTGCCTGCAGGAATTCATGGGTCAGGTTGTGCCGAGTGATTATCCCAACAACCTTAAACAGGAAGAAAAGAGGAAGAAAAGATACAAGTCGGTATCAGAGATGTGCCACTAAGAGACATCCACAACAGAGTGGTCATTCTTTTCAACCCCCCAAAAGGAGGAAACCTGAAAGCAGTTCTTGATCAGTGCTGAGTTAGAGTGGATTCAAGTTCAAATTCACAGAAATGTCCCTCCCTCTCCCGACACCTACTCTCCAGGCAATAGTGCTGATTTAACTACCCAAACAAACAGCTTAACCATTGCTGTGGTGGAATCAGCAGGACCCCCTGCCTAGGAATGGAAATCCTTTCCGTGTCAGACAGCATAAGGATGTAACTAAATCCTTTGGGAAGTGAAAACTGCAATTGGAAATAACAAAGCTGTCTTTTATGGCTTCATTCAAGACATTTCTGGTATTCCACAGGGCATGACTTCAGATAGCTCCTATCAGATACATTCAAGGAAGCTCTAAAGGCTGAAACAGAGAAATGGTCAAGACTAGCTAAGAGGTGACTGCACACTGGCAGGTGACAAAAGGGACCCTCTCCCAGCCTGCTGTGCAGCAGTCAAACCACACAGCTGATGAAAAACCTCCCTGATTTTACACAATGGAAGAGTTCAGAACTAGGCTGTTCTCTAGTACTTCAAGAGCATCTTGTACTAAAACGGAACAAGCCAACACCTCTTGTTTGCAACTCACAGGCTCTGCAGAGTACCTACGGGGAGCCCTGAGGCAGAAAAAGCAGTGCTGCCTCACATAGACCAGGTCAGGCTTAAAGGAAACAGTTTCTCATTGTGGTTATAGGAGGTTACTGACATCTACCGACTGTTCCTGAGCATTGTAGACGGCAAAGAGACAAGGACAGTGAGTCAAGCACAAACCATTTAAACAGTCCTTTGCTTTGCTGCTCCTGTGAGTAGGAACAGAATACAATTCCCTTCCTACAGATAAACCTCTTGCCCCAACATATAGGAAATTTTGCTCTTGGCCTTGAATAAAGCTGTGAAAGGAAAGGCAAATTAGTGGCCTCTGATGAGCTCAAGGCCTCTCAATAGATACAAGAAGTGAACAGCTTCTACAGGCTGCACACCTGAGGCAGGAGAGATGCACATCCTGCTCTTTGCAGGTGAAGGCGAAGCAGGCTGGGACACAAAAGATGGCAACAAAGTCACAGTAACCAACGAGCCTGCAGGGCCCTAAAAAGATCACATTCTGATCTCTGTAAAGCATTTCTGTTTGATGTTAGAAGAGATCTTAATTGTCCTGAAGATGGAAAATGTTGCACAAAACACTGTGGCCTCCTTGCTCAGCTAAGACAAGACAAGGACTCACCTCTCCAACTGCATTCACAACCGGTAAATGCCTGAGTCCCATTGTCCTGAACAGGTTGAAGACTTGTGACACATGAGTGTTTGGCGAGACAGTAAAGGGTGATGGGTTCATGTACGGGGTGACATCCTAAGAAAGAAAAACAATCATGTTATTTACAAGAGGCATTTTCACTGTCTCTTGGAATCACCAACAAGCAATTCCTACAAGTCCTCCATGGCACTGATGCCTGGACAGGGTATTTGACTGTGATCATCTTCTATTTCTGCACAAATATGACATTATTTTGGTTTGGTTTGTTGGGAAGTTAAACTGGACAGGCAACACCTTATTCTAGAAGTAAAGCAACAATAGACACTGTTACCTCACAGCACAGGATTTCCACATGCAGAGAAGGCTGAGTGCTTGAGGAGCACAAGATGTTGGTCACTGCGCCAAAGGGTGTATCAAGCACGCGCTCAATGTTTTTTAAAGGCCTTGGACAGTCGTAAATATATATCAGGAGATACTGTCACACTGCAGCGCATATCTTACCACTATCATACGAGGGTTCAGCAATGTGAGGTCCAGATCATGGATATCTGGATAGCGGGGATAATCCTCTGACATCTCTGCATGGGACAGACGGGGCTGACTTGCACTCTGCAATTAAAACAAACCCCACTGAACCCATGCGTCACCATTCTGGACAACACAGGGGCTGCAAGCAGCACAGGAAACCATGTCCTGCAATTGCTCCCCCAGATCTCCTTCTCCTCCCACACCTACGCATCCACCTTCTGCAGAGGTGCTGTTACCCAAACTTGTGCAGGCCTTTAGCTGACAGAGAATGGACCTGTTCCCCAACCTCTGACAAATCTACACTTGACACTGGAGGGCAGTAGGAAATCAGTCTTGTGGGAGCTGGGCCTCAGATACTCTCACTGATCTCAGTGACACAGCTGACATCGTTCTTGTACGACCTCAACAGACAGCAGTAGAACACACAGTATATACAGCTGGGTGCTCTATTTGCATTTAGTATCTGCCCTCTATTCTCCAGTTCTGACAGGATGACATTGTTATGCAACAAACCGGTCTGTTGGGTTACTTTTTACACAGTGGCTGTCCTTTTCCTGGGGATACTTAAACAGAAATTCAACTTCCTTTACTCTAAGAGCTGCAAGGGAGAACTCACATTACCTGTCTGCAACTTTTAAAACACACATGCATTCCTTAAAGTGTAAAAATAGGTAAATTCTTTTTGGCAGCCCATGAATATTGTTCCCAACCTCCTCAGCTGAGAAGGCAGGGATGTCTCTGCTGCAATTCCTGAACCAGAAGACTCACCGACTGGCTCTCGGAGTAGCAAACCCCCCGGTCAAGAAGGGTGACCAGCTGTGAGCGCAAGATCAAGCCATGGAAGGTCAAGGGTCTGAAGCGTTCCTCCATGGTCCACTCCTCACTGGGAGACTGGTCAGGGTACAGGTTGGGGTAAGGAGTGTATCTGTGATGGATTTAACACCATGTGTTACAAGCTTCACATATCCCAACTCCCAAGTTGCTATTTCAGCTCTTTGCAACCTTCTCCTGAACATTTCAGGGACTCTTGCTATGGACAAGCAAGTCTTCACAAAACGAAATAGGAGAGAGAGGTCAAGAGCCATTATGTGGTCAGAGCAGCAGAACGGGACAGTCTCCTAACTTAATTTCAAATCACTTGCTATTAAAGCAATTTTCAGTGCCAAATTATTCAAATTCTAGTAAATGCTAAAGCATCTGGCAAAATGTCAGGGTCAGGATGACATTCATGAAAGTCAAAATCACTAACTTAGAAAATGATCCACTAGACTGGCCTTCTGCTTGGAAGCAACAGCAACGCAAGCCTGGTGACTCAGCCCATTTACCAGAAAGGTGGGATCAGTATCGTGGCACCAGGTCATTAGCTAGGGTGAGCGAGCTTTCCAGAGCTCTCACATTTTTGCAGACAAGAGGACATCGATTTCTGCAGAGATCTTCCCAGGTACTCCACCCTCTCCAGGAAATATATTTGTGTAGGTGTTTGAAGGAAATTTAAGAGGTTGGACATAATCAACCCACTTGCCTGGGACTCGGTCACAGGTGTGAGCCAGAGCACTGGCTCCTGACACCTGACAAATCACTTCTAAAACATGGACACCAGCACTGTTTCTTCTGACATAAGGAATGACAGAGACTGTATGAAGCATTCTTTACAACACATCTCAACATATGGAAAAATCCTGTTTTCGTATGTTTATGCCTACCAGGATCTCACCTTCTCTCCAGCATTTGTTGCAGCAGATCCTCCTTTTCAGGAGGCTCCTCTGTTGCTATGTGCTCATCACACATGTTACGCAGCTCACTCGAAGGGTAGGATTTCATGGACTGGCTACGCTTGCGCTGCTCTCCAGCTCGGGTGAGGATGCTGGATTTCTGGATACAACAATTTTCAGATACTCACTAAGCAAGTCAACAGTTATCCAAATGTGACTATGAACTACTTGATCATAGCTTTGTGCCACCACGTAACATGTTCATTAGCCACTGCTGCTGCAGGACTTGTAAGAATAGCCAATAGGATTGCAATTCAGTAACAAATCCAAACTTTTCCAAGTCTATCCTGAACAGATTACTTTGTCCTCTTAACTTTTGCCTCTAGGAACGCAGCCCACTCTGCATGGAATGAAATGGAGTTCTTAAAAATTTTGTATTGCAGTAGGTGCTTATCTCTGACCTGAATTCTGCCCAAAAGCCTAAATAACTAAAGCAAGGCCATTTCATATGCAAAACAAAGCTCTCTAGTCTTCAACCTATCAAACAAGCAACTCTTTACCTTGAATTTGATGTTGTTACTTATTAGTTGATTGCCCTTCATGAACTCCCTCTCATTGCCCCGATTCTCTGTCACCACAGGGAAGGCATGATGGACAGTTGTGCGCAGGATGCTAACGAGAGACTGAATCCGGGTGTGCGGGTACACATATGTCAAGTTGGGTTCCATGATGTCACTGGCTCGTAGCCTGAAGAAACAGAAATCAGTGACAGAAGGCTGCTGATGAACAAACATGGAAACAAACCAGTCCCTAAACAAGATCCTGAAGGAGTCTGCTGCAGTTAAGTTCTGCTAGCTTCTTGCACCTGTGTGCTCACCTTCATTGTGGTATCAGCAGTGATGGCACAACTGATTTTTTTTTTTTTTNAGAACATTGTATCACTGATGCACCAGAGGAAAGGTAGAATGTTCTAACTTAAAATAAAGTTTTTAAACACTGCTGGGAAGAGACAACAGGTGGGAAGAAGAAGACATTCCACAAGAAGCAAAGTCAGATGGAATGTTTAACAGAGTTCTTGATGAACCTCCCAAATCCACCCTGCAAATTTCCATCCATCCACCCCCTCAGAAAGGGCTTCAGCATCTCTTTCCTGCTGCAGGCCCTGCTGCACAACTCCTTTCACAGCAGCCCTCACAGTTGCTCCTCAAAGCAACCAGGTTTGTTGGAGATGAAACATCATCGCCCTGCATTAAAGCATTTCTGCGCAAGAACCCCCACCACAAACTCTAACCCACGGCCTGGCCAAGAGGAGCAGCCTTACTTATCCATTTCCACCCCTGTTTCCCACTCCAGAAGAGGCACTCCTCGCAAGTTCACATGGATGTCATAGATGCCTTTGTTGAAAAAGTCTCCTGTCCACTTGGCTACCTGCATAGCAAACAGAAGGTCTACTGAGTTGTTGCTCCAAGTACAAGACTCCTCAGCTTATGACAGCCCTGGAGTAACAAAGATTCAGGGCCAGCACATGTTCAAGCAGTCTGCAGAAAGCCAGAGCTAAGGCCCTGCACTCACCATGAGAGTGATCATTATGGGGAGTCCATAGGTGATCTCATTGGTGGACTCGATGAGGATGACAGTCAGGCTGATGGTCATGCGGACCACTCCTCCCAGGAATGCTGCTGCCCCAATCAGCGCAAAGGTTCCTGAGTAGATGTGATCCAGGCCAATGTAACTAGAGCAAAGCACAGAGCCTTCAGATTAGAAAAACCTGCCTGAGAGCTCATAGTGCACCTGCAGCACATCCCTCACATGCACACTTGATGCACCTTTTGAGGAGGTTGGCGACCAGGCGTCCGAAGGCAGCCCCACAAAGCAGTGATGGTACAAACAGACCACTGGGCACAGAGATCCCATATGTCCAGCAGGAGAGTAAGAAATAGAGAAGGAAGAACAGGGACAGGGTGACTGGGCTGAAAGTACCTGCAACACAAGAAGAATCATGACTAAAGGGGCACAGGTCTGTCCAAGATAGTCTCGCACCATCCACCCCTCAGCTCACAGCAGGCTCATCTCCCAACAGCTACTGAGTCTCCCAGTCCAAACAGACATGCAGACAATGAGTAAGTGAAAAGAGAGGAAAAGCAGGCCTTTCTTCCCATCAAGGAGACTTTCACCAGTTGTACTAGCAGTCCTCCAGAGCCATGAAGGCCTGAAGATGCTCCTAACCTTGTGGTGCTTACAACAAGGCTGTTCCAGGTAAGATGAAGCTCTGAAGCTTAAGCGTGGGATGAGGCAGTCTCCTGACTACTCACCATCCTGGTGGAAGAGCTGCAGGATAGCTGACTCCTGAGGGTTGAAGAAGAGTGTGGCCATGTCGTTGTACGTTTCATTTGGGCAAAAAAAAGTCTTGATGCTTGAATTTACATCCTCTGATATATCCTAATGCAGGACACAAAAGACACAAAGGGTTAAAATTGACTGTCTCCTACATTAGCCTTTGGGCAGAATGGGAATAACACTTCTGTTACTGTTAGCCATGCTTTGGGAAGTTCAGACCAAACATCAATAGCAGAGATAGGGCCTACAACATCAATGGGCTCCTTGACTCAGAGCCTGAGTTGCTTTGTACAAAAGCACAATGTAGCTTTCATTATTAAGCTAAGCTCCTGCAACCCTCCACAGTCTCATACTGCAGTTCTGTTATGTACTGCACACTGTCAGAAGCTCATTACATGCCTGTGCTACTCTGCAGGGTGAATAATATGACAGAGAATATAATCTTCACACAAGAATCCCTCACCTGCAGGCTTAGGGTGTCATTGCCACTATGCTTGCTGGAAGACATCTGCCGGCATTCCCCCAGAACCATGGAGGCTACAAAGACCACGACGGTGGTGGTTAATGACACAAGCAAGCTCTCCAAGACTCTGAAAGACACAACAGAAACCATACACTGATGCCACACTCAGCACTGTAACCTAGTCCCAGCTCTGCACATGACTTTGATAAGGCTGTGAGAAGCAGCAGTCACCATAGCTTAGCATCAGAACAAGGGATGCTGCAAATCAAGTTGAATTATGACTTGGTTCCCAGGGATTGCCTTAGCTCCCCTTTTTAATTGCTTGCCCCAAAAAGAAGCTATTTCTGCCCAGAGAACACACAGCAGTCACACATGAGAAGCCCCAGGGTTCAGTAATGAGGCTGTTCACATGGAAACAATGTTCTGTACATCCTTACAGGGTAAAAGGGTAGATAGGACTGGGCAGGGTGATGCACAGTCTCTCAGTCTCTTTTCTAACTGCTGAAATACACTTCTTTTTAAACCTGGGCTTTGTGTTTAGGAGCTGTCTAGAGCAAACAAACAGCTACTTTCAGAATAACACAGCAGTTCCCTCCCTAAATAGCACAGATACTGTGGATTTAATTAACCAACATAATTTAAAAAAAAAAAAAAGTGAGATCAGCTATCCCTTCCACATCAGTTTGGACAAGGACACAAAAAAACCTGCATGGAGACAAAGCTTGGGTTTGTTCAGCCTTTATGATAAAGAGCTCCCTTCACTGCCCTTATAAGAAGGATTGCAATTCTCTCTGTACCACCGGAGTCATCAAAAAATTACAGGGACTGTAACATTTGGTTTCTGGTGTTCACTTTTTAGTCCTGTGGAGGCTTAATTTTGTGATTTTTAAAATAACCAGTCTGGGATTTCCTCCAGTCCTACTCACTGGGTCTTCTAGCTTTTGCTTTGGGAGCAGAGATCCCTGCACAAACTCAAGAGAGCACATATACCTGACCAGCTTTGGCTTGGGATGTACATTGCGCATGCGGTACTTGGCAAGTCTCTTGTTCAGGCAGTTAAAGGTGGCTCCAAGAAGGCCTCCTACAATCCCCATCAGAATGAAGAAGCCCAAGTCCACAGCTGTCCAGAGGTGGCATTTCTTATCAGATTCAGAGCACTGTACAGAAAAGTGTAAAAAAAAGCGTTACAGTAGTTGCTGCAATTTCCTACCAACACTTCTGTCTCCACAGCTGGAGATTTAGAGTAGCTAAGACCAAAGGGGAACAATTCTGTCTGAGGATATCAATGTATTGCAGCTAAGTACCAAGTGTCTTCCACTGAAATACAAACATGTCAAAAGAAACCTCCAAACTAACAGATAGAAACACAGGACTAACAAGAGACTGGAGAAATAACAGTAAATCTTACCTTAAACTCCCCAAAGTTCAGTAGCCCAGGGAGCTGGAAGGACCCCCAGCTTCCAAACTGAATCCCAGAGCGGAAAAAATTTAGGGTGAAGGTGGCAGCCATGGAACAGAAAAGCTGTGGAAGTAGGATAAAAAAAAAAGCGGGAAGCAAAGGTTCCCAAAATTAAGATTGGCACAGTCAGTTCTTCCTTAAGATTTATGCCTGGGGAAAGGCACTGACTGTGGAAGGGATCAGACTGCAGAGAGCCCAAGCACAAAAGCCCTCTCTCCCCGGTACACTAGATCTGCTGCCTAGAGCTGTCCCACAGCTCCAGATAATACCAGGCTCATCTCTGCCCTTGATCTGTAGTAGTTCTGGAGCACTGATAGAGCAAGACAACCTCCCTCTTGCCAAGAAAGCTCAGGAAGAGATAGGATAATCTGAACACCCTCAATGGACAAATCCTCCCAAGAGGAGCCCTCTTCTCAAGGAAGAGACACACAGAAAGAGTCGGAGTCATCACTCACCACTTTCCATGTAAGTCCCTGGTTCCAGAAGGAGGAACCTTCTTCTAAACTAAAAAGAGTGCCTCCAATTGGGGCTCCAAAGGCAGCTGCAACCCCTGCAGCTGCTCCAGCAGATACAAAATCCCTTTTATCCCTGAAATGAAGAGAAAAACAATCTCAGTTTAGCAAATTAGAGCTCTGGAGATGCTTAGGTTCTGAAAAGTAAGAGATCATCCCCATTTATGGATATATCCCAGGGATTCAGGAGCGAGAGCTGGGAGCAAAGCTGGCCATGGCAAACACCACCATTTGTTCATCAAGCTGCAGCATTGTGTTCTTTCTGTAGGGCACGAACACAGACCAAAATTCTGGTACTACACACCCAAACCATGGACTCCAGCATCACTTGAAAGAATTACAGAGAGGAAAAGGCAAGAATTTGTTCACATTCAGGTGAACTAGCCTTCTTTGTAGTATATCCTAATCATAAGGGGTGAGTAACTGAGCTTGTTCCCAACAGTAAAGGCATTCAACCATCCACATTAAAGGTTTGAATGGGTAGAGATCTGCTGAGCAGCACAAGAGAACATCTATGAACACGGAGATAAGAGCAGCTTGGAAGAGTGACATCCTGGTGCTGTCTTGCTGCAGAATGAAACTGCAGGACTCTAGAAAGAAACTGATGAAACAACTGACTGGTTCACCCCAGCCCACCACCATTCTCACAAGGAAGTCTGCTCACTCATCCTCCTCTCCCCTCCTCCACATCCTGGGTACAGTACCTGTCACTGCGGAAATAGGGAAAGTTAAATTGGATCTTCCTCAAAGAGATGCTCTGGAACTACAAACAAAGTAAAGATTTAGAAACACAGGAGATGGAAACTTACTCTTACAAAGCAGTGGCGTGACCAGGACAGTGACTCAGGCCAGCACTAACCTGTGGCAAGCCCGCACCCACGACAGCACCACTGTGAATCATTGGACCCTCTTTCCCGACAAAAAGACCTGCAAAAACAGGGCTCATGAGGCAACACACTTTCCCCACTGCCACCCTCCCTTGCTGACAATGCCAGAAGAGATCAGCTCACCACTCCCATGCCACGGCACAGCTCTCTGTGCCAAGCCTGTAGCTCCTCACAGGAAGGTGCTGACCCCCTGCTCCCTCAACAACCCCAAATATTTGTGAAAACCTGCACAGATTTTGCACTCCAAGTTGGTGGAATCATTGAAAAACGACTGTTACAAGGACTCTGAACTCTCCAGGTTATTCTGCCCTGCTGCCTTCAGGCTGCTCCTGACAATGTGTCCTGGAACATTCTCAGGTCTCTCTCTTGTGTCACAAAGAGTCGCATCTGACTAGCCCACTCAGAAAACCACCTTCTTCCCTGATAGTCCTGATCCTTCTGTTTATTCTCTACTCTGTAAATGCACTCAGGGCTCATGACTCTGCTCCAAACTACCAAAATGATTTTACTGGAAAGGCAGGGCCTTCTGTGCCCTATGTAAGCAGAGACAGCATTTTTTCCCCTTCAGGGACTCCTTCCCCCAAAAAGATCAACACACCAGAGCCTTCCTTACCTCCTGCCACACTGAAGAGCACTCCCATAGCTTTGCACACCACTGTCCGCAGTCGCACAACCCCTGGAACCTTCACCCCATTGAGGTAGCACTTAATTTCAGGAATTCCTGACCCAGCTGCTACAGGCTGCGGAAAAGAAACACTGACACTATGGTGCTCTGATTTCATACCTGATCAACAACTTCTCATCAGAAAGCAAGGGACCAAGAGACCCTGCTTAGCTAAATCAAACAGCGCTATGAAGCTAGTTTGATGTTTTTGGGGCAGAAAGTGCTTCTAGCAAGGATATTTCATATCAAGGACCTGTGTGAGAGGAAAGGAAGGTTGTGTAAGGAGCAGCAATGGACTGAAGTCTTACTTGGATCAGGACCAGAAGACTGGCAAGAAAAACAAAGGTCAGGTTGAACCCCAGCAGCTCCAGCAAGGACAGTGCAAGGCAGCCTTTCTCAGTGCATTCCTCTACCGCTGTAGGGATGGTCAAGGAAAACAACATTCCTCACACCAACATACAATCACTTGGTAATACCTGGGCCTCTGACTGGCATCAAAAACCAAGCCTGTGCTTCCTAATCCAGCCAGAGCACCTAACACAACCTGTCAGGAAGCCAGGCTTCCTTTTCAAAGCTCAACACTGAATTATGAGGAAGGGAAACCACTAATTTTTTCAGTCTCTGCTTATGTATCTGATACTGGAAACATTTCTTGGTTTCAAGGGCTGAATTACATAAGCAAGTTGAAAACTTGCTTAATCATGAACAACATGACCAAAGGCAGAAGTGTGAGAGTCAGCTGTTCTGAGCAAAACATGGGAACAGAATGGAAAAGGTCACTTGAGTCTAACAAGGCCCAAGGTAAAAGATACAGCTTTGTACCACCCGAAACTTGAGCTGGGTAAAGAGTCGCACAAAGAAATCCACAAAGAGGCCCACCTGGGAAAAAAAAAGACAGAATTGCCATCAAAAATTACTACATACAAATAATAAAGACCACCCTCTAGTTAGTCCTACCAGAAATATGTACACAGGGGAGAATAGAAGATAAAGAAGACAAAAGAAGCATCAGAGTAAAGCAGCTTTGGAAACTCCGATTTCTTCCCTCTCTCTCACCGGGACAGCTCCATCCTAGAATTATTCCTGAAGAGATGCATTTCTGCATCTGATTAGTACCCATTAAAGTACTAATCTGGCAGCATTTTTAACACCCTCAACATACTTAAGGGTACAGAGGAAAACTGGTGTTTAACCGAGGCATACAACCAGCTGAGCTAATTTTCACAGTTCAACCATAAACTGGCATCCTTTTTTATTAAGTGTTTGCTTTGGACAAGTTTTCCTGTATGCAAAATTAAAGTATTTGCCAGACTACTTTACAAAGAAAACACAGCAAATTCTGAAAGAAAAAAAAGGCTCCCTGAAAAATCATCTATAACAACATGCTATAATTCCCAAAAGACAACTCCAGCTACTAAGCTCTCATAATCTTGAAAGTGAATGTTTCCTCTTCTTTACTCCTTAGCCATTGACTTCTAAATTATTCCTGCTTAGTCTCCTGAATTTTCCTCATTCCCCAAACAGCATGACCCTTACCAGTCCTGTGCAGACTCCAATAGCAAAAACCAACATCCACTTCACTGCTTCGTATCTCTGAGCTTTCTGTTTGGAAAGAGGATTTAAAAAAAAAAAAAAAAAAAAA
>VXAD01001131.1:332136-359983 GCA_013399195.1 Dicrurus megarhynchus
GCAGCGCTCGGTGCTGGTTGCAGGTGAGCGGGGCCCGGGAACGGGGGTCCTATCGCTGCCCCAGCGCCGGGGATTCCCTGCCGGCTGCTGCGGGCCGGGCTGGCTGAGGTGAAGGGGCGATCGAGCTGCAGTGACCTGCCTAGTCCCGACCCTCCCCCCGGTACGAGGGACCGCAGGTGCTGCTGCTCCCCTTCTCACCCGGCGGCCCGCAGGGGTGGTGGGCTCCCTCGGGCCCTTCCCCCCGGCTGTCCCTGTGGCCGAGCCGCTGCTGCTGCATTAGCCGTTCCAGCGGTGGGTGCAGCCCTGGCCCCCCGAGCTGCCCGCCCAGCTGATGCCGTGGCCCTGGAGCAGCCCCGTGCAGCGTGTGCACCCTGTGTGAAGCGTGCATCTGGTGCAGCCGAGTTTAGTCTTGAGGGTAATGGGGGGATGCAGACTCCACGCTGTGTGTGTTGGTGTCAGCTCAGGGCTGGAAGGAGCTTGAATACCACCAGCATCATAAAAACACAGCAGGTACATCCATGCTGAGCATCAGCAATGTGCTGAGCCACAGATCTTTGAGCTCTGCAATGTGGCAAAGACAGGAGCAGGAGTGTTGACAGGTGTTAAAAATTGTCTTACTTTGCTGTTGTTTTTGTTGTTTAGGCTTATCTTTTCTCTCTTTGCAATAACTAGAAGTATCTGCCAGCAAATCTGTGATGCATATCATGGTAAGGAAATTGTTCCAAATGCTGCCTGTAGACAAAAATCTAAGTGGGCCTTTCTCCTATCTTGATGATTTGATATTCCCTGTAAGATAAGGGCCTTTCCTCAACAGCAAGTCTCATTTCGTAGAGACATAAAGACATAAACCCTTTTTCTATGTGATGGGTGTTAAATCTCAAGTCAGAAAACAAAGCTCCTTTGATTTGCCTACAGTGCTGTGCCATGCTTGCTAGGAATGAGATATTGGGAGTTGACAGCACGTGATTGTGAGCCGCTAGCTTGATCACCAACACATGCTTGGGGATAATTCTCCCAGATTAGTGCATGTGGATGCCAGGCAAAGTCCTCTGAGCTTGGTCCGGGCTGTGACTGTGCACCCAGTTGGCTTTGCTACACTTCTCAGTAGGTCTGTGCTGCTGATTTTTACCACAGCCACTATGTTGGTACACAAGAGATCTAAGGCTCCCAGTTCCTCTTGGCAGCAGGCGGCCTGTGCTTCATTCTCACATCTCCTGCCAGCTGGAGAGGTTCCTCAGGTGGTAAAAGTAGACTTTCTCCCAAAGGGTTTTGCTTGATTGGCAACTCAAGTGTAAACAGTAGAAGACGAGTTCAAAGTCTTCTTGGCTGAACTAAACCCACAGACCTTATGATAAGGACTGAGAGTGTGCGCTGGCTCACACAACTGCTTCCTCCAAAACAAGCTTCAAAGTTACGTAATGCTTGGACAACATGCTGCTTCCCAGTGACAATTTTAAGCTTTGGCAGGTACTAAAGCAAATAATGCAGATCCAAATTTTGTGGTAGCTCTTCCATAACTGTCTGTAATCCCTACCTCATTTTAAAGGCACAGGCTGGGACATTTTGCGGAGCTAAGTGGATTTGGGTATCCTAAACCTACTTTTACCACTGACTTGCAGTGCTGTTTTGCTTTCTGTAAAGCCAAGCAAGCACAGCTGATTGTGTTGCAAGGCAGTGAGACGAGGATGGTCTCTGCTGGCCTTGTTTCCAAGCAGCCACAATTGGTGACAAAGGGAACAGTATATCTGGTAAAGAGTTAGTTGAGTGTGTGCAATGGGACTGGCACAAGGGACAGTTGTCTGTGGAGATAGTGTGTCTTGTGGAGAAGGCTAATGGTTGGAAATGGAACTGTGATGCCAGCAAAGAAAACAAAGGACAGTTTGTGGGGATGGCCTGGTCAGAGGGGATTCTGTACTTTGTTTCTGAGGTAGCAATAGTTTGTGCATTCTTGAGTACCTGCCCTATTAGCACCCACTTTCTGACCTACGATGCAAAGCAGTGGTGCCTTTTGGGAACAAAGAGAATGGAAACTCTGAAGATGGATACAGTCCAAGAAGCAGCTGCAGTAGACAAAAAAAACTTTCTGCTGGCATGCCCAGCCCAAGGCCACAAGATGACAGAGGTCATCACATAGTTCACATGGGCATCCTGGCTTGCTGAGTTGTAATCAGGGCAAAAGGGATGTTGACCTGACTCTTCTGAGAGCCAAATTTGACCCAGCAGGCACAGAGGAGCTGCATCAAAGTGGCATGAAGCCAAGTGCTCTGTTATTTCTTTCAGCACTATCTAAACACATGCTTTTTATTGTTTTTTTGCCAGATCCCCCACTACAGCTTACAGTGAAAGCTGGCAAAAGGGACTCCTTGATGGTGAGGAATGTTGGGTCTTGGCAAAGGCTTCTTTTATCATCTGCTGCCCACCCCAGCAGTACCTGCTCCTTGCAGAGACCCGTGTACCAACCATACTCCTTCTGCTCCACTCTCCAGAGCTCTCACCATGGTTAATGAGACCCAGCATACCTGCAGTGCCAGTTCCAGCTCCAGGTCTGATGGTGGCAGCAGCAGTGGAAGCGAGAGCTCCAAGGACAACTCGCGCTGCTCTACCCCTGTCCTCGATGCTGACCGACATGAGCGGCTGCGGGACAAAATGCGCCGCCGGCAGGATGCTGGAGACAAGTGGTTCTCCCTGGAGTTCTTCCCTCCACGCACAGCCAATGCTGCTGTCAATCTCATCTCCAGGTGAGCACTGCAGGGTAGGAGAGGGGAAGTATCTGTGGTGGAGGGCAGGGAAATAGCTAATGAGGCAGGCTCTGCCCCATGCTCTGTCTCCCCTTCCAGGTGACGAAGCAGGTAATGGGGCTGTGCTTTCCTGCTGAGGAGGGTAATGGACACCAGGTAACTTGTCTTCCTTGGAGGCCCTGAAGAGTTAAGTGTCACGGTGGGATTACTTAGGGGCCAGGCTGTTTCCCCTCTCCCATGCTCTGGGAAGATGGAGTAACCCCAATGTCATGTTCTGGGTCTGAAGCACAATGCTGGGGCAGAAAAGTACCTAGTAAAAGCAGAAAATATTCCTTGACGGACAATGTGCCAAAATCTCTGAAACAGATTCCTACTTCCTTTCAATATTCATCCAGCCACTATGGTTTATGCCTCAGTATTACAGTTTTAGCCTCTGACAGAGGTGTCCCCATCTACATACTAGATGAAAGCTGATAGGTCTCAGCTGAGCTAGGAGTTATTCTGGATCTCCAGGAGCCACCATGTACTTACCTGGAGGAGAAGAGGGTATTTCATAATTCCTTTTGTAATTGCTGTATGCCAATGCCATATGTTAAACAGAAGGGCCTGTTCCACCTTGGAGGAGGAGAGACAAGTTAGGGAAGCCATTGTCTCCTCTTTTAGGCACACTTAGGAACACAGCAGCGTTCTGGTCCATCTTTTTTTATTTGTGGCCTCTACAGTTTGAGTTGGCAACACGGGGCTGCAGCATAGTCTGCCATCTCAAAAGGAATGGGAGTTGCATTGCTGTCTGTCAGAAGCTGTATCAGTCTATTAGAGCATGAAGGGAGAAAGTTTGTTGTACAGAGAATACATCAGTTGCCTCTTCAAAGAGTTTGTAAGCTCTTCCCCATAGAGCCTTAAAGGATGGCTTTCCTTATTTACATCGGCCACTTGCTAAACTCTTAGTGCAACACTTTTGTGGTCTATCCTGTTGCTGTCATCCAAACTCTCTCTGCCTGCTGCTGGCATTCTAGCAGTGAGCAAGATATTCCAGGCATGGGGGGGGGATTTGGCTACCTGGTGTAGGCTAACACAGCTCTAAACCCCACAGATTTGACCGCATGGGAGCAGGTGGTCCCCTTTTCATTGATGTGACGTGGCACCCTGCAGGGGACCCAGGATCTGACAAGGAAACCTCTTCCATGATTATTGCCAACACTGCAGTCAACTACTGTGGCCTGGAGACCATCCTGCACATGACATGCTGCAACCAGACCAAGGATGACATCACAGGGCATCTGCAGAAGGCCAAGCGGCTTGGGTTGAAGAACATCATGGCACTCCGTGGAGGTGAATCCTTCTGTCTTGTGATGTGTAGTGTGGAGCCTGTGCTGCTGTTGTGTTCAATTCCAGGGTAAAAACAGAGAAGTAAGATTTAGAGGCTCCTTCTGCAGGAATTAAATGCTGACACTGTGTTTCTTAGCAGTCCTTCCAGCTCAAGGGCAGACAAAACCAGTTCATAGGTAAAACTGCAGATTTGGGAGTTCATCTCTGTCGTCCTTTTGGTAGCAGGAGGTTTTTACAGAACTAGCAGATCGCAGTTCAGCAAACAGTTGGAGAGAGCTGTGGATTTGTTCTCTTTTCAGATCCTGCTGGTGAGGAATGGGAGGAAGAAGTAGATGGCTTCAACTATGCTGTTGACCTGGTTAAGCATATTCGCAGTGAATTTGATGATTACTTTGACATCTGTGTGGCAGGTAAATGGCTTCTATTGCAGAGTGTGCGGTAGGGTCTGAGACAGGGAAATCAGCTCAGCAGTCCCTCCCTGGACCTGCCTGGGCTGTTACAGTACAGTCATATTGGATGCTTCCTAATTTCTGCATGTTGTCCTGACCACATTTTTCATTTTTTCTCCTCTTCTCCCCAAAGGCTACCCCAAGGGTCATCCTGAAGCAGAGAGCTATGACGCAGACTTGAGGCACCTGAAGGAGAAATTCTTTGCTGGAGCAGACTTCATCATTACACAGCTTTTCTTCCGACCAGAAACCTTTCTCAAGTTCATGAAGGATTGTCAAGCCATTGGCATCACCTGCCCCATTATTCCTGGCATCTTCCCTATACAGGTGAAATCCAGTAATTTGGATTTGGGCAGGTAATGAGGATCTAGGGTGTTAGGTGTTTATGGGTCAGGGCCTCAGAGAGGTCTGTAAATATCCTCCACAAAATTTCAGGGAAGAGAGAGTGCTGAATGTGACGCCTTAGGATTTTAGCTTTTAAATTTTTCATATATTTGTAGTTCTGCAATTCTTTAGTGTATAATTCTAAACTCCATATAGACTGTTAGCTACTGTTCTCCCATTTTGGTCAGACAGAACAATTCCTCTCTAGGCCTGAAACTCAAGGACACCTTACTGTCTCAGGCCCCAAGAAATGCAAACAGAAGTGAGTTGGGGGGAGCACACTTGGGGTAAATGACTTCATTACCTGAAGCTGTAATCAGAGGATTAACCCCTGATATGCAAATGGACCAAACTTATAAAAGGATGAAAACCCTGTGACCTGTTGTCCATTCTGGGTGTAGCCCCTGGGTGGGCTTCGTCTGCCCTAATGTACCTGAAGGCCCTTCAATAAATATAACTGCTTCTTATTCTCTTAATTTTCTCTAGCCTCTGTTTTTAGGTAGTCCCTCAAGGCATCAAATGTGATAAATCTGTAGGTGGTTTGCCAAATTAAGTTCTTAGGCAGCTGACAAGCTGAAAAGGTTTATTGTGCCCATATGGCAAAAAAGGGGTATAAAGGACAATGGCCTGCCAGTCCTGAGGTCACTGTCAGCATGCTGGGCTCAGGCAAGGCCGTGGGGAGAAATCACTTAAAGTGACATGACCTGGATGGACTGTGTTACCGTCCTAGAGATGGGGCCTGGGAGTAGACTCCAGGAGCTCCAGTTCTAAATCTCCTGCCACAAAATTGAGATCAAGCACCTGTGTTACTGGGATGGCAAAAAATGGTCTTGGAAAAATGACAATCTGCATCCTCATCCAGGGTTACCACTCTCTGCGCCAGCTGGTGAAGCTCTCCAAGCTGGAAGTGCCTCAGGAAATCAAAGATGTGATTGAACCCATCAAGGACAACGATGCAGCTATCCGGAACTATGGGGTGGAGCTGGCAGTGTCCATGTGCCGGGAGCTGCTGGACAGTGGAATGGTGCACGGGCTCCACTTTTACACCCTCAATCGGGAAGTGGCTACGACCGAAGTCTTGAAACGCCTGGGCATATGGAAAGAGGACCCCAGGTGAGCAGAATGTGTTGGCTTCTGTTAGTTCCACTTTCCCATCCATCCATCCGCTGAAGGTACAAACAATGGATGGGTTAATACCTCTACTCTTTTTTCCTTTTTTTTTTTTTCTTTTATCACGTTTTTTGCATTTAGTAGTTCACCCTTCCCACTGATCTCCAACAAAAGCTGGGAGGAATAGAGGAGACAGCCAAAGGAGGAGTTTGTTTTAGTCAAGTAGCTTTAAAGTAGCCATTCTGGGACTTCAAAAACCCAGAGCTTAGAGCTGCCACTTGGAAGAAGCATGTTTTTGATGCCCATAACAACCCCTTACAGGCTAGGGGTATGCTCCCAGTGTGGATTTCTAGGGTTCTCTGCAGCTGAGAAAGGGAATGTGAACTCTTCTCTGAGTCCACAGGCTTCAGCACAGACAAGAGGAAGCAAAGGAAAATTGACAGCTGTTTATTATTTTTCCTTGAAGTAGCTTCCCATAGTGCTTTGCCCTTACCTTTTCCAATTTCAGGTGTCAGTCCTTTACCTTAACATTAAATAGACCCCTACTGAGCATCCTGTGAGGGAACTGAGTAGGAAATATTTTCCATAAAGGAAGAAGAGTTTCTTGTCCTACTTCTTGACAAACAGAACTCTTCTCACCCCCTGTTATTTCTCCCCAGGGGCAAATTGCACCATGGGAAAGGCTTCCAGCCTTTAGTGGAAAATCAGCAGAGGAACTGTGTTAACATCTGCTCGTCCCATGCAGGCGGCCTCTGCCCTGGGCAGTCAGCGCTCACCCCAAGAGAAGAGTGGAAGATGTCCGGCCAATCTTCTGGGCCTCCAGGCCAAAGAGTTACATCTATCGAACTCAAGAGTGGGATGACTTCCCCAATGGCCGATGGTAAGCTGTCACCTGCAGTAAGGCAGAGCTGCAGTAGGAAAGCCTGGTGTCCTGGGCACACTTCAGGTAGCTTCGTAACAAGGTGGTTCCCCGTTGCTTGGATTTGAGTGAGGTGAGGTGAATGGCACCAAGATGTTGAGATTTTTGGTGTCTAGGTGGGTTTTGTTGTGTACTTCTCTTGCTGGTTGGCTGTCTTCCTGCATCACCAAATCAGCTCATCTTCCTCAGTGACTTCAATTCTGACTTCAGTTCTTCTCCCCTTACAGGGGTAACTCCTCCTCTCCAGCTTTTGGGGAACTGAAGGACTATTACCTCTTCTACCTGAAGAGCAAGTCTCCCCGGGAGGAGCTTCTGAAGATGTGGGGAGAAGAACTTACTTGTGAGGAAAGTGTCTTTGAGGTGTTCACGTGTTACATCACTGGAGAACCCAACAGGAATGGGTACAAGGTGAGTGAGAGCTCAGGAAGGGATGGTCAGTGTGGCACAAAGAGTAGTGCACATTTCCTCTTGCTCCTGGTACCACACTGTTCTTCTAAAGAAGAATTGGCACTTCTCTATCCAAAAGGATTTGCTGGCACACTGGTTGAAGGGGGTCCAGCAGCCAGAGCTAGGGCTCAGCATAAAAGGAAAGGTGCTACAGTATGACAGGACCAGTATCAATTGACTTCAGTCATTCTTACAGTTGAGCATATCCTAACCCTTGAACCAAATATGGGAATTCTCTCCTGAAGCAGGTGTGTTTGAGACCATTAAGGCACTCCTCAGTTCCTTCAACATCCAGATGGTAATCAAAGGGTTGTTACATCCATCATGAGCCATCCTTTCTCCTCATGGTAGGTTACGTGTATGCCTTGGAATGATGACCCTCTTGCTACTGAAACCAACCTTCTGAAGGACCAACTGGAGAAGGTCAACAGACGAGGAATCCTGACCATTAACTCCCAGCCAAACATCAATGGCAAACCATCCACAGACCCCATTGTAGGCTGGGGGCCCAGTGGAGGTTATGTTTTCCAAAAGGTACTGTATTACTTTGGGCTAGGCAGTAAAGAGTTAATGACCCAGTTTGATCTTTGTTAGGTTGGGAGGTCCCAGGCTTACATCCACATAATCTTTCTGCCTGCTCCTTATCTTAATGCGTTCTTGGTGAGATGAGGCAAAGCTCCTTTGGTGTCTTAAGAGCCACAATGCCATCTCCATGGCTGACTTCACAGCCATTTTCCCCCACCTCAAAACATCTATTGAACATCTGTAGAGTTTCATGGTTTTACTCTCAGCAAGTAATTATTGGTAACTTATTTCTAGAGCAGGGCTGTGACATTTTATATATACACATGTGCCTGCCCCTGCATCTGATTCAGTGATGCACAAAGCACCCAGATTTTTCATAAAATGGGAATCAGTGAGGTAGTATCTCTACCACCCAGCATCTCATGGTGATAAAGGGGTATTTAAAAATTTCCTCTGCCCTTCTGTAAGGCAGAGGTCTCCACAGTTGCCCCCAGCCCATGAACTGTGCTGTTCAGACAACTGTCACATTCCTTCCCTGGCCTGCAAGCAGTCGTGCCTGCCATGCCTGTTTCCCACTGTCAAGCATTTCAGGCCCTAGAACCTTGCCACTAATGGCTGTGATAGGAATATCCCATCAAGGTAAATGCCAGGGAAGTAGCTCATACTGGAAAACAAAGCATCCTTGTTCAAAAGCGATCCAAACCAGTAAAGCCAGAGACCAGCAGATGGCAAATGCAGTTATGTTTTCAAAGGAAAAAATTCCCCTGAGGTGAGGGAAATCCATCATCTCACACAATAGCCAGGAAATGGGGGGAGGGGGAGCAGTTGTTGGGAGCAGCCAAGCACAGAGCAAGTACAGAATTTGGTTGTATAAGCACATGGGGAGAATTGTGCACAAAAGATGAGGACAGGGAGTGGTGCTTGGGATGGCCCAGCTGACACCCCTGAGTTCTGCATCCACGAGGTTGGGCTGCCTTGGCAAGACACTGCTATAAAATAAAGGTTAAGCTCAGGCTTCTTCCAAGCATTCTGGCACAGACTGCTTCCTTTGTGCAGCAGTTGTGGTTACACTGGAGTTCATTCCAGCTTGTCTGCTTGTGTGGATGCAAAACAGGAAGCATGTAGCTTTCTTGAGTGCACTGTTCCTGGGCTGTTCCCTCTGCTCTCCCTAATTATTTTTTTCCCTAGCTCGCTTACTAATTTGCTCTGCCCTTCGCTCAAGCCTCTGTAGTATGTGTTTCTGGGGATAAACATACAAGGCAGCCCAGACTGTACAACTGTCCTTGTTTACCTGTATTTGTCTCACTTCTGCTGTGATTTAAGGCTCTGATTCTCTTGTTCCTTCTCCATCCCTCCCTGCAGGCATACCTAGAGTTCTTCACCTCCAGCGAAATTGTCACAGCACTGCTCAAAGTGCTGAAGAAGTACGAGTTGCGAGTGAACTACCACATTGTCAATGTCAAGGTAGGCTGTTACTCGCAAGACATTTTCCTTTCACCACCTTGGGAGAGAGACAAATACCAAATATTCAGACATGAGGGCTGATGAAGGGAAGGGAAAGTAAAGCAAGTCAGCTGCAGTGTGCAGCAGCTGTCTGGTCCCTTAACAAGGAGAGGGTAAATACACTTTTTCCAACTCACTCAGTCCCTTCTCCAGCAGTTGCTTCAGAAAGGTTTTCCTTCTTTTGGCAGGGCCAGAATATCACCAATGCTCCAGATCTGCAACCCAATGCTGTCACCTGGGGCATCTTCCCAGGAAGAGAGATCATCCAGCCCACTGTGGTGGATCCTGTAAGCTTCCTCTCCTGGAAGGTGAGTCCTCCCTTCTGCTGGATACATTGCTGTGATGCCCTGGAAGTTCAGTGTGTCTGGTTTGGTTTTAGTCTCTGACGCTCCTCACAGCTGAGGGCTGTTGCTATATTGGCTTGCAGAGGTACAGGTCTTGCTCCTCCTGCTCCCTCAGCTCCAGTAAGAGCTGTTCCCAGGCACAGAGCACCCAGTAACAGGGATTGAGAGCCATTACTGTCACTGTACCAGGCCTCAAGAGTGCCGGACAGTGGCTCTTCCTCCCCTCTTATGCACACAGGGGCAGCATTGAGCCATCCATTGTACTGCAAATGTGTCTCCTTTCAGCTCTGGGCATGTCCCCCTGACTGGAAAGCACAAGGCTCCTTGCTCAATTCTTGCCATTTTTACTGAGAAGAAACAAGCCACATTAGGGCCAGTCATGTGTAACACTGACTATCCTAAATTAAGTAACATGAAGATGTTACACAACTGCCAATTTTTTTTTTTTCCCATGGCAGGATGAGGCCTTTGCACTGTGGATCGAGCAATGGGCCAAGCTGTATGAAGAGGAGTCACCCTCTCGCATGATCATCCAGTACATCCATGACAACTATTACTTGGTCAACCTGGTGGACAATGACTTCCCACTAGAAAACTGCCTCTGGCAGGTTGTGGAGGACACTTTTGAGCTATTGAACTCTCCAACTCAGCAGTGAAAACTATTCTTCTAATCTCTTACTTCCTTCTCCTATCCACTGACCAGGGAAAGCAGCAGCTCCTGTGCTGACGATGACCACACTCCTAAACCCAGTGACCACGCTGGTGCTCTGATCTACCCACACTATGTGCTCTTCTGTCCCCAGCACAAAGGCTTCCCTGACTGTTCTCACTGAACAATAGCCAGAACTACCTGAACCTTTGAGCTGAGGCTCCAGACTAAGCCCAAAGGCCAGGTCTGCAGGATAAAGAGCTGCTAATCATGGTTATGCTAATTACAGTAACAGGAGAACACAAGATTCTGGTAACTTTCCCACGCCAGAAATGCTGGCATGGGGACAGAAACACTCCTGTCAGCTGTACCTATGCAAGAGGATTATTTCAGCAGTTACCAACCTGGAAACGAAGGTCAAATTGCTTTTATATTGCACTCCTAAAATGTATTTCTTCATAGTTGATTATCAGGCTCTTTTGCACTCACTCCAGAAGAAGGTTCAAATTTTATTCCTAACTTTTCTCCTTGTATTGTATTTTCTGTTTTCTTTTTAATAGGACTATGTGAATTTCCATTCTGGATAAGACTAAGTAGGAATCACACTATTTCCTAGATTACATACAATAAAATACACATGTACAAATGTCTCTTGTACTAGGTCATGCTCTAGCAGAGACTCATGTTGTTTGCTAATTAATCACCTGGCAGAAGGGAAAACTTTAAGAAAATCGATTGTTTCTGGGGCAGTTCTGCCTTCACTTTCAATGCATGCCCCAGAGTATGGCCAAAGCTCTGTGGCAGAGCAGAGAAAGCTTAAATTCTAGAATTTACCAAAAGTAACCAGCTACACTATTTGGCTCACTTCTGCAAGGTCATGGGAGTTGTGGTATCCTTTTCCGGTGCCTGTAAGGGAAAGATAAGCTTAGATCAGTAAAGATAACCTATCTTTCCTGACCTAATGACTCTTAACAGCCTTAGGCCTCATGGCATTGGAATAAGGGGTTGGGGAAGCTACTGAGGCTGCTTTGTGTACTTAACAATCCTGTGAAGCTGTCACAGGCTAGGAAAAGACCTGGGGCAATTCCCAGTGGGATTTCAAGATCCCCACCATGCTGTGAGCATCTCTTTCAAACAAGCAAGGAAGAAAAGCCTTTTCCAGATTTTTCAGACCCTCTTGTTACAGCTGTCTGAGACCGGGCTCATATATCCAGGGTAATTACAGGGCATCAATCACAGAGGCAAGTAATGGGAAGGCCGGGGATCAGACACGCCTGTCTTGCCTCAGCAAAGCTTTTGGTGCTCAGCTGTTCCCAGCAGGTTTTTTCATCCCTTGCCCATTCAGCACAGAAATGAACCAGCAGGAAGCAGTCAGAAGGTTGGCCACCCACTGAAAGGCTTAATGAAGAGCTGATGGACCTAGACAGGGGGAGGAGGTGGGGAGCCATGTGGAAATCTGCTCCCCCAGGGTAAAAGCCAAATCTAAAAATAAAGACCTGTGTTTGCACCTACCCAATCCAGACTTTGGAATCAATAGGACCCAGCACCCACAAACTCCTGCTCATCTCTAAGACTGTATTTGCATATTCCCCGCTTGACACCAAGCTCCTGTCCAGGGAAAAATCACTGAGTAAAAGGAAAGCCTCTAAGGGGTGGTTTTTTTGACCTTTAATCAAAACTCCAGCAAAAGCAGGGTCCAGAGGAGAAGAGAATGCAACCTCACAACAACTGGGAGTAACTTCTCCATTTGTGCTGCTAAGGAGGTAGGATACAAGTCCTTTAAAGAGGACCTTTCACTAGGTACCATCTCTTCCTGGTTGTTCTTTGGCTGTCATCCTTCTGGCCTGCAGCACTGCTTTTATCATAAGAGCAGAGTGTTCTCTTTCTTGACGGCACAGGACCAGCTCTTTGTTGTGACAGGAGCCGTATCCTCCACGTGTCCTGAAATGAGCAGCAGCTGCAGGCAGGCCTACTCCATTCAGCAGGATCCTTTGTCCTTGCACTGGAATGCTGTGTGCTGCCGCCACCTTCCAAAGGCCTGAAAGAAGAAAGAGGACAAATCAAACACTCGAGGTGCCCTTGAGGGGCTGCAGCTATTCTCACAGAACCCATAAACATAGCTTTCCTAGCAATGGCTCTGCCAGCTGCCTCACCCTTCACTCAAAACCCTTCCCTGTCTCTCCTGGAGCCAGTATGGGGCATGCAGAGTACAAATCAATGTGAGAAAAGAAAGACCAATGCTCCCTCTGCCCTCTAATTTCAGTACCTGCTCCTGTCTCCTTAAAGGAGGACCTAATCCTGCATCGATCTTCCGGAGGCAGGCAGAGGAGCAAACTGGGTATGAGTTTAAGGCTTTGCCTGCTCGCTCAAATTCATAGTGATTTGCTTGCCCCTGGGTGCAAATCAGCACAGTCCTCCTGCACCAATGTGGAGCCCGTTTCTTCCCTGAGTGGGGTCTCAAGAGGCAGCGGATTAGGGGATTAACATCACTAATAACAGCAGGGACGGGGGCACGTGTCAGGGAAATTGACTCCTGACACAAAGCTTTGAAAAACACCCATAGATGAACCCATGTAAAAGCTGGAAGCTTTTTTCTTTTTTTACTGGCAAGTCCCATTCCTTGATGTATTCAACTTCTCCCTAAGCAAGTGCATTGTGCAGGGAAAAAGATACAGGGAACATCAGTTGTCCATCTGGGGTGCTTTTTGTACCACAGAGGTCCACTGCATTAAGCAGTCATAAATGCTTACCTGAGACAGGAGGCTTCTGGCTTCCTCCTCCAAAAGTTTCTGCACCACGCAGCTTTGCAAATATCTTCGTCTCCACACCCTCCAGGCCTTTTCTATCAGCTGCTCCTGGTCCTGCCAGGAAAAGAGGCAGCGCACAGATTAATTGGGCTCTGACAGGCAAATTACCTCACTTCCCTCCAGTCCCACCTTGTTCCAGTTGCTTTCCCGGGTCCCTCTTAAATGACTTTGCATTGGTAACAAAGAGAGCTGACTAATAACAGAGCTCTTGCTGAACTACTGTCGCCTGCAGACAGTGGGGCTAATTAAGTCCCAGTACCCTGGGGAGAGCACAGCTCCTCAGTGAGTATGGAGATGCCCACATTATACAGGCATCATCTTGTTACCTGGGCAGGCTAGACCACATCTCACGCAGCTAATGCCCAGGAACCAGGCAGAACATGGGTGTAAGCAGAAGGGGAAGCCAAATGACAGCTCTTGGTGAGCTGTGGACACCAGTGGGATGTATCAGGAACACAGAGGAGGACAAAGATCGTAATAATTCCTGTGAACTTTTTGCACAGTCTACAGACAATCTAGACAAATCCTGTTTCAGCTTCCCATCCGTAAGGGCAAAGCACAACTAAATCTGTGGATATGCCAGTCTGTCAAGCTGGCATTTCAGAAAGAACAATGGAAAAACTAGCCACAGCAGCAAACCAGGATTTCTGGTGCACACTGGTACTTGTTAAAGCCCCAGGTCTCACCTCCCAGGATGTATGTGAGGCTACAGGCAGAGCAGGCTTGCCCAGTGACACCCATCACTGCCACCCCAGTGGCACTGGACACTCACCAACACCTGAGCCAGTATCACCACCCTGCTGGCTTCCCTCCACTGATGCCATCCCCTTGCCAGACAGAGCAGTCTCCTGTCATGCTGGCACCGGTGCAGTACCACTGTGTGATGCCACCACCTCAGATACTTCCTCCTGCAGGCAAAGGAGGCAAATAAGCTTTACCAGTCATACGAGGGAGCCCTTCCCTGATGATAGCAGCAAGAGGAAGCCCGGAGCCCTCCACTACACTTACCCAAGCCACTTCTTATCCCACTCCTCCAAGTCCACCTCTGCTGTGTTCTCCTGGATCCTTGCATGTGCACGAGAGGGTCCTACCACATCAGGTCTCTCCAGCAGCCTTTTGGCCCTGTTTTGGTTCCTGTAGATCACCAGCCAGCGCTGAATGGCACTGGGGAAAAGTCCAGTTGGTGCTGAATCTTCTCTGCCTCTTCTGTTTCCTGAGGAACAAAAGATGAATCACACAGGAGCTAACCTTGGAGCTAGAGAGGGAGAGACCAAAGCTGCCATAAGCCCTTAGTCCTTTGACTCCTGAACACAGAAGAAACCCACTGAGTTTGATTGCCATGAGCTCCTACTCCACAGAGGAATCCCAGTCATTTAGCTGGTAAACACTAATGCCCTTCCCTCCTCACTCACACTCCCCACACGGCCCTGTGAAAGGAAGAGAGGAGGGAAAATCTTCTTACTCATGGACCAAGAGAGAGACATCTTCCTGCTTTTCCTAACACCTATGAGGGTACTGCGCTGCCGTAAGCATTGGGAAAAGGCAGCTGCTCTGGTCCAGTAGTTGCACGCCTGCAAACAGAAATAACACAGCTGCAGCCAAGAGTAAACACAATGCACACAGCACTCACACAAACCAGTCTTAGAGAGACAGTTAGGCTCACAGCTCTGCAGGTAGCTTAATGTGCTAGACCCCAGGCTGGAAAACTGCACAGATGAGATCCCAGCAGGACTGACTCAGCCCTTCCAAATCGACCTTTTTGTAGTTTGCTAGCTGTGAGTCTTTTGAAAAAAGCTGCAACTCTGACAGCTCACTCTGCTCTGCAGGGACAGTGATTATCCCATCTCATCTTTGAGCAGAGAGGAAGGAGTGCTCTCATCTCTCTGGTCAAAATGTCTCCTTTCCTTATTGCTGTACTCCATATGGTTGTTGCAATCAGTGCCAGATTATGGTGATGAAGTTGTGTGCACAGTCTGTGAAGAATTTCACAGCAGGGACTAAGCAGTCACCACAAATCAAAACAGGTTTTTATACAAGCCTTGTCACACTATGTCAGTGCCTCATGACTCACTGAGTCTTCATGAGGGAACAGACAGTTAATAATAACTGTCTCATAGGGACCTTTATCTTCTCTTACTTGTTTGACAGTGGTCACAGATCCCAGGCGCAGGGCTTGCTGTCCTCTTGCAGCCACTCGCCAGCGGTGACAGGCTTTACCTGGAGAGGGCTCCTGCCACTTGTGGTTTCTCCCTCCTGGCACTCGTTCAGCTCTCAAGAGTTTGTCCCTCCACTTAGTAAAGCTCACAACAAGGAGATGGTGCTCTCTGACTCTTTTAAAATAAGAGAGGGCTTCATGCTGCCTCAGTGTACACGCAGTGACCTGGGCCCAAGTGACGAGGCACCTGAAAAACAGTTAAAAGTGCAGAAAAGACACAGATGTCTAAAGTCACAATTCCATGTCAGACCAAATTCCACCTTCTCCCCTGCTCCACAGTGTCCCACATAAATGGTCAAAACAAGCCAAAGAGCATTCAACAAGAAAAAAGCCTGTTCCTATTATTCCTTCTGCAATCAAGATTTATGCATTGTTCTCCATGCCACTTACTTTTCCAGTGCCTCATCTTTGGGAGGTGCAAGTTCAGACTCTTCAACTACAGTACCTTTCTGCTGAAAACCTGCCCTCATTTTACTTCAGGTTCCCAGCACTGTTACCTCTCACCTATTCAAAGCCCAAGAGGATGTCTCCTTCCCTCTGGCTGTTTTAGCATTTCCACCTCTTCAAAGGCCTCTGGAAACTGAATCCAATCTTATACTATGCTTTTCCTTTGCCTACAAAACAAATGCTTTTCCTCGCCTTCCTTGCCAGTACACATACTGGATCCCTCAAAAAAAAAAAAAAATTAATTAGTCAGTCTTCACTCTATTTCTGTGCTAGCAGCTGACCTGAAAGATGGTGTTTGATGAAGGCTTTTTCATTATAGGTTTAGAATAAAACTGCTAAAATCTCCTTCAGCGTGGAACCCAGCAGATTCCTTAAGTCTGCTTGCAGCATTTACAACAGCAGCTTGTTGTCAAGATTCAGATTTTGTTTCTTGGCTGTCACAAACTAAGGCCCTGTGTATGTGGGATGTTCAACTAGAATCTTTACGGAGACAATTTTATTCCAAAAAATCAACAACTTCGTGAGTTACTATTACCAGCACTGTAAATCTGCACCCACAATAATCTCTCTGTATCTTGCAGGCTGATGCACAGAAGGCCAGTCTTCCTCTGCAACCAGAGAATCCAATCTGCTTTTAACTCCTGTCTTATCCTTTTGGTTCCTTGTTCCATTTGGACCTTCATTATGCGAATCACCCCACTGCACCATAGGGCAGAGGTGTAAATATCCTGTGCCTGGCAGGCTTTTTGGAAGATCAAGAGAAGCTATTGCAGGTTATCCTAGCATGAAAAATGCCCCCCTCAGAAGAGATAGGGCTCAGCCTGTACCATATCCAGGTGAGAAGTTAGAAGCACTCTCTCATCAAAGGAGACTCAGAAGGAAGATTAATGGTGGAGACAGACTCAACAGGAAGGAGCAACATTAAGGGCTTCTCCCAAATACAATTCCCACGAGGGAGCCACACAGATGGATTTGCAGAGAAAAATGCAATTGGGTGGGGTAAGTGCAGAATCTAAACATCACAGCCACCAAAGTTTTACTGGGTTTTTAGCTGCTCTTTCCTCTGCAGATTTTTGTGTCCTCTCAGTCTGAACCTGCAATTCAAAAGAAAACCTGCTAGGGCCAAACCTGCACTTCTCATGCCTCAAATGAACCTTTGGCATAAATAATCTTATTCATTCTTATCCTCTTGAATTATTTCAGAGAAACACCTCAACAATCCTGGTTCACTACAGCTGGACACTTCTCTGCACTTCAGGCAGGCACTGGCCTCATACAACATAAACACAAACAAAACTGTTTTCAATGAGAAAGCCACTGAACATGATTAAGAGAGAAAAGAAATTAGACTCTTGTGTTTTCGGGATCTGCAATATAGCATAAGACTCAAAGACAGACTACAGCTTCACCTATATTGTAATAAAACCAAGATGAGTTGAATATCATGGTTCTCCCTTCATAAGGTTTATACTGCTTTGCTGCAGGAACAAACTGAACTCAATTTTTCACATTAAAATAAAATCAACACACTGTGTCCAAAATCCTAAAAGATTCAGATTTGCAAACATCAGATCTCTGTAAGATGTCTGCCCACTATTCCTTTCAGCAAATACTGAAGTGAAAATGAGGCTTTCAAATTTTAAACTACACAGATTTGTTTGCATCTCTCCCTCACTTAGTGTGCAAATACCACCCTGCACAACTAAGACTGAATACAAGTTCTGAAAAGAAAAGAATTTTTGAATGAGAAAAATGAGGTGGGGTGTGAGGCTATAGGTAAGAGATCCCTTAAAATAGACACATCCTCAGAGAAGTGCTCCTACAGAAGCTCCATTTACACATGAGCTGTGCACACTTTCAAACCCAAGCTCTGCTCTGAATACAGTGGGTACTACTACATAAATTGCTCTTCACACAGAGCTTCCCTTGGCAATGCTTTGAGAGCAAGAAACAAACCTGTGCAGGAGAAAATGTTCCCAGAATAAAACAGCATATTTCTGCTTCCTTGCTTGGTAATACCATGTCTGCAGGACCAGCCTCTTCTTCTCCTGGCAGCTGTGCCGAGCCCATCGCTGCTGCAGTCCTCTCAGAACACACTTCCCTGGGAGAGAGCACACCTTCCTGAGCTCAGCCCAATGACCGTTTCTCCATTGCAAGAGTCCAGACAAGAGCAAAGAATACATCTCCTGCAAACACCAAATGGGACCAAACTTGCTAAGATTTCCTGTCCTCTCTTTACCAGCTAAAGAGACTTTTCAATTCCCCTTGTAGTTTTCTGTCTGCAAGGCAGTCAGACCTTCTTTTAAATTTTCCCTGCAAGAGATCACAGATCGCCTCCACTCTTATCTGCAAGGCAGTTTTCCACTAAAAATTGGGAGTTTTTTTTCCCTGGCACAGTGTAAGTACTTAGAGCATATGGAATTCCTTGAGGGATCAGGACTGTTTAAGCCACCCCAAAAGATATACCCTGTTCCCGCTGAAGCAAAACCTGACTGCTTGGTCTGAGGAGATGTGTTCAAACTTGGAATACTGTATGGAACTCCATTTAACTCCCCAGCTGCTAAAATACACTGCTTGAACACTCTTTTGGTAGTACAGAGAGAAGTGCCGAAGGAGCATCTTCCCTAATATAAAGCACTGCAAAACAGTAGGGCATGCATCCTGCTGATAGCCAGAAGAACACAGTGACACATGCACCTACTGACTCCTGGAGTAGTATGTGCCTTTCCAGAAGAGCACTGCACATAATTACAGCCAAAAGTGTGACTTTCTCCATCCCAACCATTCCCAGAGCTTCCCTCTTCTACAGACGCAAGTGATGCAGTGGGATGGGGTAACTCACTTTGCCAGCAAGAATGCCAACGCCACAGAGCATCAGCAGTCATCTGGTGAACATGACACCTAAATCTCCGGTCAACTTCCACTTTCTGTGCCAGTCTCCTTTTCCACAGGCTGAAAGCCATCTGGAAACAATGAACTCCATGTTTTAGGGCTGCTGCTGCTTTTTGGTTCTTATTTTCCATGACCGAGTGGTGCCAGCTGAGAAAGGCTCTGAGAAGGACAAAGGTTGCTGCACTGACTGTAGGAACAACTCACAGAGATACACACCCTGGTAACAGAAAATTTAACAACAAACATATACACGAGGGAGTTTTGGAAACACATCTGATCTGTTAACATCCTTTCCCCTTTAAATGTCAGGAGAAATCTTGGACAAGACAAGCTGTTGGGAGTAAGGTGTTCTGTCCTGGCTGTGCTTTGGAATCAGTAGAGAGCAAGGCCAGTTCAGTGGATAGGAAATTACCAGGACTTGTTATCAGCAGAGCTGGGCTTCCTCTTATTTGTGAGGCATCCCATCAAACCAGAAATTATTATGTTCTGACATAGTCATTTTGAAACTGGAAAAACCCCAAAATAATGGGCTGCAAAACTCCCACTGGTGACACAAAAAGATAGCTAGAGGAAGATTTTTTTCCTTTTTTTTACTAAAGCAAGTGTAAAGCTTTCAAAACAGAGCTTTAGGAAACTTCTGGAAAGCACGATCCTTACCGAGACAGCCGAATGCGCCTGCAGTACTGCTGGGCCTTTACATGATGGCGAGTTTGAGCTGACCAGACAATGAAGCACCTCTGCAGGCAGTATTTCTCTGCTTGCTGCCAGCAACTCATCACCTCCTTGTCAGAACTGCAGCCCTGTAATCCAGAAAGGCCAAAAAGGGCCTTGAACTGCTGTTATATCAGTTACTCCACACAGCTCAGCTGCCTCTCCTTGCCACTGGGACTTCTGTGATTGCCCAGCTCTGTCGCTACCCACAAACTGCACATGAACACCCAGACATGAGGCTCTAACAAATCCCTTTTAAATCCTTGACACCTGCCCCACTTCCACTCAGATGACAAATGGTAGGGAAGAGTTACCCTGAGAAAAGCTTCATTCTCCCAACTCTTCTGTCTGAGAGAGAATAAAAAAGACAAAATAGCAGTGAGACCTTCCATATGCTGATATGGAAACCCAAAGGCTCTTTGCTAAACTTGGCTATGCAGAAAACACTTGTATATTTACATTTTACACAACACTTTCGAGCCTCACCTCTTCCCATGCAGAGTAACTGGTGAGAGGCTGGGAATTATTATCTGGACTCTGCAACACTGAAGACTGGAACTGATTCCCCACAAACCAATTTATTCTGCAAGACAAAAGTGTCGGGTGAGGAGGGAAAGAAAGAAGAAGATAAAGTCCCCTGGAAGGATGGTGTGACATGACATGAGGGATTATCCAGAAGCAAGGGATTCAGACAGTCCAAACAAGGGGTCACTCCTACCAGCATTCCAAAAAATCCCGTCTCCAACTCACCCAGATCCAGGGAAGGAGGTCTGCAAGCACAGCTCTCCACCCAGCTCAGCTGGCAGCTCTGTGCACTGGTGGAGTTGCAGGAAAGAACTGTGACACAACATGTGTGTGACGTCCTCAGCAGTCAGAAGGGAGGAGAAGCTGTGCTGGCTGCTGTCACTTAGACTGCATTCCTGCAGGTATGAAGGGAGGAACACGCTGTAAGGTGAGTGTCCTCACAGTGCAAGCACTCAGCTAACAGTTCTGACCATGCCATTTACTCCTTTTTTCATCAATGATTCAGGCAAATCCAGAATGCATCCAAAGGAACTGCAGGCTAGCAAGGACACCTCTAGAGTGGGACCATGTAAGTGATAGGAAAGTTATTTCTGTACTACTAATTTCCATACTGAATGCAGAAATACATGTATTTCTATACTGAGAAAAGGGGAAATGGGCATATGCACTGTCTCAGTGAGGAAGCTCTTTGTATCTCATCCCTTCCACCTTGCAGCCACAGAAGCAAGTGTACAAGGGAACCTCACTAGCTCAGCACCTTCCCACATGTCTAAATGATGAACCAGAAAAGGCACAGAGAGCATTGACTTCACACTTTCAGACTACATTTCATCTTCAGGACCCCACAGATTCAGTGCTCTTCAGCACTAAATTTAAAGCACAGTTTGCTGATGACAATATCATGTTGAAGCAGAAATTTTCCACTGAAAAATCCCAGCAATTTAATATCTCAGAGCGGTCTGGGTGTACCAAGATCTTGTCACCTTTTCCAATGAGCTTTGAGAGGTCAGAGTAGCTGGTGCACTGCTGTCAAAGCCAGATGATGTTGAGAGGTCCTCAGAAGACAGCATGGCAAGAGGTTCCTCATAGACAGCTCTATGCAACTGCTTAGAACTTTGTTCAATTGTCTTCAGCATGAGATACTTTTGGTGCCATAATTTCAGAGTTTTTCTGAGTTTACACTGCTCCAAAGTCTGAGAGAAAGAACTGAGACAGAAGATACTTAAGACAGTAAAGTGACAGGAGAACACCAGAGGGGGTGACTAGCACAGACATGATGGACAATAGATGTGGTAAAAGGGGTTCTTGCAAAAGGTTCAAAAAGTCAAGTGGACACTACTAATGGGGGCAGGGCTCCAGGGACTGGCTCTTCTGCACTCACTCAGCTTTGTGATGCTCACACAGCCTTGTTTTCCACAGCAGATATACTCTCTGCAGCTTCAGTTTTTGGCAGAAGTCATCAAAAGAGTAGACTGTTTTCTTAAGAAACTGTCTCTCTCCAGTCCATGATGTCTGATCTTCATGCCTCTTTGTCACGGTCTTGTCAGCTACTGAGCTTACCACTGCTCCTGAACCAGTTACATAAAGGAACAAGAGATCGTTTGTCTCAAGGCAAACTCAGCCCAGCCCAACGCTCAAACTGCTTCTTTTCAGCAAGGTTTAAGAGTTTCTGCTTGGTTTATGAAGCAGAGCGACAAATCTCCCTGTAGCTTCACTGACATGCCCAGAACTAGCCCACTCTGGTTCGTTCATATCCTGTATCATCTGAGCCCCTCTGTTTTCAGGCTGTTTTCAGTGTACAAAAAGAGGAAGAAGGAGCCTAAGCACCTCCAAAGCTTAGATTCTGCACAGACCCCAAGCAGCTCACCATAATGCCGCCTCCATTGTAGGAGGAAGAGGTTTACCACCGCCTGCTTATCACCTCCTCTGACCTGCAGCATCTCAACCCACTGCTGGAAGTGCTTCCTCAGTGATACTGCTCTGAGATGAGCCAGGTTGCACCTGTCAAGTGCCTTCTGCTCAACAGTCTCCTTCCATGTACTGAAGCACCTGAGAATATAAAAAGAAAATGTTGAAAAACACTTACACAAGCTTATGTGTCTTCCCGAGGCTGGGTTTAGTTCAGGAAAGACAGGCATAAACTGTCCCCTGAGCTTCTGTTCGTTTATTTCAGTAAAAAGCCACTGTCATGCTTAGAGCACAGCAGCACAGTGACTGGTCTTGGGTTTGGTCTTTCAGGACATCAAAAGTCAGGACAAAAAAGTTTTGGCAGAGCACAGTAGGCAAGTCTTAACATCTCTGGGCACAGGAGTTCCTTTTCATGTCTCTACCCCTACTTTCATCTTTATTGACTCTTAAATCAAAAGGATAGATGGCTTTAGGATGGAACAACTATTACTGTTTGGGTTGGCTCTGTTATTCCTTGGATTTTCACAGTGAACATATTTTTCACATGAAAAACAGACCTCATCAACTCACCGGAAGACCAAGTGTCTTTGGATTTGAGTTGTCAGTGTTAGAATCTGCTTCATTTCCAAGCTTTGGGAATGCCACAACCAGAAAATGTTTCGTAGCTTCTTCTTTTCCAACAGAGCACGGGTTTCCAAAAGCCTGGCTTCCTCTTTGCTCAGCAGCTCCTTCTGCAGGCGCCACAGTCTGAAAGCTGCTGTGTCGCAGGGCAGGAAGAGATTGACAGGAAGAGAAATAACAGAAGAACTTCAAACAACTTAGCGTCACACAGAAAACATTCCCTGGCTTAACTCCAAGCTGCCAGAGAAAGGACACTTAAGGAAGGCAGCTCACGTTGCTGGAGCAACACATGCTGCAGCTTAATTCATACAAGGAATAATGCAAAAGGTGTATGACATGGTGAGTGGCCATCCTCTCACCATCACAGATACTGGCCCAGCTACTTGCAGGATCACATTCTGAAAGAGCTCAAAAAAACAACTAGACACAAACCAAAAAAACTGATGAAAGTGATTATCTCCAAGCTGTTCCAAGGCTATGGAATGTGTGCTTACCAGCCAGCCGTCTCATGTCTCTGATTGCTTCAGCTCTCCAGCAGAACTCATCTCCTCTCTGCCTATGACGAAGCTGTGTCCACAGTTCTCCCTCCATCCTGAAAGAGCCACAAGCATGCCTTAACATCCAGCTGTCCGAAGAGGCACTCACAGAACAGAATCCAGGGCTTTCCTCTCTCTTTTTGTCTCAACTTGTTCTTCTGCCTTCAGAATCAGAAGGCTCAACAAAAGGCTTTTCTTTTGACACCTCTACTGTCAAACTACTGCTAGAAACTGTAGTATTGCCTCACTCCACACACAGTAGAGACATTACTACTGCTAGAGACTGTAGTATTGCCTCATTCCAACCTCATTTACACCTGTATCACATAAGCAGGTGATAGCTGAAGCCAAGAATTAGTACAGGAGTATTTCTGTCAGACACTCAAATCAGACTGCAAACACTGGTGCACAGAAGTGCTGAAATAGTATTGTTTAGTTTTTAACACTAAACTACTAATTCTTGCAGTGTTTATCTACAGCAATACATCCAAGGACATGGAAACAAGTCTGCCATCATTCGAGAAAAAAATTTCCGTGTTTGTAAACCTCCCCTCGTCCAAGATAACAGAAAGAGAACACTCTCTGCTTACCTACGAGCCTGCTCCACTTCCTTTGAGTATCCTGTTGTAAGCTGATGCTGAGCTGAGGTTGTCATAGTTGCTAATCTTCCTGCTCCAAAAATCCCCACTGATGAACTTTGGGTATAGGAGTAAGGCTCAGGCTGCAGAGCTTCCTTCTTGCTCTGTTTTACCACAGCTTCCTTCCACTGAAGAAGAAACCACACGATTAGAACAACTTGCAGACAGAGTATTGGTACCAGGGTCAACATCACTGAATTTCACACAGGGTACCCCTTCCTCCTCCCTATCCAAACAGGATTTGTGCCTTCTCTGAGTGCACAGCAGAAAGCTCATGGCACCAGTCCCTAGCCAGTGCTCACCCTCTGGAAGCTGGCAGCTAGCAGAGTTGAAGCACGTCTCTGCTGGGCCACTTCCAGTTGTGTCCTCCTCTGGTGCACAGCCCACTGCAGAGCACCAAGGCCCTTCTGAAGCAGCTGGTGTCTGTAAAGCTTCCTGGCTGCCCTCTTGCAAAGGATATGTCTCCTCCAGGCTTGGAAACACCTTTTTAGGATTTGTCTGTCACACAAGTGCCAGAAACTTAAAAACAAAAAGCAGAATGAGTTCCAGTTAACAGAAAGGAAAGTTAAACCAGCCAGGAGGTGGCAATCAGAGTTCAACCACCATGTTGTAAAGAGGTTATTTCAAATCATTCGCCCTAAAGAATGGAAAACATGCAATCTCACACCAAATTAAGGAATCACTGTTGCTAAACTGGTAGCAACCTCATTCACATCTTATCCACAAATTTGAGTTCCACCTCATGGATAAGTCTAGCTCTTGATTTTCACTAACTGTGCAGTGAGCACACTCCAATTTGCTGCACTGAACAGTAGCATTGAGGGTACCAACACTTCTTCATTGCTACCAGCAACCAAGGCTGAATTTAGACGATAGAATTGAAAAGATACAGAAAATAATTTTTAGATCATGCTCCATTCTAAATGACAACCCCTTGAAAAAAAGTGGATGCAGCCCCTTGGCGAACCATGGCAGATTAATGTAGGCTAAGTCCTAAACCCAAATGTTCCCAGGGACATGGCTCCTTAACCACTTTCCAGAAGTGCTCCTCTGTTAACTACCAGCACAGTCAAACACAGTCTTTTTACCTTTGCTCATTCACCTTCAATGGCCAGAAGCTGTTCTCTGAGATCTGCAAACAGACAAAAGACAGTAATTCACAATTATTCACACGGCTCCACTCTACTGAAGAATTTGTCTTTGTGGCACACATCATTTTGGATGGAGACCCTGAGCAGGGCTACCTTAAGGTCGTGTATTATGTCAGATGCCTTGGACACTGCTCCCACACCATTGCTCTGTGAATATTCTTATATACTTCAGACATGAAAAAGCACAAAAAGCCTGAAATCTCAGGGCCCTGCAAAAATGCACAGAGTAAAAACCTGTTTAATGCTTTCCCTTGGCATGCAGATCAGAGAATATAAATAGGTGTTTACATTCCCAAAAACAAACAAGTTGACAAGTTGGTCTTTAGGAAGAAGCATGTGAGACGGAAAGATGCATACGTTGGGCCGAAGCAGGACTGCAAGAGATGAAATTCTGGCCATTCAGTGACAAGATAAAACTATAGGACAAGCATCCCCATCACTTGTACCTCAACTCTGCACCTCTAGCAAGCGGCAGAAACAAGCACAAGTAATACCTGTGAACAGGGATGCTTCACAGTGAGCACACCCTCACCTGTCTGGGCACAGTTTTCTCTGTCTGGCTCCCTTCTTCACAGCACCGTGGTTCTTTGGCATTCCTCTCTACAGAACATTCTTCAGACTGCTTGAGATTGCCATCAGCTTCCAAATTCCTCCAGCTGCTTTGGTAGGAGTATTTGTTTCTCCTTCCTTCTCTGCTCATGTTCATACAATCTACATCAAAATGTTCATTAAAACCTTCTTCAGCCGGTGTACCCAAAGGACTGGACTGGCTGCTGCCCACTGCAGCCATTCTTCTGGCTGCTCGTGGTCTGGAGTCACACACCTCTTCTGATTCTTTGCTGCACTCAACATGAGAGTTGTTGACTTCTACAGTTTTAACACTAAGCTGCTGGCCTGGTCTAAACTCCTTATCTCCAGGAGGAAAAGCGATGCTCACGCACACCTCCGTAGGAGTCCCACAGATGCCTACACCAACATTCATCTGAGTCCCCCCCAAATCTGTCTCCAGTAACACCTGCAGACCCTCTGGATACAGACTGGCTGGAAGGTCTTTCTTCCAAGACTCAACACATGGAGACGCCCCATTAGATGTCTCTTCTCCTTTAATAACCTTTTCAGGAGAATTACTTTTTCTGTGAACATAAAGACTACCAGTTTCCAGAGATGGCTTTATCAGGGACTGGCATCTGAAGAAAGGGGAACAATTGAAGGAGGAATATGCTTCTGTATCCACTAGCCTGCCAGAGCCCACTTCAGAAGCAAGGGTTTGTGGTTGGATGCCACCTGAAATTTTGGTTCTCCATGTGTTTGAGCCAATGTATCCATATCTGTGAGAGACAGAGAGAGGCTCAGCAGGACTGAAGTCCCTTGTCACTGTGCTAAGGCTCCAGACTTTAGCAAATGGGACACGCCATTTCAATCTTGCCTGAGCAGCACTGGTTTTTACTGCAGCTAGCTGTTCTCCCATGGTCAGGATACTGGGACCTAAATCATCAGGAGCAAAGCCTGAATGGCCAATGACTGGAGAAGACTCAGGTTCCAGAGGGAGGGAGCCCCGTATCCCCATCAAAGCACTTTCTTGCTTAAGCCTCTGGACTGAACAGTACAAGCTAGCAGAAATCTGTGAGGATTGCAAAAGAGACTGAAAAGACTCCAAATTAGAGGGATCAAGATTCCCCAGGGTCAGGGCTGAACTGTCACAAGTGTTCACACTTTCACTTGAGCTCCTTAAAGAAGAACCCACCACTAATTCATGCCAAAGAGGGGAATCTGCAGCATGAGATGACAAACGTGCATTGACCAGTAAAGGGTTCACAGGATCCATACAAGAAGCAGCAGAAGGCTGATGCTGTTTGTTTTCCACCGGATAGTCACAATTCTTGTTCCTTCTTTCTGAACAGTGATGGTGAACAGTGTGTATGGAGCAGCTACCAGCTGCCTTTGCTTCCTGATGATGTTGTTGAGGAAAGTCAATACTCTCACTCCTTCTCCCTTCTAAACCACAAGTCTCAAGGTGCAAGTGCCTCTGGGGGAGATTCACAGCAGGGAGCACTGACAAAGCAAGATGGGGACTCTATGAGCCACACACTTAGAGCTGTGCTGCTGCAGCCTAGGGCACAGATTATTCTGCTGCAGAAAACAGGAACTGGAGAACTGGCTGGCAGTGTCCGGAAACAGCTGAGAAGGGCAGGAGAGATTAGTCTGTCTCAGACTGGGATCTCTTCCCATCTGAGAGAGGTGTGGTACACAGCTAGCCTTGTGCTGCTGTCTCTGGGCTTACACCGAATGCTGCAGCCTCAGGCCAGGGATAAGAAATGTCTACTTGACTTCTAGTGCCCAAATACAGATTGAAATTCATGTTCTTCTGAATGTTTCTTTGCTCTGAAGAAAAAGAAGAAGAAATATAAGGAAAAGACCATGTGTATTTCCTATCTCATCTTGCATAGTTTGCCAAAGCCTTTGGGTACTTTACTTGTGAATTTCTTGTCTCTGATCCACCAGCCTCAGTCCTGAAAGTGTTATGGACACTATTCTCTTCCTGTTTTTCAGCAGACAATCATATCTGGCAGAGCAGGAATGATTGAAAGGGACTGATTCAGTTGTCAACAAAAAACCTGGAAAACAAAGACTTCCAGCATTATACACCTGCAGCCTCAAAAAGAATTTGTTGCTAGCAAGGCTGAATTATCCTGCTGCCAAGACAAGGTAGCGTGTAGCAGCTTTTCCTGGATGCTCTATACCCAGATCTACATGACACTGACCAACAACAGGTCTAAAAAAAAGTTTTCATAGAAGTCAGAGCAACATGATTCCAGCTGGAGTACAATGCTTACCCCTCATCACTTACGGGAAATCCAACTCAGATCTCCTCCACACTCATATTTTCTCCAGGGCTTGTAGGAAAGGTAGGGCCTTGACTTGAAGTTCTCTTTAACTGCTTTACTAGTGAAAATTTGTTCACATATCATGCTACAGCCCTGTTGCTGTCCTATAGCATA
>VXAD01001142.1:0-16501 GCA_013399195.1 Dicrurus megarhynchus
CCATCCCCATCCCATTCCCATCCTCTCACCATCCCACCCCAGCATCCCACCTCCAGCACTATTCCATTGGCACTANCCCGGCTGGGCGGGACTCGGGGATACCGATACCGACCCCGATGCACGGGATGCATCTCGCAAATCGGCCCGGGGGCGGCCGGGACCTGGCAGAGCCCCGTGCCCCCATCCCGCCCCGTCCCGTCCCGTCCCGTCCCGTCCCGTCCCGTCCCCATCCCCATCCCCATTCCCATCCCCATTCCCATCCCCATCCCACCCAGTTCCCCCTCCTGGATTCCCTGGCAAGTCCCACTCACAGCAGACTTGCAGGGTGACAGCAGGGGACGCGCTGGTCCCCGCGGGGCCCCGGGCCCGGCAGTGGTAGAGCCCGGTGGCAGCGCTGGTGACACGGGACAGCACAAGGACACTGTCAGGGCCCTCCTGGAGCCACTTGCTGTCCTTGTACCAGGAGTAGACGGGGTCACCCGGTGGCTCTCCGGCCACCTGGCACGTCAGGGACACGTCGTCGCCTTCCAGCACCTCCGAGGATGGCGAGATCAGGACTCGGGTGGCTGGAGCAGGGACAGTGCCAGCTCAGAGGGGACAGGGCAGAGCTCGGCACTGCCGGTGTCCCCTCATCACTTCCATAACCTGGGGATGGGATATTCCCTCTCTGTCCAAGGATTTGGGACACTCTGAGGTGCTCCCTGTCCCCCTTAGGGTGTCCCCAACTCCTTCTGGAGATGCCCAGGGCTGAGGTGCTGGAATATGGGCAGGGAGTGGCACTGGGTGGGATCTGGTGGCACTGGGCGGGATCTGGTGGCACTGGGAGCACAGACACGCGGTCATTCCCATGGGTTGGGCCGTTCTGATCCCCGAATCCTGCGCTGCCCACCTTGCACGCGCAGGTACAGCTGCCGCTCCGCGGAGCCGTGCGCGTTGGTGGCCGTGCACCGGTAGCTGCCATCATCTGCCGGCGTCATCTCCCGGATCTCCACCCGCAGCGAGTTGGGGACAGCAGAGATGGTGACCCGTGGGCTGCTCCCGCCGGCGCTGGTGGCCACTGGCTCCTGGTCCCGGAGCAGGGCCAGCCGGGCCGGGGGGTTGCTGGCCACGGAGCACTGGAAGATGGCCAGGGAGCCCTGCTCGGCCTCCAGGAAAGCCGTCAGGAGAAGGTCCCGAGGGGGGTCTGAGGGGAGGGAATGGGGTGAGAGGCTGGGAATCCTGGTGGGAGAGGGGTCCTGGGGAGTGGTCGCTGCTCTGGGGTTCTGGGAGGGGATGGGAGGGAAGGGAAGAGGGAAGAGGGAAGAGGGAAAAGGGGAAAAGGGAAGAGAGAAGAGAAAAGAGAAGAGAAGAGAAGAGAAGAGAAGAGAAGAGAAGAGAAGAGAAGAGAAGAGAAGAGAAGAATAAAAAGGAAAGGGGAAGGGGAAAGGGAAAAGGAAAAGGGGAAAGGAGAATGGAAGGGAAAGGGAAAGGGAAAGAAAAAGGAAAAGGGGAAAGGGAAAAGGAGAAATGGGGAAATGGGAAATGGGGAAATGGGGAAAGGGGAAAGAGGAAAGAGGAAGGGAAACGGTAAAAAGCCTGGGGAAGTGAAAAAGGGAAATGGGGAAAAGGGAAAAAATGGAAAAAAGGGGAGGGAAAGCGAAAGAAAAAAAGGGGAAAAGGGGAAAAGGGGAAAAGAGGATGAGAAGGGAAAGGGAAAGGGAAAGGGAAGGTACGCACACAGCACATCCAGGAGGACATCGGGAGAGCTCCGGCTGCTGCCCGCGGTGCTGGCCCGGCACCGGTAGAGCCCGGCGTCCCTGCTGGCCACCGGCCGCAGCACCAGCGAGGTGGCCGAGCCCTCAGCGATCTGCTGCCCGTTGTGGTACCAGGTGACGTTGGGGACAGCCGGGGAGCCACTGCTCAGGTGACAGGTGAGGGTGGCATTGTCACCCTCCAGCACGCGGGGGGACGGGGACACGGTGACATTGGCGGCTGTAGGCAGGAGGAAACGGGGTCTGGTGTCAACGCTGGCGTGACAACCCCCAAAACCACCAAAGGACATCATGGCTCCTCCAGAGGGCAAATTCCAGCTGATCCTACAGTGCCGTGGTGGGGACAGCTCTGAGCCTGGCAGTGCCACCAGCCCAGGGACATCCCTTGGCCACGTTTTGCTCGGTGTCCCCGTCACACACAGCCAGGGAATCCCCACCAGGGGCTGAAATGTCATGGAGGACCCTCCATGTCTGGATTTCATGGACGTGTGGCACTTCCATGTGACATTTCTGCTCCTCCTGCCACCATCTCCTGAGCTTGTCCCTTTCGCCGGCATTCCCTCCCCACGCTCCCCTCTCCCAGAACATTCCCAGATGCCACAATCCTGTCCCCTGTCCCCACTCACTGTCAGCCTGGAAATCCACGGTGGCTCTGGCGCTTCCTTGGGAATTCCCAGCCTGGCACACATAAATCCCCTCATCCTCCACCACCACATCCTGGATTTCCACCCTCAGGCTGTTGTAGGACCTGGTGACGTGGACCCTGGGGTTGGTGGCTTGGGGACAGCCCCGGGTGCAGGCAATGGCATCGTCCCCCCTCCGGAGGGTGAGGTTGGACTCAGGATTGCTCTCCACGGAGCACTGGATGATGCCCAGGCGCCCACCCTGGCTCTGCAGGAACGAGCTCAGCACCGGCTGCCTCGGGGGGTCTGTGGGGGAAAAACTGGATCCATGAGGTTGGGAAAACTCTCAGAATCCAAGGGATTGGTGTTTCCAGCATTGGATGGAGTTTGGAATAACCTGGGATAGTGTGAACAGCAGAGGGGTTGGAATGAGAAGGGCTTTAAGGTCCCTCCCAACCCAAATACGGGGTAAAATTGGATCCATGAGGTTGGGAAAACTCCCAGAATCCAAGGGATTGGTGCTTCCCAGCGCCACCTGAGCAGCTCTGGGACATCCAGGTTGGACATGGTCTAGTGCGAGGTGTCCCTTCCCAGGGAAGAGGGGTTGGAATGAGATGGTCCTTGAAGTCCCTCCCAACCCAAACCAGGGACAAAACTGGATCCCTGAGGTTGGGAAAACTCCCAGAATCTGAGGGGTTGGTGCTTCCAGTGCTGCCTGAGCATCCAGGTTGGATGGGGTTTGGAATAACCTGGGATAGTGGGAGGTGTCCCTTCCCAGGGAAGAGGGGTTGGAATGAGAAGGGATTTAAGGTCCTTCCCAACCCAAACCAGGGACAAAACACCACTGGATCCATTGGGAAACCCTCAGAATCCAAGGGGTTGGTGCTTCCAGTGACTGAGCATCCAGGTTGGATGGGGTTTGGAATAACCTGGGATAGTGGGAGGTGTCCCTTCCCAGGGAAGAGGGGTTGAGATGAGAAGGGCTTTGAGGTCCCTCCCAACCCAAACCATTCCTGGTTCTACGACCATTTCTTGTTCCTAAAACATTCATTGTCCTTAAAATTCTCAGGAAGGTGGGAATTCTCCAAATTCCTCCTCCCACAAGCTACCAGATTTACCCGCCAAAGGAAATTTTCCACCCTCCCCACATTCCCGCCCAAGAGCTCCTTGGCCTGGCGGCTGGTGGGAATGGGGGAAAACTTGGGGTGGCAGCACCCCCAGCCCAGCCCCAGGACCCTGTGGAATTCCCGCAGGACACTCACAGAGCACTCGGAGCGGGACAGCCTCCGACATGTCACTGCCATTCCTGCTCCGGACCTGGCACTGGAAGGCACCGGCGTCGTCCCCGCGGACGGACGGGAATTGCAGGGTTGGGAACGAGCTCTCCTGGAGCCTCCGGCCGTTCCTGTACCAGGTGTAGAGCGGCTCCTCTGCCGTGTCCCCTGTCCCCACACAGGTCAGGGTGACCGCGGTCCCCTCCGGCACCTCCGTCGAGGGCTGGATCAGGAGCTCTGCAGCTGGAGGAGGGGTGGGAGAGGGATATCAGGGATGGAGAGGAATCCTTCCCATGGATCCATCCAGCTAAAATTCCCTGTTCGGCTTCTCTGAGTCCCCTCCCTCACCGGAGCCCGTGGGGGTCTGTGGGTCTTTGGGGGTGACATTCCCTGGGGACACTGCACAGGCAAACAGGGCTTTTCCTGACCCTTTCCCGCTTTTTCCAAGTGCCAGGTTCACCCAGGTGAGTTTTTCCCAGGACAGACCCTGCCCCCTCTTCCCACTGGTTGGGCCTTGTCCGACTTCCAGTTCTCCACTGGGACACCCAAATCCAGGTTTGGTTTCTCTGGAATTGGACCTTGAGGTCTCTTTTGGGGTTTTTTTGGCCATCCTAAGGGATGGTCCTTTTGGAGATGGATTTGGGGGACTTTTTCTTCCTTCTGCTGCCTCTGTCACCCCAGATTATCCAGATTTGGGGGTCAGGGGACAGTGACTGGTGGGGACGGATGGGGCAGAAAAGTTTGGATAAATTTTCGCCTGATTTTTGGCATTTTGGAAAACAAAACCCGCGAGCCGCTCCAAAAGCGGCTCTGACCCCGCCGAGGAGGGGGCACCACACATCCCCCGAGACACCCATGTCCCCCAGTGCCCCTACAAGGGTCCCTCCAGCTCTCAGGGCTGCGTGTGCCCCCCAGTTTTGGGGTTTCATCGTCACCCCAAACCCGGGAGCAGCTGCATCACCGCGGGACTCACCGCGGGTCACGAGGACCTTGGTGGCACTGGCGTTGCCGTGGATGTTGCTGGCGGTGCAGCCATACTTCCCGCTATCCCGCAGTCCTGCATCCCGGATTTCCAGCCGCAGGGAATTGCGGGAGGCGGTGACACTGAGCCGCTGGCTCAGGGCCACCAGCGCCCCGCTGGTGGCCAGCACTGTGCCGTCGCGGCTGATGGCCAGGGTGGCTGGAGGGTGGCTGTCCACGGTGCAGCGGACAATGACCAGCCGGCCTCCCTGGGTCTCCTGGAAGAGCGTGAGGGTGGGAATTCGGGGTGGATCTGTGGGGTGGGAGAGGATGCTGAGGTCGGGATGTCCCCGTGGTGCGGCCACAGGGAAAAATTCCAGAGTGGTTTAGGTTGGAGGGGACATTGAATCCCACCTGGTCCTGTGGACACCTTCCGCTACCCCAGGTGGATCCAAGCCCTGTCCATCCGGGCCTTGGACACTTCCAGGGATGGGAATTGTCCCCTCACCCACCCTGGATGTCACAATCTGCTTGTCCCGTGTGTCACCGGGTCAGATTTACCCCAAAATTGTCACAACCAATCCAGGGCTGGGTTATTTTCCCCGGCAAAACCTCCTGTTCTTATCCCACTGGATTCTCCATGAGAAACTTCCCAAAATCTTATGGAATGGAGGGGATTAGTGGGAAATGCTGTGGTGGACAGGACCCTGCTGCACAAATGTCACTTAATGCCACCCTCACACCTGGCTCCTGGCCAAAATTTGTCCTATTCCCAGAAAATTCAACCAGCAGGCCTGACCCCCCCTCCCATTTACCCTTGGGGTGCTCGGGAAGAGGCTCTGCCATGAATATTTTTTTGTGATTTCACGGATTCTGGGGGTTTGCACAGCCCCGTGTGGCAGGAGCTGGTGGCACTCACATGTCACGCTGAGGCTGATGGCCGGGGCCATGTCGCTGCCCTGGCTGTTGGTCACTTGGCAGGAGTAGTAGCCAGCATCACTGGTGGCCACCGCGGGGAAGAGGAGGGTGTGGGCCGGGCCCTCCTTGAGCCATGCGCTGTTCTTGTACCAGGCGTAGGTCAGCTCCTCGGGATGTCCCTCCCGCCCAGGGACGTCGCAGGACAAGGTGGTGGCCGTCCCCTCACGCACCTCGGCCGCGGGGCTGGCCAAGATCTCTGCGGCTGAGGGAGAAGGGAAGTGTTCAGGACGGTCCTGGAGGCAGGAAAACAGGATCCCACCCCAAATCCCCCATCCCAGAGCCCGGGAGAAGATGGGAGCCCCTCAGGCGTGACAACAGAGCTGGAGGACATTCGGGTTTGTCCCCTGCCACCAGCTGGGGACACCTGGCTTTAGAGCAAAGCCCTGGGGGCCAGACTGATGGTGGGCGAGGAGGGGTCTTCAGCCTCTCGGGGTGGGCATGGGAAGGTTTTGGGGGGAGCAGAGAGAACCATTTTGGGGGGAGATGCTCCCTGTGATATTCCAGCATGGGCAGGGAATGCTGGGATTTGTCTTTGGGATCCTCTGCTGCAGGATCTGGTGGGAAGAGGAGCTCTCTTCTCTTCTCTTCTCTTCTCTTCTCTTCTCTTCTCTTCTCTTCTCTTCTCTTCTCTTCTCTTCTCTTCTCTTCTCTTCTCTTNCCCAGAGAAGCTATGGGTGCCCCTGGATCCCTGGAAGTGTCCAAGGCCAGGTTGGACATGGCCTGGAACCACCTGGGATAGCAGGAAGTGTCCCTTCCCATGGCACAGGTGAGAATGATCCATAAGGTCCCTTCCCACCGTGGCTCTGGATCGCCGTGATCTCCCTTCCCAGCTCTGGTCCCCGTCCTCGGCTGGAAATCCCTCCGTGTTTTCTGGGATCACAAAGACGAGGGACACAATGGGACCACCACCCTCCTCTCCCACAGACACCCCAATTCCCAGACCTCCAGCAGCACCGGCCGCCTCCATCCCCACTCGTGCCACCCCAATCGGTGATGCTCGGCCACGTCCCACCCCGGCAGAGCTCGCGCGGCACTCACAGAATACGCGGACGGTGACAGCGGGTGACACCCCGGTGCCAAGAGCGTTCTGGGCCTCGCAGTGGTACCGCCCGTGGTCCTCACGGCGAACCCCCCGCAGGGTCAGCACCCGCTGGGTGCCCACGGCCACCCCGTCCTTGTACCAGCGGTACCCCGCCACCGGCGGGTGGCTGCTGCCAACCTCGCAGCTCAGGGTCACCGTGTCACCCACGCCGATGTTCCCCGAGGAAGGGCTCAGCGACACCTGGGTGTCCTTGGGGGTGTCTGCGGGGGGGGACAGAGGGGCACGGTGGGCATAGGGTGCTGCCACCACCTCGGGGCAGGGAAAAGGGGAGGTGGGGAGGAGGTGGGTGACAAGAGGTGGCACCTAAGGGACAGACACGGCCAGGGAGCGGGAAACGGAGGGAGGAAAACGCTTTGGATTGCTGAAAGGAAGGAGGGGGTGTCAGGAGGGGGTCCCTGGCCGCGGTGGCCATGGCAGGGGTGTCCCCTGTCCCCACCCCACGTACGCCTGACCCGCAGCACCACCTCCGTGCTCGCCTTCCTGGATCCGTGGGAAACCTCACAGAGCAGCTTCTTGGAATGGTCCTTCCAGGAGAAGGTGCTGGTCAGGTTCACCTGATGGCCGATCCTGCTGGTGTCCAGCTGGAAGTGGCTGGACACCTCAGACACCTGGGGGTCGTAGCCCTCCCAGTGCAGGACGATGTCACTCCAGGGACAAACGTAGGGTGTGGAGCACTCCAAGGTGGACCTTTGTCCCTCGGTCTGCTCCTTGCTGCTGACAGCGGGACGCTCCAGATCCTCTGGGATGGAGAGCAGAGGTTGGGATGACCACATGGAACGGGCAAGAAGGGAGTTTTTCGGGAATTTCGGTGTTTCACCCACCCGAGACGCTCAGTGTCACATCCCGTGCCGCCGACCAGCGGTCGCCGTTGATGATCTCGAAGCGGAACCTGTAGGGCCCGCTGTCAGCCGGTGTCACCCCCTGCAGCAGCAGGGTGCAATTCCGGGCCATGGGGTCCCCCAGGAGCTGGGCACGACCCCCAAAATGAGGGTCCACCTCCTGGGGGGTGGCGGAGTGGAACACCAGGGTCCGCTGGCCATCGTAGTCCTTGTACCAGATGGCCACGATGCCATCGGTGGTTGCCACATCCGCGGGGTAGCTGAAGGTGCAGGGAATGACCAGGCAGGACCCCCCGACGGCCTGCAGGGACTCGGGGTAGGAGACTCCCCAGGAGCCGAGGGCTGTGCCAGGGAAAATCGGGATCAGGGAGCCAGCAGTGTCCCCACTTCTGCCCAGGACATGTTGGGGACATGCCATCTCTGCTCAACAGGGAAGGTGGGAAAGGAGGTGGGATTTGGGATAAACCCCGCCAAGAGGAGGTTTTGGGGTGGAGAAAGGGGAGATAACCAGGAAAAACTGGATCTTTTGGGCCTAAATAACGAGGAAAAAGGGGAAAGTGACCTCCTTGCTTCCCGAATTTATTTCCTCACCCCCTTTCCTCACCCTGGCTCCTTGTCCTTGCTCCCGTGGCCTGGCTGTCCCCTTGTCACCCCATCCCTGCCCGCCAGGAGGAGGGGACACATGTGGGATAGTGGAATGTGCTGGAAAATCCCACACCTGCTGAGCCAGGAGCAGCCTTGGAATCCCCTAAATTCCTGCCCATCCCTTGGGCACCGTGTCCGGCTCCCATTCCCACCCATCCTGGGGCCAATCCCGGCCTCCAGCCCCGCAGGGGACAATCCCACGGGGGCGGTCATTGTCCCCATACCTGATGGGACGAGGCTGGCCAGGAGCACGAGGCAGCGGGGCAGGCGCATGGTGGCACTGCCAGGGGACACGGGGGACACGGGGTCACGCTGGCACAGGGGGTCCTGGGGACCAGGAGAGATAGCTGAGGACCTTGGAAGTGGTGGGATGGATCCCTGCGGGATAAATCCTGCTGGAAGCACCACTGGTGTCAGAACAGTCCCCAGGAGAGGGAGGAAAACAAAGGGGAAGGCGCGGGAAGGGAAGGTGCGGGAAGGGAAGGGAAGGCGCGGGAAGGGAAGGCGCGGGAAGGCGCGGGAAGGCGCGGGAAGGCGCGGGAAGGGAAGGGAAGGGAAGGGAAGGGAAGGGAAGGGAAGGGAAGGGAAAAAAGGGAAGGGAAGGGAAGGGAAAAAAGGGAAAAAGGGGAAAAGAAAGAAAAAAATTTTAAAAAGGAATAAAAAAAGGAAAAGAAAAGGAAAAAGGAAAAAGGAAAAGGAAAAGGAAAAGGAAAAGGAAAAGGAAAAGGAAAAGGAAAAGGAGAAAAGAAAAAGAAAAAAAAAGAAAAAGGAAAAGAGAGAAAGAAAAAGACAAAGAAGAAAAAGAAGAAAAGGAAATGAAGAAAAGGAAACCAAGAAGAGGAAAAGAAGAGGAAAAAGAAAAAGGGAGCTATTTAAAAGGTTTTATGGCTTTTTGCAGCTCCAGACAAACTCCTGACGTTCCTTTCAGTCTCACCACCCATCATTCCGTGACAAACCAAAATAATTTTGCACTGAATTTTTTTCCCAATATCACAGAAATCAACGATCGGATTGCTGCAAATTTAGATCCTTCTCCGAGAACTCCTGGATCTCTCCCTGAGGAACGAGGCCGCTCCCAGCCCCCTGCTCCAGCCTTTCCCTCTCCAGCATTCCCTCCTTTGCCGATACCACCTTTTCCCACATCTGTATCCAATTTCCTCGCTGCTCCTTGGATTTCGGGATGGATTTCCCGCTCCGAGGAGCTTTGCTTGGGATTTTTCCCGGACTACGAGCACAGGGAATGGCTGGGATAGCCCCTGGGTGTCGATGCTCAGAGGGGGGACGATGTGAAGCCACAAATTGTCACGGGATTGGTGCCGGAAGAGGAAGGAAGCGCTGGGATCCAGCCCCCAGCCCGTGCCGGTGCCAAGTTTCGTTTCTTCTCCCGGGTTTCTCTCGGTTTCGATTCCTGGGGGACCCTCAGGGCAGGATGGGGACGCTTGGGATGGGGACCCAGGGGGGACAGTGGCCCCTGGTGGGGCCCTGCTGCTCCTGGAATTCCAAGAGTTGTAAATATTTCTGGAAAAAACACTCTCGGTGTGGGGCTGGATGGGGCTTGGAGCGAGCTGGGGAGGGGAAGGCGTCCCTGGTGTCCCTAAGTGGGATTTAAGGGATGGGAGGGATTGAAAGCTCATCTCATTCCCATTGGCAGGGACACCTCCCACTATCCCAGGTGGATCTGAGTCCATCCAGCTTGGCCTTGGGCACTGCCAGGGATCCAGGGGCAGCCACAGCTGCTCTGGGAATTCCAGCCCAGCCCCTCCCCACCCTCCCAGCCCCAGCAATTCCTTCCCAAGATCCCAGCCCAAGCTCCCCTTTCCCAGTGGGAAGCCATTCCCTGGGTCCTGTCCCTGCAGGCCTTGTCCCCAGTCCCTCTGCAGCTCTCCTGGAGCCCCTTTAGGCCCTGCAAGGGGCTCTGAGCTCTCCCTGGAGCCTTCCCTTCTCCAGGGGAACATTCCCAGCTCTCCCAGCCTGGGTCCAGAGCAGAGGGGCTCCAGAATCCTGGAATGGTTTTGGTGGGAAAGGACCTTAATGCTCCTCTAATTCCATGGGCAGGGACACCTCCCACTATCCCAGGTGGATCCAAGCCCCAATGTCCAACCTGGCTTTGGACACTGCCAGGGATCCAGGGGCAGCCACAGCTGCTCTGGGAATTTCAGCCCAGCCCCTCCCCACCCTCACAGGGAGGAATTTTTTCCCGCTATCCCAGCTATCCCTGCAGTTTAAAAGTCACCCGTTGGCACAGGAACGAGCACGGAGAGGGGACACTCCCAGTGTGGGACCCTTCAGCTCCATCACATCCCAAAAACCAGAGAAACGAGGACCACGGGGTGGTGGGACACCATTCCCTGGGAGAAGAGGTGGATACGAACCCCTCCAAGCCTGGATCTGATTCCTGGAATTCCAGGTACTTCCCTGGCTCCTGACAGGAGATGGATGACGCTCATCCCAAAGGGATCCTCCACGAGCCCTTACCCCACCCCATTCTCCGCCCTCAGAATTCCCGTCCTTTCCCATCCCCAGGGAACCACGGCATTACCTGGCGGTGGCGGCGGCTCCGGCAGTGCCACCTCCGGAGCGGTGGCATCAGGAAGCTGCCGGTCCCGGGGCTCAGGGACGTCCCTTTATCAGCGGGGGGCGGGGGGTGAGGAGCCCCAAACCGCAGCACTTCCCTCTTCCGAGTCCGTGCCCTGATTTTGGGAAGTGGTCACAGCGGCAGCCGTTCCCTGATTCCGGGTTTTTGGGGCCAGGCTGGGTTTGGAGCACTCCAAGATCTCCAGGTTTAGGGTCCTGCTGGCAGGGCTGGGGCAGGGTTGGTTTTGTCCCTTGTGGGAACGGTTTGGGATTTGTGCTGATAATTCGGGAATGTTTTTGTTGTGTCTTGGATGGAATCGAGGGCGCCTCTGTCCTCAGCCTGCCGGGAAGGGGCTGGGATTGCACCGGGAATTGGGGGGACACGGCCGGGAAAACTGATCCCAACCCACCCCAGAGATATCCTGGATCGTGTGGCTCCATGATCGGTGGATGAACTGGGAAAAAAAAAGAGGGAAAGGGGAATGTTGGGAGTGGTGGTGTTTGTCCTCCTAGGTCACCCAGATGGATCCTGGTTGTCCTGGGAATGCTGAATGCTCCAAGGGCTGGAGGCCCTCGGCTCTGGGAGAGCTGGGAATGTTCCCCTGGAGAAGGGAAGGCTCCAGGGAGAGCTCAGAGCCCCTTGCAGGGCCTGAAGGGGCTCCAGGAGAGCTGCAGAGGGACTGGGGACAAGGCCTGCAGGGACAGGACCCAGGGAATGGCTTCCCACTGGGAAAGGGGAGCTTGGGCTGGGATCTTGGGAAGGAATTGCTGGGGCTGGGAGGGTGGGGAGGGGCTGGGCTGGAATTCCCAGAGCAGCTGTGGCTGCCCCTGGATCCCTGGGAATGTCCAAGGCCAGGTTGGACATCGGGGCTTGGATCCAGCTGGGATAGTGGGAAGTGTCCTCAAAGCCAGGAGAGGACTCAGAGGAAATTCCCAGAGGAATTCCCAGCCGGGCACCTCAGCTCTGGGGATGCAGAGGCTGATCCAGCTCTCACGGAGCAGGATCCAGATCCAAACTCTGCCACCTGGAATAAGGACACCCGGGGTTGGTGGCACCGGTGGCACCGGCTGAAGCTGGCCCATGGTGACCGCTCGGGGTCAATGCCCGACCTTGTGCCCCGGGACTGTGGGAAAGTGCCCTGCGGGACCTCGGCCCCTCCCCGGCTGCTCCGGGGCTGTGCCAGGCGGGATGCTGAGTCAGCAGGGAGATGCCCACGGCCCCCGGGACCCCTCCCCCCAAGTGGTGCCACCCGCCGGGAACCGGTCCCAGATCCCACTGCGGGGTTACTGGTGTGGGGCTGTGCCAGGGCTGGGGGAGGGCGTCTGGGTGTGGGGGCTGTGCCAGTCCTGGTGGGCTCTTGGAATGGGGGTCTATGCCAGGCCCGGTGAGTTCTTGGATTTGGGAGTTGTGCCAGTCCTTGGGGAGCTCTTGGAATTGGGACCCATGCCAGGCCCGGTGGGATCTTGGAATTGGGACCCATGTCAAGCCCGGTGGGATCTTGGTGTTGGAACTGTGCCAATCCCAGTGGCTTCTTGGAGATGGGAACTGTGCCAGTCCCAGTGGGCTCTTGGATTTGGGAGCTGTGCCAATCCCAGTGGGATCTTGGAAATGGGAGTTGTGCCAGTCCTGGTGTGTTGCTGGTGTGGGGGCTGTGCCAATCCCAGTGGACTCTTGGATTTGGGAGATGTACCAGTCCCAGTGGGCTCTTGGAATTGGGAGTTGTGCCAGTCATGGTGGGATCTTGGAATTGGGAGCTGTGCCAGTCCGGCTGCGTTGCTGGTGTGGAGGTTGTGCCAGTCTAGGTGGGAGTTTTGGATTTGGGAACTGTGCCAGGCCTGTGGGCTCTTGGATTTGTGGGCTGTGCCAATCCCAGTGGGCTTTTGGATTTGGGAACTGTGCCAGGCCTGTGGGCTCTTGGATTTGTGGGCTGTGCCAATCCCAGTGGGCTTTTGGATTTGGGAACTGTGCCAGTCCTTATGGGCTGTTGTTGTGGCAGCTGCGCCGGTCCTGGTGGGATCTTGATGTGGGAGCTGTGCCAGTCCTGGTGGACTCTTGGATTTGGGAGCTGTGCCAGGTCTGGTGACTTTTGGATCTGGGAGCTGTGCCAGTCCTGGTGGGACCATGGAATGGGGGGCTGTGCCAGGCCTGGTGGGTTCTTGGAGTTGGGAACTGTGCCAATCCCAGTGGGTTCTTGGAACAGGGAGCTGTGCCAGTCCCAGTGGGTTCTTGGAACTGGGAGTTGTGCCAATCCCAGTGGGCTGTCGGTGTGGGGGCTGTGCCAGACCTGACGTGCTTTTGGATTTGGGACCTGTGCCAATCCCAGTGGGCTCTTGGATTTGGGACCTGTGCAAATCACAGTGGGCTCTTGGGATTGGGAGTTGTGCCAGTCCCAGTGTGCTTTTGGATTTGGGACCTGTGCCAATCCCAGTGGGATCTTGGAATTGGGAGTTGTGTCAGTCCCAGCGTGCTTTTGGATTTGGGAGCTGTGCCAATCCCAGTGGGCTCTTGGAATTGGGAGTTGTGCCAATCCCAGCATGCTTTTGGATTTGGGAGCTGTGCCAATCCCAGTGGGATCTTGGTGTGGGGGCTGTGCCAATCCTGGTGGGCTTTTGGATCTGGGAGCTGTGCCAGTCCTGGTGGGACCATAGAATGGGGGGCTGTGCCAGGCCTGTGGGTTCTTGCAGATGGGAACTGTGCCAATCCCAGTGGGGTCTTGGAATTGGGAGTTGTGCCAACCCTGGTGGAGTCTTGGAGCTGGGAGATGTGCCAGGTCTGGTGACTTTTGGAACTGGGAGTTGTGCCAGTCCTGGTGTGTTGCTGGTGTGGGGGCTGTGCCAGTCCTGGTGGGACCATGGAATGGGGGACTGTGCCAGGCCTTGGGTTCTTGGAATTGGGAGCTGTGCCAGNATGTGCCAGGTCTGGTGACTTTTGGAACTGGGAGTTGTGCCAATCTCAGTGGGCTGTCGGTGTGGGGGCTGTGCCAGGCCTGACTGGCTCTTGGATTTGGGATGGATGACGCCCAATCCCTGTGCCAATTCCAGCGGACTCTTGGAACTGGGAGTTGTGCCAGTCCTGGTGTGTTGCTGGTGTGGGGGCTGTGCCAATCCCAGTGGACTCTTGGATTTGGGAGCTGTGCCAATCCCAGTGGGATCTTGGATTTGGGAGTTGCGCCAGTCCCAGTGTGCTTTTGGATTTGGGACCTGTGCCAATCCCAGTGGACTCTTGGATTTGGGAGCTGTGCCAATCCCAGTGGGATCTTGGTGTGGGGGCTGTGCCAGTCCTGGTGGGACCATGGAATGGGGGGCTGTGCCAGGCCTGTGGGTTCTTGCAGCTGGGAACTGTGCCAATCCCAGTGGGCTCTTGGAACTGGGAGCTGTGCCAGTTCTGGTGTGTTGCTGGTGTGGGGGCTGTGCCAGTCCTGGTGGGACCATGGAATGGGGGACTGTGCCAGGCCTTGGGTTCTTGGAATTGGGAGCTGTGCCAGTCCTGGTGGGCTCTTGGAAGTGGAGCTGTGCCAGTCCTGGTGGGCTCCAGAATTTGGGAATTGTGCCAGTCCTGGTGGGCTCTTGGAATTGGAGCTGTGCCAGTCCTGGTGGGCTCTTGGAACTGGAGCTGTGCCAGTCCTGGCGGGCTCTCAGAACTGGGATCTGTGCCAGGAGCACCACGCACTGCCCTGGCACCAGGAGGGCTCCGTGTGATCCATGCCAGGGCCGTGCCCACCCGGAGCAGCCGCCCGACCCTGGGCAGGAAAGGTTGGGGCAGCCTGACCCAGCTCCGGCCCTGGCTCTGCCCCCGCTTCCGGACCTTCCACTTCCCTCCCGCTTCCCACGGAGCAGAGCCATACCTGCGGTGCCATGGCACGGCCGGGGGCTGGGGGTTGCCCACGCTTGAGCTCTGGGTGCTGCCAGCTCCGGATGGGACCCCTGGATCTGCCAGGACTCTCCCGGCATTCCCGTGGCGGGCAGCAGTGGGATCCACGAGGAGCAAGGCCCATCCAAATCCTTTTCCTTGGATACCTGCACTCTTTTCCTGCATCCAGGAGCCTCTGGAACCTCATCCCATGCCAGGGTTGCCAGCCCACATTGTCCCAGCTCTCCCAGCCCCACGGAAGCTCGGGAGCTTCCGGAGCCCTCCGGCTCTGGGCCATGCGTGGGCAGCGTCTGGGGCACGGCCCCGTCCAGTTCCTCTTTCCAGGCCCAGGCACAGCCCCAGGGTGGGATGAGCTGGAAAAGGGAACCTTCCTGGGAAGCTAAAATGAATGGGAAATCGGGGAAATCAGGGAAAGGGCGGAAGGGGATGGGAAACCCCAAGGGATTCTCCAGGAAGGGAGGGATGGCTGTGCCATAGCCTAGGGATCGGCTTCCTGCTGGGAATGGGGTTCCTGCTGGGAATGGGCATCCTCCTGGGGGCCAACATTGTCCTGGGGACCAGCATCCTCCTGGGAATGAGAACCTTCCTGGGGACCAGGATCCTTCTGGGAATGGGCATCCTCCTGGGAATAAGCATCTTCTTGGGAATGATCATCTTCCTGGGGTCCAACATTATCCTGGGGACCAGGATCCTTCTGGGAATGAGAACCTTTCTGGGAATGAGCATCTTCCTGAGGACCAGGATCCTTGTGGGGACCAGAATCCTCCTGGGACCAACATCCAGCATCCCCCTGGGAGTGAGCATCCTCCTGGGGACCAACATCATCCTGGGGACCAGAATCCTCCTGGGAATGAGAACCTTCCTGGGGACCAACGTCATCCTGGGAATGAGCATCTTCCTGGGGACCAAGATCCTTGTGGGAATGAGCATCTTCCTGGGGAACAGGACCCACTTGAGGATCAGCATTTTCCTGGAGTCCATCATCTTCCTGGGGATCGGCATCCATTTGGGAATGAGAACCTTCCTGGGGAAAAACATCCTCCTGGGAATGAGCATCTTCCTGGGAATGAGAACCTTCCTGGCACCAGCATTTTCCCGGGATCAGCCTTTTCCCGGGACAAAGCCCTCCCCTTACCCCATGAGGTCCCCGCCGTGGCCTGGGGCACCCCGCGTGTCCCGCCCTCATTCCCAGGGCGGGCGGAGCGGAGTCCAGCGGGAGCTGTGGGACTCGGATCATTCCATGCCCAGGAGGAATGTGGAATGGGCGGCGCGCCGGAGAGATAACCGGGAATTCGGGTGTGGGCTGCGAGCAGGGAGAGGAAAACACAGATGGGAAGAGTGGGAATAAATCACCCGTCCTGTCGGGGGTGCGGCCTGTGCCAGGGACCCCAAATCCAGGGAAAAATTCCATATTCCCAGGCAAATTCCTCCTTTTCTCTTCCCAACGCGGCCGTGGAGGGAGCGGGAGGAAGAGGACGCAGCGCTGGTGGGACGGGGCCGATCTCCCTCCAGCCCCTCCCGCATTCCCCCTTTCCCTTTCCTGGCGTGAAAAGTTGAAGGAAAAGGACAAATCAAATAAATTCCGGCTCGGCGGGGACACCGCGGTGACACCGCCACCACCGCCCTGGCACCTGAGTCAACACGAACTGGTTTTCTTTGGCTGGGAGAACTGGGAATCGCTGTCCCAGCTGGGGGGAAGGAGTGGGGGGGGGGGCGGTTCCAAACCGAGGGAAAAAATTGGGAATCCCGGCTGCTGGGACAATCCGGGGACAGCGGGACATTCCCCGGGGTCCCCGTTCGCGGCACAGATGTTGGGGACGCCCTGCCCCGAGCACACATCTGGATTCCCCGCGGCTGGAACGCCTGGGGGTTCCGAAGGGGGGG
>VXAD01001142.1:22011-35813 GCA_013399195.1 Dicrurus megarhynchus
CGGGGGGGGCGGGGGGACGCCGGGGCACGGCCGGGGGCACCCGGGGAGGGGACACGGGGGGCACCGTGAGGAGAAGGGTGGGGGTGGGCGTGCACGTGTGTGTGTGTGTGTACACGGGGTGTGAGTGCACACGCGTGCGTGCGTGTTGTGTGTGGGTGTACAAACGGGGGGTGTGTGTGTGCAGGTGAGTGTGAACACGGGTGAGTGCACGCGTGTGTGTGTGAGCACATTGCGTGCACACACGGGGTGTGCGTGAGCGCCGGCGTTTATGTGCACACGCGTGTGAATTTGTAGGTGCGCGCACGGGCGTGGGTGTGCACCGTGGGTGTGTGTGCCCATTGTGCGCGCACGCGTGTGTGTGCGAACGGGCTGCGCGCGTGCACGTGTGCGTGCGCGCACACGGTGAGCGTGAGCGGACACGCAGAGCGCGTGTGCACGCGTGTGTCAGGGTGTACAAATGGGGTGAGCACGGGCAGGCGCACACGGGGTGCGCGTGTGCGAGCGCTGGCGTTTATGCACACGGGCGTGTGAATTCGCGGGTGCGCACATGGCCGCGTGCGTGCAAACGCCGCGCGTGCGCGCACACGGGTGCGCGCGTGGGTGTGGTCGCGCCCGTGGGCGTGCGAGGAGGGCTGCGCGCGAGGGTGCGGAGGCGTGGGGAGCTGAGCTCACGCGCGTGTGCGAGAGGATCCGTGGGCTCCCGCGGGGGTGCAAGGGGATGGCTGGAGTGGGCAGGACCTCGTGCGTGCCGAGGGGAAACTGAGGCCCGCGCGTGGGACCCGAGCTCGGGGCTTTCCGGGGGTTCCCGGGGTTTTCCAACCCTAAAATTCCCAAAACCTCTCCTCGGGGACAGTGCTGGGGTGGGGAGGGGACCTTGGGTGATGGACACCGGGAATGTGGGAATCGCAGCCTTTGGACACCGGGAATGTGGGAATTCGGGTGGCACCGCGTCCCCCCCGCTGGCACCGCGTCCCCGCGGCCGCCCTGCCCTTGGCGGGGCGGTGGGAAGGAAGCGATCCAGCCCTTCCCAGGCTGGGTGGGATCCATCCCTGCTCCCGGAGCGCCGGCAGGGCAGGGAGAGAGAGGTGGGGGGGCTGCACCCCCTCCCCGCGGGGTCCTCTCAGTGTTGAGGTCACCTCGGTAGGGTGGGGACAATGTCCTTTGTCCCACTTTACACCCGTTTGTCCATCCCGATCCGCCAGCTCCATGTGGGACACCTGGGATGGGGTGATGATGATGGTGGTGGGGATGACGACGATGATGAAGATTCCCATTATCCCGCTGCAGATCCCGGCCCAGGAAGGCCCAGTTTGTCCCTGGAAAGGCTGGGAAGGAGCAAACTGGGAGCACTGGGCAGGAGGGGACAGACTGCCCAGGTCCTGTCCCCAGCTCCCGGGCTGGGGACACGATGCCACCTTGGGGTGCTGGTGGGGGACACTGCTGTCCCCACCGGCTGCGGGTCCGGGCTGGGCTCTGGTCTCGCTTCCAGCCCCGGTTCTCCGTCCTCGTCCCGAGTTTCCTGTCCCGGCGGCATTTCCATGGGCCGGGCCTCAATTCCCGGAAAGCGCTACCTCATCCCTGTCGGGGCGCCAGCGACGCAAACACGGGCGGAGCCCCCGCCCTTGTCCCTGTCCCCCCCCCCACTCCAGAACCTTCCCCGGCTCCGGGCAGCGGTGCCAGGCAGGGCTGGGGGGGGCTGGGACACCCCCCGGTCACCCGGACCCCCAAAATTCCCAGTACAGCCCCAGTATAATCCCAAATTCCGCTCCGACACCCCCCTCCGGGGTTTGGGTGTCCCCTGGCTCAGGAGGTGACCCTTTGTCCCCTCCCCAGTGTCCCCCGCCAGTGTCACCCCCTTGGTCACAGCCGGTCATCCGGCACGTCCCCCTCCAGGCCACTGCGTTCCCGGCCAGGGGCTTCCTGACCTTGATCCCAATGATCCCAGGGGCTTGATCCCAGTGATCCCAATGATCTCAGTGACCCCAACAACCCAAATGATCCCAGCTCTCCATGATCCCAAAACCCCAATGATCCAAATGATCCCAGCAATCTCAGTGGTCCAAACTATCCCAATTTTCTCAATGTTCCTAAGGGTCTCACTGATCCCAATGTTGTCAATGATCCCAACGACCCCAATTATCTCAGTGATCCTAACGATTTAAACAATCCCAATTATCTCAACGACCCAAATGATCCAAATGATCCCAATTAACTCAACCATGCCAATTATCTCAGAGGTCCCAACTACTTTAACTCGGTGATCCCAATGATCCCAAATTCCTCAATTATCGGAATGATCCCAATATTCTGCCCGTGCTTTTGATGCCCCCACAGGTGGTTCCTTCCCATAATGGAGATTTTTGGGAACGACAGGACGGACCCTTTTTCTGCCTCCCTCCCTTGAGGTCTCCCAGATCTGATCCCGCTGCCGGGACTCCCTGGCTCTGCTTCCTGGCACAACCCGATCCAGGAGCCCCCCTGGGAATGGGAACGACCCTGGGGAGGAGAATCCCGGGATAATCCCGGGCTCTGGAGTCGGCATGGGGGTTGGACATGGGGACACCCGGGACGCGCAGTGACAAACCCGGCAGAGAGATTCAGACAAATTCAGGGTGACACTGGCGGAGCTGGGGGGTGTGGGGGTGGCGTGTCCCCCATCCCAGCCGCTTGTCCCCCCTCGGTGGCCGTGGCCGGGCGGGGAGCGGAGGTTCCGCTGCCGGCGGGGCCGGGGCTGGCCCTGGCCCTGCCTCCTCCTCCTCCTCCTCCTCCCGCCGCTCCCGCTCCCACATCTGCAGCTGGAATTGCAATTTGAGGCGCTGCCTGGGCCGGGACAGGGAGTGGGAGGAAGCCGGAGCGCGGGGGGCTGCGCGGGGCCCCGACGGGGACGGAGCCGCGGACAGGACGGGGACAGAGCCGCGGGGACAGAGCCGCGGGCACCCCCCCGGCGGGCACAGCCCGAGTGACAAAGCGGGGGCTGCACCGAGGGGTCCCCAACCTGTGTTCCCCCCCCCACAGCGGTGAGTGGCCGGGGGGGGTTGAGGGGAGCTGGGGGACAGCAGGGCGTGGGGACGTGGGGGTCAGCCCTGTCCCCTGGCCCAGGTGAGGGTGGCACCGCCCCGGGGGGCTCTCCCCCCTTTGGGGACACTGGGGGGGGGTGCCAGGACTCCGAGGGCTCTTCCCAGTGGGAATGGGGGACCGTGGGTGCGGGGGGGAGTGGGGATGGACGCTCTGCCACTGTCCCCGTGTGCCCTGTCCTGGGGGACACCGCTGTGACCATCGGGGACACCAGCAGGGACAGTGCCACAATGCGCCAGCACCGTGCCGGGGCTGCGGCAGCCCGTGCCGGGGACACCCCTGGGTGGCTTCCGTGTCCCAGCCATGGCCAAGGGGACAGGGAAGGGCTCCAGGGAACCCCAACAGCTTGTCCGGAAGATTTGGGGTGTCCCCAACCCCACAGCCGTGCTCAGTCCTGGCACAGGGTGGGGATGTGGGGACAAACAGCTCCTTCTGTCCCCGCAACATCTGGATCGGAGCCCCACAGCTGCCCTGAGCACCCTGGATGTCCCGTGGGGACATCTCGAGTTGTGGGGTCACCCTGAGTTGTGGGGTCACCCTGAGTTGTGGGGTCATCGTGCCACTCTCGGCCATGCCACAGCCCCGCTGTCTCTCCTGGCTCCCCCACCCTGATCCTGTCCCAAACTTTTGTTTCCTTTCCCCGTTTCCGCGAGCCCCCGCAGAGGCGGAAATGGTGGAAAATCCTCAAAATCACCGCTCCTGCCCGGAGGCAGCCCCGGAGCCACCGGGATCCCGCCCTGGAAGGGACTTCCAGAGTCGGGGACTTCGTGTTGTGTCCCCTGGGTGACAACAGCGAGGTCACTGCCCGGTGCTGGAGGACACCTTGGGGGCTTGAGGCCACCCACCCTCCTCGCGGGGACCCCAACAGGGGGTGGGCACCCTGGGGACAAAGGTGGCGGTCGGCCACCCCCTGCCAGTCCCTGAGAAGGAGGATTTTGGCCACCCAGAGCCTGAGGGTCAGCACAGACCCCGGAGTGACCCCCTGGACACCCCCCCACGGCCATGGAGGGACAGGGAATGAACCCACGGAGCCGCCGAGGGCTGGCGTGTCCCTCTGGATCCGTCCATCCGCGGGATGTGGGAGCTCAGACCGTGGGGCTGGGGACGCGGGGGACATCCCTGCACATCCCAAAACTACAACCTGAGCCCCAGGCAGCGTTTTTGCTGGAAAAGACACAAATCCCACCGTTGGGGGCTGATTTCTGGAGCGTATCCCTGCAGGAAAACCTCCTGGAAAGCCCCATTTTGGTGGAAATGCCCCATTTTGGTGGAAAAGCCCCTGGACCACCCCCAACCTGCCAGGACCCCCCTCTGTGTCACCCCAGGGCCACCAGCACCGCTGTCCCCACCCACAGCTCCAGGGTGGCTGGAGCTGGACCCCCCTATTCCAGGGAAAGCGTCCCCACCTGCCGTTTGTATCCTAAAGGGTTTTTTTTGGGAACAGGGAAAGCTGTGGGGGCCGGCAGCGCGTGGGTGGGTTTGGCTGGCGGCGAGGCCTCTCCCGATGAGCTCAGCCCTATCCCGAGCTGCTGGATTTGTGGGATGAGAGCGGCCGCTGCGGGCTGGGGGGCCTCGGAGGTGCCGGGATGCCGCGGCCTCGGGAAGGGAGCCAGGAGCTGGGGTGTTATCCCGGGAAGAAGATTTGGAGCTGGTCCAGGCGGGGTCCAGAATCCCTTTGGCCACCGCGCTTCCATCGGGAAAATAAGTTGGGATTTTTCCTAAACAAGACCCCAAAAAAAGGGGCTTTGGCTGAGGGTAAAAATGTGCAGGAACAGCAATTCCCAAACATCTGTATCCCACACATCCGTATCCCACACATCTGCCTGACCTGCTCAGTGACAGGAACTCGGACCCCTGTCCCCACAGTGGCTGTGACAGCCGGTGACACCCCGGCGGTGACGATCGCGTGTGCCCCAAACTGTGACAGCTGCTCTCACACCCCGTTGTGAGCTTTTGGGGGATTTGGGGTTCCCTCCTGCAAACCCTACAAATCCCAGCCCTGTCCCCGGTGCGTTTTTGGGGGCGGTCAAGGCTGGGGTCACACTGAGGGGACACCATGGCCACCCCACGCCGCCGAGGGGACACGGGGATGGATTTTGTCCCTTTCTTTTTCAGGCCATGGCGATGCTCCTGGAGCCCAAGATGCAGAGCCTGCGGATGGGTAAGGATGTCCCCAGGGGTGGCACTGGCTCACGGGCCCCCTGAACCCCCCCAGAAGATCGTTCTGGGGTCCCTTGCTGTCCCCGCTCCGCGTCCCCTCTGCAGCTTCCATGCCAGGATAACCAGAACCAGCTGTGGGAGGAAACCCGATCCCGCCATCCCAAACCCAATCCCTCCATCCCAAACCTGAGCCCGCCATCCTAAACCCAATCCCTCCATCCTAAACCCAATCCCTCCATCCCAAACCTGAGCCTGCCATCCCAAACCTGAGCCTGCCATCCCAAACCAAATCCCTCCATCCCAAACCCAAGCCTGCCATCCCAAACCCGATCCCACCATCCCAAACTCGATCCCACCATCCCAAACCCGATCCCGCCATCCCAAGCCTGAGCCCGCCATCACCTGATCCTGCCAGCCCAAACCCGATCCCTCCATCCCAAACCCAAGCCTGCCACCCCAAACCTGATCCTGCCACCCCAAACCTGAGCCTGCCATCCCAAATCTGATCCCGCCATCCCAAGCCCAATCCCACCATCCCAAACCCAATCCCACCATCCCAAACCCGATCCCACCATCCCAAACCTGATCCTGCCATCCCAAACCTGATCCCTCCATCCCAAACCCGATCCAGCCATCCCAAATCCAAGCCCCCCATCCCAAACTCAATCCTGCCATCCCAAACCCGGGAGTGCAGAGGCCACAGCAGAAATTAGCCCCTCCCCGATCCTGATCCCTATCCGCAGGAATGGGATTTCATGTCCAAGGCTCTCCAGAGCCCTCCGGGGGGGGGTCACTGGTCCCCCCGGCTCTGTCACACGCGGAGGCGGTGGAGAGACCATTCCCGTTTGTCTGGGATCAAATATTTATGGGACAGCCACAGATACAGGGAAAGGCACTTATGGAGCAGGTGTTGGGGACAGCAGACGTGTCACCGGCACCGCTCCGGGGGGGGACGTGGCGATCGCTGTCCCCAGCTCCGTGATGTGGCAGTGGCTCGGCTCTTCTCCGGACACGGAAAGTTGGGATCAGCCCGATCCCAATCCTGTGGCTGCTGTTGTTGGGGGGGTCCCAGAGCATTCCCGGAGCGCTCCCTGGGGCTCCTGAGCTTCCAGAGGGTGTCCCAGTGCAAACTGGTGGCGCTGGGAGCCGGAGTGGGTTTGTCTGGACACCGGCAAAGGGGAGATGGAGTTTTGCTCTTCCCAGAGGATCCTCCTCTGTTCCCAAATCTCCCCGACCACGGAGCCTCTGCTGTTCCCAAATCTCTCCAGAGCCTGGCTGGGGGTGGGCACTGCTCATCCTTGCTCCCATGGCCCTGATCCCGGCAGGATCCCAGCTGGATCCTGGCTGGATCCCGGCTGGATTGGTAATCCCAAAGCGCAGGTCTTGGGGCCGACAGTCCCTTCACATCCCCAGTATCACCGCCTGGACCTCACATCCCATTCCCAACGCTTTACCCCATCCCAATCCTTTGGGAAAATTGCTCCATTGGCTCCCCCAACCCCTTCCCGGACGCTCCTTTCCAGTTGGAGCCGGTCCATTGGCTCTTCCGTGGGCGGTGATTAATTAATGCCGGCTGCTAATTGGAGCCAGGTGCCCGGGGCAGTGTGGGTGGGACAGTCTTGTGGCCCTGGTGTGGGGCAGGGGGGACACTGGGGCTCATCCCATCCCAATTCTGGGATCATCTGGGGTCCCCGTGGCTGGAATTCTGCTGCTGGAAGGGACAGGGATGGCTGGTGGCTCCAGGAGGAGGAGGAAGAGGAGGAAGGAAAATCCACTGTGCCGTCCCTGAGGTCCCCGCCCCCAGATTTTGGGGTCACCACAGGCTCACGCAGGAATTTCCAGGGTCTCCAGAAAACTGGGATGTTCTGGAGTTCAGCCTGGGGTCTGAGCTGGACCCGCTTTCCCTCTCTGGATCTCCAAGGATTTGAACCACAGACACTTCCTTTCCCTCTTCCAAGTTTTCCCCCATTCCTGCTGAATCCAAACCTTCCAGCTGCTGGCCTGGAGCAGCTTCCCCATCCCTGGAAGTGTCCCAGGCCACGTTGGAGCAACTTGGGATAGTGGAAGGTGTCCCTGCCCATGGATCATCTTTAAGGTCCTTCCCAACTCCAACCATCCCACGATCCCATGATTTTATGATCTCTACATCTCCATGCCTGAAGCCCCCACAGTGACTCCACCTCCTCCACCGCTACATCCACCCCGGATCCGTCGGGATGTCCTTGGTGGTCTCTCCTTGGGGAAAGGTCTTTGGGAAGGGCTGGGATCCCTTCCCACCCCGGATCCGTCTCCATCGGGATGTCCTTGGTGGTCTCTCCTTGGGGAAAGGTCTTTGGGAAGGGCTGGGATCCCTTCCCACCCCGGATCCGTCTCCATCGGGATGTCCTTGGTGGTCTCTCCTTGGGGAAGGGTCTTTGGGGGAGGTTGGGGTCACCCAGACTCATCCATCCGTGTCCCCAGGTGCCAACGGCGAGCGGTGCCAGACGCCGTCCCCGCCCGGCTCCCCGGGGACACCCTACGACAGCTGCAGCATCGCCCCATTGACGCCTTCCCAGTCACCGGTGAGTGGGGGACCAGTAGGGCCATGGCGGGGTCAGTAAAGTCAGTATGGGGTTCCCAGTAAGGCCAGTGTAGAATCCCCAGTAGGGCAGTTGTGGGGTTCCCAGTAAAGCCATTGTGGGGTTCTGAGTAAAGCTATTGTGGGGTTCCCAGTAAGGCAGTTGTGGGGTTCCCAGTAAAGCCATTGTGGGGTCCCAGTAAGGCAGTTGTGGGGTTCCCAGTAAAGCCATTGTGGGGTCCCAGTAAAGCAGTTGTGGGGTTCCCAGTAAAGCCATTGTGGGGTCCCGGTAAGGCAGTTGTGGGGTTCCCAGTAAAGCCATTGTGGAGTCCCAGTAAGGCAGTTGTGGGGTTCCCAGTAAAGCCATTGTGGGGTCCCAGTACGGCAGTTGTGGGGTTCCCAGTAAGGCTGTTATGATGTTCCCAGTAAGGCCATTGTAGAGTCCCCAGTAAGGCCATTGTGGGGTCCCAGTAAGGCCAGTATGGTGTTCCTAATAAGACCATTATGGTGTTCCCAGTAAGGCAGTTTTGGGGTCCCAGTAAGGCCATTGTGGGGTCCCCAGTAAGGCCACTGTGGGGTCCCAGTAACACCGCTGTGAGGTCCCAATAAAAAAGTTGTGGGATCTCCTGTAAGACCCCAGTAAGGTCAGTGTGAGATCCCGGTAAGACCACTGTGGGGTTCCCAGTAAGGCAGTTGTGGGTCCCAGTATGGCCATTGTGCCATTCCCTGTAAGGCTGTTGTGAGATCCCAGTAAGGCTGTTATGGGGTTCCCAGTAAGACCACTGTGGGGTCCCAGTAAGGCCAGTGTGGTGTCCAGCAAGACCACTGTGGGGTCCCAGTATGGCCACTGTGCCATTCCCAGTAAGGCTGTTGTGAAATCCCAGTAAGGCTGTTATGGGGTTCCCAGTAAGACCACTGTGGGGTCCCAGTAAGGCCACTGTGGGGTCCCTGGGGGGCTGTGGGGTCTGTCCCCCTGTCCTCGCCCCTCTGATCCTTCCCCAGTTGCTGCTCCCCCTCCACTCCCAGTCCCACAGGATGGATCAGCCTCTTCCTAGGACCTTTATCCATGGGATTTTCAGGATGGAGGGGTTTTCCAGCACTGGAATGACCCACCAGGAAAAGTTTAACCCTACAAAATTCCTGCCCTCATCGGGGGCCGCCGGGTGTGGGAGGCCGCGTTCCGGAGCCGGATCCTCCCTGGAGTTCCTTGTCCATGCACATTCCTGCACCAGCCGCCTCTTCCCTGCTGATCCTGGCGTTTTTCCCGGCCAGCTCGTGTCCGCACTTATCAAATCTGGGGCCATTAAAAGTTAATGAGGCTTTCAGCTTCCCGTGGTGACACGGGGACAGGGCCTTGTCACATCCTCACGGCTCCTTTGCCCCGGAGGGAAGGGACAGGGACATGGAGCAGGGACAGGAGAAGTGTGGGAGCAGCAGTGGGAACATCCCAAAGCACCTGGGCCAGGGGGATTTTCATCTGGGTGACCCCTGGGGACACCTGGGACAAAGTCCCTTGGAGCAACAGTGGACACAGGGAAGGTTTTTGGCTGGGTGACCCTTGGGGACACCCAGGATGATGTCACCCAGTCTGAGCTGGGAAGCAGGGAAAGGCTTTGATTGGGTGATCCATGGGGACACCTGGGACAATGTCCCTTGGACTGAGACTGGACATAGGGAAGAGTTTGGGTTCAGTGACCCTTGGGGATACCTGGGACAAGGTCCCTTGGAGCAAGATTGGACACAGGGAAAGGTTTGGGTTCAGTGACCCTTGGGGACAGCTGGGACAAGGTGTGATTGGACACAGGGAAAGTTTTTGGCTGGGTGACCTGTGGGGACACCTGGCACGAGGTCCCTTGGAGCGAGACTGGACACCGGGAAGGTTTTGGGGCTCTTGGCTCCGATTTTAGGGTTCAAGTGAGGAGGGCTCAGCATCACCATAAAAACAGGAGCCCCCAACCACCCCAGGTGCCCCTGTGGGCATCCATCCCTCTCCAGGGCTGCCCAAATCCCATGGGAACTGCCTTTGGGAACAACTACAGCCACCCTGTGGAATACAGGAGATCCTTTTCCCAATGAGTTGGAGATGTATAAGAAGAGGAATCACCGAATTGGGTGAAAATCCTGGAAAAAATCCTGAAATCCTGAGGGAATTAACCCCTTCCTGGGGTTTTTACCCCTTTTCTGGAATCAGCCAGCCCCAGCTGAGTGTTTGATCCCATTCCTTGCCTTCCAGCGGAGCGAGGCACGTTCCCAGCAGACCCCATCCTTCTCCGTGGTGGTGGCCATTGACTTTGGCACCACCTCCAGCGGTTACGCCTTCAGCTTCACCAGCGATCCCGAGGCCATCCACATGATGAGGTGAGGAGATGCCAGAGGAGCTGCTCCTGGGGCTGGGAAAGGACTTTTATGGCCCCAAAATGAGTGGATGTTGGGTTGGTGGGAGATGATTCCTGGAAGCAATGGGCGGAAGGTGTGGAATGAGGACACTCCAAGGGCATGGAGCCTCTCTGCTGTGGAATGCTGGGAATGTCCACCCTGGAGAAGGGAAGGCTCCAGGGAGAGCTCAGAGCCCCTTGCAGGGCCTGAAGGGGCTCCAGGAGAGCTGCAGAGGGACTGGGGACAAGGCCTGCAGGGACAGGACCCAGGGAATGGCTTCCCACTGGGAAAGGGGAGCTTGGGCTGGGATCTTGGGAAGGAATTGCTGGCTGGGAGGGTGGGGAGGGGCTGGGCTGGAATTCCCAGAGCAGCTGTGGCTGCCCCTGGATCCCTGGCAGTGTCCAAGGCCAGGCTGGACAGGACTTGGGGTCACCTGGGATGGTGGAAGGTGTCCCTGCCCTTGGCAGGGGGTGGCACTGGATGGTCTTCAAGATCCCTCGCAACCCAAACCAGTCTGGAATTCCATGAAATTCCTTGGATGATGGAGCGGGGCCATCTCTCCTACTTTGTCCCCCTTTAAGGTCCTTCAGACCAAGCCCATAGAAGCAAATTAAACCTGGCAGGACCCATTCCCTGGAAGTTCACCAGCTCTGCCTCCTCTTTGCAGGAAATGGGAAGGGGGGGACCCAGGCGTGGCCAATCAGAAGACGCCCACCAGCCTCCTGCTGACCCCGGAGGGGACATTCCACAGCTTCGGCTACACCGCCCGGGATTACTACCACGACCTGGACCCCGAGGAGGCCCGCGAGTGGTTCTACTTCGAGAAGTTTAAGATGAAGATCCACAGCACCAGTGTGAGTCCCTGCTCCCATCCCGACGTTCCCGATGTTCCCAGGGGAATCCTGGCCAGGCTGGGAGTTGAAATGTTGGAAAAAGCCCCGTTTCAGCCCATTTTAGGGGTGAATTTGGGGTTGTCCTGTCTGAGCCTCTCCAGGGTGAGTGGATGTGGCTGCACAAAGTGCTTCAGGTGCCTGAGCTCCAGCTTGGGCACAGAGGGATGAGTAAATTCCCAAGGTTTGGTGATGGATCTGGCTGCCTCCCAGCCCCTCGTGTGATCCATTTGCTGTTCCCGGCAGGATCTGACCATGAAAACTGAGCTGGAAGCTGTCAACGGGAAGAAGATGCCAGCGCTGGAGGTGTTCGCCCATGCGCTGCGCTTCTTCAAGCAGCACGCGGTGCAGGTGGGGCCACCTCCGTCCCTCCTCCTCCTTCCCAAATGGAATCCTCTGTGTCCTCTCTGCATGCTCCCTGTGAGGGTGGGGAGGCCCTGGAATGGAATTCCCAGAGCAGCTGTGGCTGCCCCATCCTTGGAAGTGTCCAAGGCCAGGTTGGACGGGGCTTGGAGCCACCTGGAGTAGTGGACGGTGTCCCTGGGTGGGACTGGATGGGATTTAAGGTCCCTCCCAACCCAAGCCATTCCGTGATTCACCGGGAGCCCCTATGCTCCAGCCGGGGGGTCACCTACTGCTTGTCCCCTGGCAGGAGCTGAAGGACCAGTGCCCGTCCCTGCCCGAGAACGATGCCATCCGCTGGGTCCTCACCGTGCCGGCCATCTGGAAGCAGCCGGCCAAGCAGTTCATGCGGGAAGCGGCCTACAAGGTGGGGGGGACTCCGGGGAGTGACCACGTGGTGACCCTCACAGGGGTTGTGGTCTCTGGGGGTATCCCCTTCCTCCCTCACACTGAATTCCCACTGCCAGAGGGCAGGGTTAGGTGGGATATTAGGAAGGAATTCCTGGCTGGGAGGGTGGGGAGGCGCTGGGCTGGAATTTCCGGAGAAGCTGTGGCTGCTCTATCCCTGGAAGTGTCCAAGGCTGGGTGGGATGGGGCTTGGATCCACCTGGGATAGTGGGAGGTGTCCCTGCTCATGTCAGGGCGTGGAATTTGATGGGATTTAAGGTCCCTCCCAACCAAAACCAACCAAAAGTTGTTGGTTGATTGCGTGGTTGAATAATTTGCCGGGTGGGTGGTTGAGTCGATGTGCTGGTGGGTGAGTGATCGAGTGGCTGATCGAGCAGTTGGGTTGTTGGTTGGGTGGGCTGTTGATTGAGCGGTTCAATGGTTGCGTGGTTGGTTTGGTGCTCAGGCCATTGGTTGAGTGGTTGTTTGGTTGAGTGCTTGGGTCTATGGTTCGGTGGTTGGTTGAATTATTGGGTGGTTGATTGGTTGGTTGACTGTTCCAACGGTTGAGTGGTTGGTTGATTTAGATGTTGGTTGAATGGGTCATTGGTTTGGTGTTTGGGTCATTGTTTGAGAGGTTGGTTGGTTGGTTGGTTGACCATTCCAATGGTTGAGTGGTTGGTTGGTTGAGATGTTGGTTGAATGGGTCATTGGTTTGGTGTTTGGGTCATTGTTTGAGAGGTTGGTTGGTTGGTTGGTTGGGTGGTTGGTTGGTTGAGATGTTGGTTGAATGGGTCATTGGTTGAGTGTTTGGGTCATTGGTTGAGAGGTTGGTTGGTTGGGCAGGTCGTTGGTTGGTTGGTTGGTTGGTTCAATGGTTGAGTGGTTCAATGGTTGAGTGGTTGTTTGGTTGAGCATTTGGGTGGTTGAATTGGTGGTCTGGTTGTTGGTTGTGCTGTTGGTTGGTTTCTTGAACAGTTGTGTCGTTGGTCGGTTGGGTGGTTGGTTTGGTGCTTGGGTCTTTGGTTGGGTGGTTGGGTCTTTGGTTGGGTGGTTGGGTCTTTGGTTGGGTGCTTGGTTGAGCAGGCAGGTCGTTGGTTGGTTAGGTCTTTGGTTGGGTGCTTGGCTGAGCAGGCAGGTCATTGGCTGGTTGGGTGGTCAGTTCAGTGCTCGGGTCACTGTTTGGGTCATCGTTCAGATGTTTGCGTGGTTGGCGAGCGTTGGGTCCTCCAGCATTCCACAATTCCAGATCCGGGTGAGCACCGAGGGGATGTGGACACACTCTGGGAGCCCCCAGTCCCCGTCCCCTCCCCGCCCTGTCACCGCGTGTCCCCGCAGGCCGGGCTGGTGTCCCCGGAGGCCCCGGAGCAGCTGCTGATCGCGCTGGAGCCCGAGGCCGCCTCCATTTACTGCCGGAAGCTGCGGCTGCACCAGCTGATGGAGCTGAGCTGCCGCCCCCCGGCCAGTGGGGCGGAGCCCCCCCACCCCATCGACTCCAGCTTCCGGCAGGGTGAGGGGCACAGGGAATGGGGTCGGGACAGGGCCGGGGGGCTGGAGGAGCAGGAAATGGGATCTGGCCCCGTGTTCCAGGTCTGGAGGGTCCAGCAGCTGCAATGGCTGGGAAAGTCCCCGGAGACCCCATTCCCAGAGACCCCTCTGTCCCCAGAGACCCCCATTCCCAGAGACCCCCATTCCCAGAGAATCCATTCCCAGAGACCCCTGTCCCGAGATCCCCCATTCCCAGAGACTCACCATTCCCAGAGACCCCCCTGTCCCCAGAGACCTCCTGTTCCCAGAGAACCCCCATTCCCAGAGACCCTCATTCCCAGAGAACCCATTCCCAGAGACCCCTGTCCCGAGATCCCCCATTCCCAGAGACTCACCATTCCCAGAGACCCCCCTGTCTCCAGAGACCTCCTGTTCCCAGAGAACCCCCATTCCCAGAGACCCTCATT
>VXAD01001143.1:0-11449 GCA_013399195.1 Dicrurus megarhynchus
TTTGCAGAGACGGAAAGCGGTGGATTCACATGTCTGACTACCATGTCAGAACCACTCAATTTCGTCAGGTCAATTTCACGAACTCGTTACTTCACACGCGTACTGCACAGATTCCACTCTTACTGATGGTAACTCGCGCCACCCTTCACCATCCTCCGCGGAACGCAGGTATGCATTTGTTACAAGGTATCGCTGAGGATATGGATTTAGCGGCACTCCCGCCTCCCATGTCGCGGCCCGGGCAAACCAGTATATTGCACGCGCTTCACTGCCGACATGGCCCCATCTCTATAAACTGACTGCATAAAATCCGTTTCCACCTATAATTTCTCTATGCCTGACATGCTCTGTCTTGCCCTCATGGACTCTTCTCCCTCCAGCTGCCTTTGAGCCAGTAGAGGCGTCTTTTCATATTTCCCTACTCTCGTGCTCAAGGGTGACAAGCCATCGGCCCCATGCAGCCACTCACCGGTGCTTTTCCCATTCCAGTCGCACACCCTGTCAGCAGATAAGACGTGTGCCTCTGGATTTTAAACGGTTATAGACGTTACGCGCTGTTACTGGGCATCACGGTCCATTCGGTAGGCTTCTGCATTCACGGGCTTTCCTAGGATCCCTGCCTGCAGCCGTTTCAACTATGTTCACCATGGGTGTTCAATGGATGGACCATTTTCGAGAGAGGTATTGCGCGAGAGGTATTGCGGGGCGTCGTAACACGCATACACCAGTTGTCGGCGTGTTTGAACCTGCAGCTTGTCTGTTGCGCGCTCGGCGGAGAGGCGCTTTGTATTCAAGCTGACAACCGCTTGGCAAGTGAATGGACAGCTGTGTGGAATCGTCGTGAGAAGCACTTCTGGAAGAGATTCACATCCTTTGTCGCAGTGCAACTGATCCAGATTCGGCGTCGGATCAAATACAAAGAACGCGTCGCAGCTGTCAATGCATGAGAGCAGTGAATAGAGACGCGTTCAAAAAATCCCTTGTCGACACGGTCACTGTTAGTTGATGGCATATTCAGTGACAAACGATTTTTCGAACGCATCGCAGTTGCCCTTTAGTAAGTATGCATCGATGAACACTGAGAGGATATGTAGTACGGATACGTGTCTGCGTGCGTGCGTCCGAGGCATGGCTTTCCAGACTCGCTGGGTGGGAAGACGCATGAGGATGTATACTAAACCGATCACATATGGATATGTTTAGGGACGCTACAATCGCAAGTGAACAATTCTAGCACCGCGTGCGAACAAACTCAAGCGTTGCACGAGGCCATTACTATAATCGTACTGTCATCTGGGCCCGTCGGGTTGGTCGCCTCGGCAGCGCGATCCGCCAGCGCCGGTGTACACTCACTTGCTGGAAGTGGTTTACGCGAGCTCACAGAGACGAAATTGTAAAGGCTGGTCAGTGCAGTTTCCTGGGAGTGGCAGGCGTCACCATTGACTATGTAGCAAAACTAATTCCACAGTTGTGTTTTATGCCCATCCCCGCGCGCAAGTCCTACCACGGCGGGCACGTTATTACCTGTTTCTCCCGTGCGTGTTCGTAACATTACAGTGCTTTGTCGAATATCCCGGAACGCGAGGTGCCCGCCTTGCGCGTCCATATCTCTGTAGGGAGCCGGCAAGGCTCTGTTGTGAAGCAGGCGCTAACGTCTTGCTGTACCGCGCCCTGACACCCTTCTATCCCCCTCACCACCACTAAGCCGTATGCACAGGGGACGGCCGAGGACGGTAACCAGCAGGGAGTGGGCGACTCAGCGGACAGAAACTCTACGAATCACGCAGGCGTGCCCCGTGCCCTCAACGGGTCAATGGGCCGCCTTCGCGAACGAGCTCAACGCAGCACAGCGACGGGGGCCCTCCTGGCTCCACTGCGAGCACCCGTCACAATGTCAAAATGAAGTAGATATTCACGTGGCCTTCCCACTCCTGCCCCCATTGACGCTTTGACTCTTTCTCGTCACTCAACCGCTATGCGACCGGGGAACGTCTTAACAGAAGTCTTGAGAGATCAGCAACTAATCAGAATCACTTTCGCGGACGTAGGTGCCGCTACTGCGGCGGCAGACAATACGTGTACGAATCGTTGGTACTGGCGGCACGTGCGGCTCACTCGCAGTCAAAGCTAAAACCATAGCGGCGGGCCTTGAGTGTAGCACGTTTTGCACATAAGCCACGTAAGAACGCGGGCATGAAGTTGCACCACTAGCGAGAGTAGCTACGGCGCTGATTCCTAGGAGAGTGCACCGTGCTCTTGATGACTAAACTGTATACACCTGTAATGTGAACGCTCTCACGCTGTCAAATATGGATCGTGTAGGCAGTCAGGTAGGCAAAAAGAAAAACAGTGCGCTGTCCGAAGGAATGGCAGGCACCCATGCAAAAAGGCAAGAGTACAGCCGCAGCTCACGAGTGCTCTCCTCCAGATTGAGAGGACGGCTACCTAGATACCGATTCGGGCACCGGCACGTATCATTCTGGTTGTCCCTAGTAGGATTGGTAGTGACGCTCAACCTTCTCGTGCGACCTGTCTCCTCCAATAAGTTCCAATGGAGAAGAGGTGGCGTCTCTGGTGGCTTCGAACGTCGGCTTTCTGTGGTCAATGTGCCTCGTCGATTGGCAGATAACGGTTCAGGTAGGGACGGGATGCACCCTTTGGACAGTCAGCGTATGCGATTATTGGGAAGTGCACCGCAGGGAAACACGGGACAAACTTCAGTCGTACTCGGGACAAGTGACGGAGGCGGCGCGTCACTGCAACGGGAACACCGATTTTCGGGCCCAGGTGAAGACGGCGACACTTCGGCAGGAGGTGCCAATAATAACGGGAACACTGCTGGTGGCGGTGGTTTGCCTGCCGAAGAGCTACAGGAGAGTCTTCAGGAAGGACAGCATAATGTGGGACAGCGACGGAGTGGTGGGCAACCTTCATTCTTCGGCGGACGTGGTGGCGGTGCCTTGTGTGACCGCGGGCAAGAAATGGAATTTCAGTCGATCCCTCTTACGACCAGTAGTGTCGAACGTACCCACGACGCTGACTCCCGCGGTGAAGACCGCGCTTCAGGCTCGGAAAGTGAGCCACAGGAAGGTCCTTCTTCTTCAACAGGTAATGTTAACGGGACTGGCAACCGTATCACCGCTGACGAAGGACCTCCGTCATACGAGGAGGCAGTGAATAGTCCTGGCTCGGGGGGAGAGTATCCTCGTCACGTGGGGGGCCACCACCCTTATCGGGATGACCCTCCTCCATCTTACCTGAGCGTACTGGTTGATAAGGTGACAGAGCCGCACCGCCTGATCTCAGAGCTTTTACAAGGTCCCATCGTTCCTGGGTATGGCTCGCCTGTTTGTGGTTCCTCCTGCGCAGAAAACCGTCCGGGCCTGGACGCGCTGGCAACTCAGGTGGAAGATCTCGAAGGTCAACCACGTACGCAAGAGCTGCTCCAAAGGAGGCGACGAAATCCAGTGGGAGTCGGCATCTTAATTTTGCTTTATATAGTTTTTCCTATCCTTTCCATACTACTCATATTTTACCTCATACCTTTGTCAATGCATAAGAATGCCACACACTCACGTACGATCAACTACTTCGGCCGCTAAAATGATGCTGATGCTCTTCTGTACAACCCAGAAGTCATACCTCACTTCCATTCCTTCCGTGTCCACATCACAGCCTCACCTGATTCGACTACTCCCTCCTGCGTATCCCATTTGGTGAACTCTCACTTCCGTACGTACACTTCATCGCAACAGAGAGCATGGCCGCACCTTCCACAACATTCCGGGAATCCAGTTTCGTCTCGGACACAATTACACGCAGCGCCTGGACTCCCCGGCATGTGTGCGCCTTTGCCGCGAGCCTAGAGGCCTTTGCTGCTCTAAGGCTCGCAAGCGTTTGTTGTATACTTCGGTCAGATATTCCACAATCAGGTTTACGTTGATCCTTTTCGAGTTCGTAGGGGGTGACTAGTGCTGCTTGTGAAATGGAGCTGCTAGGCTCACACTACCCTGTGCCATATTTGAAGCTACCGGAGGGTCTGCCTTTTGGGAGCGATGTCAGGAAAAGACACCTTCCCCAGGACAATCCCACTGCCTTGATTCGGCATTTTCTCGCCCGCGAGGGCACTGAAGCGGTGCAGGGTGTCTGAGTTGTGAACCTCTGTTCGTGGGTATTCCGTATACCTCCGTCAGATATTCCACAGTCAGGTTTACGTTGATCCTTTTCGAGTTCGTAGGGGGTGACTAGTGCTGCTTGTGAAATGGAGCTGCTAGGCTCACACTACCCTGTGCCATATTTGAAGCTACCGGAGGGTCTGCCTTTTGGGAGCGATGTCAGGAAAAGACACCTTCCCCAGGACAATCCCACTGCCTTGATTCGGCATTTTCTCGCCCGCGAGGGCACTGAAGCGGTGCAGGGTGTCTGAGTTGTGAACCTCTGTTCCGTGGGTATTCCTTGGTGTTACTGATGCACGTGCGGGCAACGAGATCGGGCCAGGGCACCTGTTGATGCAGCATAACGATGCATTTGAGCTTGAAAACAGACGTAGAATGCGCAGAGGGAAGCTCACCGGATAGCCGGCAACTCCAGCGCAAGGAATCAGAATCCCTGTGCGCACCGACAGTGTGTTGCGTCCGCCGTTACTTCACGGCATCATTCTGTCCTCCCACATTGGACGAACTAATTCTTGGGGACCTCTGCATAGCCACACCAACTCAAGTGAGCACTTCAGATTGCTCCGTGGCGGCGTCAGGTGCACGTCAAAGCGTGAAACACATCTTGACCGGGGCAGCTGTGCCGTAGCAGACCAAGCCGTCTGCGGGCTGTCACACTGGAGTATCATGACCGCGTCAGGGCACGCGCACAGCTTCCCACGCCTTGCACACTTTGATGTGGACGTACTCGCAGTCGGTAGCACCTAACTATGGCAAATGTACAACCGTCGAAAAGGGACATTCGGTAGATGGGTGAAATCGTAGCGTAGGCATAAATGTTGTGGTGGAGAATGCGATTACACCTAATGTAGAGTTTTGTTGTTCTGCTTTTTTCACCTGGTTTGCGAGAGGAAACGGAGTGTGACTCACTCTGAGCACGTTGTACGAGACTACCACATAAGAGCCTCCACCCTTCATTGAGTCCTTCTTGAGTAACACGATGAGCAACTCAGGCTTCACGCGTCGAAGCCTGTAAACGGTTAAAGAATCGAGGAAGAGAGCGTCGGTGGGCGACGAACGCTGCGGTTGGCGATGTAGTGCAGTCATGCATGTACCCGACGTCTTAACCTTTGATATGATCGCGGCCAGACGCCGTCTCCGAGCTGTCCTTTTTCATATTACACAGCCGAGGTCAGGTTAGTTCTATCCACCACATCGTTTCGATATCTCAAGCACGTGTGTGACGTTCGATATCTCAAGCACGCATGTGACGTGGGTGCAGAGGAAGCTGAAGGAGAGGGCAGTGCTGGTTCCGTCCTCGTTGCCTACAGCCCGGATAGCCGTGGCGACTACAATCGACTTCTCATGTGAGCTCGCGGGTAACACAATGGAGATCTGACGTCACTGTGAGTGCGGAAGACGCGTACACTCGTGAAGCATATAGTACAGAATCCCCAGATGTGGATTCAGAGTGTCTGTACCCAAGAAGGCCAACTACCACCAGCTGCCACGAGCGCGACATCCGCTACACGCACAGGCACCAGGGCGGAGAAATATTGATCTGGTTGAAAGGCGACGCGGTTTTTCGTGTGTCCGCCTTCTCTCTTTGGGTAGTGCACTTTCACATTGCATACTTTTACAGCGTGAGCCATGTTACGTCCCCATATTGTGCCTCAGTCGGCCAATTCTGGCATTATTAAAATTGCTGGGAAGTTCTGGCTCGAGGCCTGAGAAACAAACTCGTCCTTCGCCCCACTTGAGCCTCCGTGCACTCACGTAATTTCTATACACTACGGGCGCAAATGTCGTCCTCTTCCCTTCATACCACCTTCCCCCTTACCTCAAAGGTGTTAATGACCGGATCACCTGTAAAACGTGTTGGGTCGTACTGTAAGTGCGGCCGTGTGAAGTTTCGTTACACGGCGTGACCACCTGCAGCTTCTGTTGGAGCGTGGGGAAGTACATGATTTGCAGAGACGGAAAGCGGTGGGTTCACATATGTAACTACCTTGTCAAAACCACGCAGTTTCGTCAGCTCAGTCCTCATGAACTCGCTTCTACCGCTCTTCCTGGTGGTGGCACGCGCCACCTTTTACCACCCCCCGTGAAATGATGCACCGAACAGTTTGGTAGAAGCTGTGACATAATAGGGCTGTACTACAGGAACGTGCATTCAGGGGACTCCCGCCTCCCATGTCGGGGCAGGAGCAAATACGGTGTACTGCACGCGTTTCACTGACTGCCGATACGGCCCCAGCAATGAACGTGGCGTCATGAAATCCGTTCCAACCCGTTAGCTTTCTGTGCATGTAGTGGCCTATGTTGCGCACATGGACGCTTCTCCCGCTAATTACCTTGAAACCACTATTTTCATATTTCTCTGCTCTCGTCCTCAAGGATGTCATGCCGTTGGCCCCACGCAGCCACTCACCAGTGCCTTCCTCTATCGAGTCGCACACATTGTTAGAGCAAAAGAGATGAATGCATCTAGATTTCAAGCGGATACAGAGGTTACACTCTGTTACAAGGCATCAAGGTCCTCTCTGTAGGCTTTTGCGTCTTCGGGGTTTTCTAGAATGTCTGCCTGCAGCGGTTTGAACAAAGTTCACTGGGGGCATCCAGCACGTTAGGAGAACGCACGATCTTCGAGAGAGGTATGGCAGTCTCGTGAAACACGCAGGCACCGCTTGCCGTAGCTTGGGGCCTGCAGCGTGCCTGTTGCGCGCGCGGCTGAGAAGCGCTCTCTATTCCAGCTGAGAGCCGCGTGGCATTTGAATCGGCAGCTTTGTGTGGCATCAACGTTAGAAGCACTCCATGTAGAGATGTATATCCTTTGTCACACAGCAGGTGATGCAGATTCGGCGCCGCAGAAAACACGACCAACGACTGACAGCTGTCAATGCATATGGCGAGAGCAGTTGTTGAAAACGCGTTGAAGAAATTCCCTGTGGACACTGTCACTGCTGGCTGATGACATATTCAAGGCATACGTCGTGACCTGCAAACATCTAGTAGAGTGACAGAGGATTTTTCGGACGTACGACAGTTGCCCTCCAATATGTACGTTTCATTGAATATTGGGAGGATGTGTATTATGGATACATGTCAGCGTGCGTGCATCCGGCGCATGATTTGTTATGCAGTGCATTGGGTTCTTTAGTACACATTTGTTGTGTTTTATCTTGCTTCCAAACACTTGCATGTGTCATCGACGTGCCCCTACATGTTGTGCTGCAATGTAGTTTTCCAGTAGGGTCTCTAGGTGAGAAAATGCACCCGAGTGTACGTCAAGGCAATCTACCGACGAAGTACGGAGACGGCGTGATGGCAGCAGAACAATGCAAGCACTGCGTTAGAGTCCCTGGGTGGCAAAACGCACGAGAATCTAAACTAAATCGATCTATTTATGTACCTATCTGGAGACGCTACAGTTGCCAAGAGAACAATGCTAGCACCGCGTGTGAACAGCCTCAAGTGTTCCACGAGGCCGTTGCAATAATCCTCGTGTCACCCAGCCCACACCCTGCAGCTCAACACGCCTTGTCCGAGCCGGCGGCACTCCGGCCGCTCGGTCGCGTCGGAACCGCGATCCGCGGGCACGGTACGTGCACCTGCTGCAAGTGATGCACACGAGATAACAGTGACCAAACTGTGAAGTTTCGCCAAAGCAGTTTTCTGAGAGTGGCACACATCACCATTAACTATGGTGCACAAGTAGCTGTCACGTGTGCCGTTGCGCCTTCCCCACGTGCAAGTCGTACGACGGCGGGCCGGATATTAACGGTTTGCCCCGTGTATCTTCATAACATTCCAGTGGTTTCCCGAATATCCCAGATGTCGAGGTGCCCGCCTTGCGCCCATATTTCCGCAGCCAGCCCGAAATGCTCTGTCGTGAAGCAGGCGCCGGCGTTTCCCTGGTGTGCGCTCCACCGCGCCTGATCCCCTTGAATCCCGAAAGGCTGTGTTGTGAAGCAGGCGGTAATATCTGGCTGTTGTGTGCTGCATCGCGCCTGATCCCCTTGTATCCCGCTCACCAACATTAAGCCGCAGAGTCCACATTAGACGGTCCAGCACGGTCATATAAAGGGAATGCGTGACGCAGCGACCGGAGAGTTTTATAAATCGCGCAGGCGTGCCCTCAACACGGTAGAGGGCCACCTTCACGAATGAGCTCGACCGATCACACTGAAGAGGGCTCCCCTGGCTCCGCGGCGACCACCCGTACCAATATCAAGAGGTAACTACTCAAGCCGTCTTCCACTCCTATCCCCATTGACGCCTTGACCCATTCTTGTCACTCAACCGTTATTTGACACGGGAACGTCTTAATAGAAGTCTTGAGAGTACAGCATCTACTGACAGTCACTTACTCAGACGTAGGTGCCGCTACTCCGACGCCAGACCATGCATGGACGAATCGTTCGTAGTGGGGACATGTGCAGCTCATTCGCTATTAGAGAGAAAAGGGAAGGCGGACCCATAATTGTGGGCCTTGAGTGTAGCATGTTTTCCGTGCTAGCCATTTAAGGACGCGGGAGTGTAGCTGCACTACTACCAAGAGTAGTGAGGTTGCTGATTCCTGGGAGAGCGCACCGCGCTCGGGAGAAGTAAACTGTATACAACTGTAATGTGAAGGTCCTCACGCTGTCAACGATGGACCATATAGGCACTCAGGCAGGAAGAAAACAAGAGAGTGCAGTGTCCGAAGGACGAGCACACAATCACGTGAGAACGCGAGAGCACAGCCGCAGATTACGAGTGTTCCCCGACAGGGTGAGAGGACGGCTCTCTAAATACCGATCCAGGCACCGGCACGTATCATTCGGGTTGTCCCTAATAGGATCAGTAATAGTATTCAGCTTTCTCATGCGACTCATCTCCTTCTGTGAGTTCCAGTGGAGAAGAGGTTGCGTCTCTGGCGGCTTCAAAGGTCGGCTTCCTGTTGTGAACGTGCCTCGTCGACTGGCTGGTAACGGTTCAGGTGAGGAAGGGATTCTGCCTGTGCATCGTCAGTGTGTGCGATTACTGGGAAGTGCAGCGCAGGGGAACACGGAGTCAAGTTCAATCCTGCTACCGAGAAGTGATGAACGCGGCGGTTCACAGCAGTGGGAGCACCAATTTCTGGCCTCAGATGGAGACATTCCCTCTTCGGCAGAAAGTGTCTATGGCAACGAGGGCACTGCTGGTAACGGTGGCCGGCCTGCTGAAGAGCAACGGGAGAGTTTTCAGGGATAACGAGACGGAATCGGACCACGACGAGGCTGCTGGCCATGTGTTCACGGCAGTGGTGGTCGCGTTGCCTCGGGTGGCGGGGGCCAAGGGATGGATTTGCAGTTGATCGGTTCTCCGACGCGTAGTGTCAACGATGTCGATGACGGTGGCTCGTGCGGCGAAGAGCGCGCCTCAAATTTGGGAAGTGGGTTCGAACAAAAGTCTCCTTCTCTGACAGGAAGTATTAACAGTCCCGGCAACACTGCCACCAAGAACCGCTGCGTCACGAGGAGACGGTGAATCGATCTGGCTCGGAGTGAAGGGATCGCCTTTACCTGGGAGGTCTCCTTCGGCCAAACCTTCCGTCTTACCTGGATGTACTGATTGTAGATGAGGTAAGCCGGCGGTGGCCGAGCAGCCTCAAGGTCTTTCTAGCATTCCTGAACATGACACCTCTTTTATTAATCCCCAGTACGGAAGAAACTATACGCCTTGGGATACTGAAATGCATGGTTTGCTGCAGCAGCTCGAATCTCGATCACGTATGCTGCGGCAGCCCCGATTGAGACGTCGGCTCATCGTTGGACGTATGGCCGCCATGCTGCCTTTTGCAGCCGTTCCACTCCTGACCCTACTCTTTTGCTTCTTTACAACCTCGTGACCAATAAAACAACCGTTGACAATACCGCACGCGCACCTACGACCAGCATCTCTAGCTCCGAAACATGACGCAGACAACCTCAGCCGACACGCTGATGCTCGTCTGTACAACTCACAAGTCATTCCTGCCTTCCATACCTTTCATGCCAGCAGACAGCGTCACGCTCTCAGCTGATTCGACAACGCCCTCCTGCATATCCCAGAGCTGAACTCTCACCCCCGTACACTGTATCACCACAGAGAGCATGGCTGCACCTTCCACCACAGTTCAAGGATTCAATTTCATCTCTGCAATCCCCACACAATCACACGCAGCGCCTCGACCCCTCGGCGTCGGTGAGCCTCTCCCACGAGCATAATGACCTTCGTTGCTGTAATGCTCTCACGAGTTTGCCATACACATGAGTCAGATGTTCAGCAGTCACATTTACGTTAGTCGTTTTTCGGTTGCTAGGACGCGACGAGTGTTGTTTTTGAAATGGGGCTGCTAGGCTCGCGCCATCCTGCGCCGCATCTGAAGGTACCGGCAGAACTGCCCTTTGGGAGCGATGTCAGAAAAAGGCACCTTCCCCAAGAACATCATCCTGCCGTTTGTCGATGTGTTCTCGCCCGCGAATGCACTGACGCGCTGTATGGTACCTGAGTTGTGTACCTGTTTCCCTTATTCCGTGGTGTTACTGATGCACATGCGTACAACGAGATCGGGCCAGGGCTCCTCTTGATGCAGCACAAGGATGGATTCGCGCTTGAAAACAGACGTAGACTGCGCAGAAGGGAAGCTCATCGGATACCCAGCATCTCCAACGCAAGGGATCCAAATCCCTGTGTTCACCGACAAGAAGCTGCCTCCACCGTTACCCCACGGCAGTCTTCTGTCCTTCCCTATTCGTAGCAGGAAGCTCACGCGGGCCTTCACGTATCCACACCAGCTCACGTGAACACTCCAGATTTCTCCGTGACGACGTAACTTGCAGGTCAACGCATAAAACACGTCTTGACCCCGGCTGCTGCGCCTTAGCAGAACGAACCGTATGCGGGCTATCACACCCGGGCATCGTGACCATCTCAATACACGCGCACTGCTTCCCACGCCTTGTACGCTTTGATGTGAGCGTACCCGCAGTCGATAGCACAGAACCACGGCAATTCTACAACTGTCGAAAGAGTACATGAGGAATGTTGGTGGAATCATAGTGTGCGTATGAACTGTGTGGTGAAGAGTGCGATGTCACCTAAGGGAGAGTATTGTCGTTCTTCTTCTCGCCTGCTTTGCGATAGGGAAACGAGTGTGGCTCACTCTGCGCACTCGATAGGACACTACCAACTAGGAACCTTCATGCTTCATCGAGTCTTTTTTGGGTAATCCGATGAGCAACTCAGGCTTCAAGTGTCGAAGCCCATAAACACTTAGGACAGCTAAGCAC
>VXAD01001145.1:0-22055 GCA_013399195.1 Dicrurus megarhynchus
TCCCGGCTTCTCCTCCGCCTCAGCCCCGCCGCCGCCGCTGCTGCCCCGCAGCCTTCTGCCGCCTCATGGGGCCATGGGCCTGGGCGAGGCTCCCCGGAGAAGCGGGCCCGGCGGGCGGGGGAGCGGGCAGGGCCCGCCGCGGCCGGGGCTTCCCGGGGCGGCCGGAGGACCGGAGCGAGGCCGCGGGCAGGTCCGCCGCTATCCCGGCAGCCTCCTCCTCCTCCTCCTCCTCCCGGCCGTGAGGTAATGAGGGACGAACACTCATAGTCCGCCAGCCTCCCGGCGGCGCCAACACAACCAAGGCCCTGGGACGGGCGCTCTGCCCCATGCGGGAACCATAGAGACGCGCGCTTCCGCGCCCTCCCGTCACGTGAGCACCGCACGTGCGGGAACAAACAGTTCCGGGGACGGGGTGGCACCGTCACTCGGCAGCGCCGCGCTGCCATTGGCCAGCGGGGGCGATAACGGCTTAGGGGGAGGGGCGCAAGGTGGGGAGCGTTCATTGCGCGGCTCGAAGAGGGGGAGTCTTTCTCTCCCTCTTACTCCCTCCTTCCCCCCCCCTCGCTGCCCGGAGCGTTGGTCCGGGCCGGCGCGTTGAGGGCCGATCGGCGTGAGGGGGCAGCGGGGTTCCGACCCGGACCTGAGGGCTAAAAAACAGCTTCGGCCGCCGGGACGGGTTTAGTTATAGCCGCGTGTAACGGACGTTTGTGGCAGGAGCCATAAATATCACAATGGTACCAACGCAAAAATTACTTTTTTACTATTTCCAACTGCCAAGGGGGCACCCAAATCCTTCCCTCCACCCTTCTTCACAGAACCATAAAAACCAACGCAGAGAAGTATTTACTTCATCAAAGCTTCTAGGACCTCTTGTAAAAATAGAAGCACTGCATTCCACCCCGAGAGAATTCTCTGACAGGGGGTGGTTTGGAGTAGCTCAGTGGATGGGACAGGGGTTGGTGTGAGGCAGGGCAGCGGGGCTGTACGAGGTGCGCTTGGTGTACATAAGGGCTAATTAACCACAGCACTCATTCCTAATTCCCTTCTGAGAACACCGGTGAAACAGCTGGGCAAAATGAAGAGCAAACTTTGCACAGCCCAGAGTACCCACACTGCACATTCAATCCCAAGAGACAAACTGGCTGAACTCTTTCAAGACTGCAAAATGGAATTTATGCCGACCATTTCTGATCTAAGCTTAAGCAATAAATAAGAGGCATAAAAATGTGACTTGGAGAAATCTGGTTGAATGCCAGTGGATCTTACTTTCTCCTATAGAATAGAATCACAGAATGGTTGGGGTAGAAAAGGACCTTCAGGCTTGTTGTGTTCCACTCCCTGCCATGGGTAGTCACATCTTCTACAGTTTGCTCGTGGCCTTCAACATTATAGAATCCACATGGTTTCCACAGCACAAGAGCAGCACTGTAATTATTGCAATTCTAAGGTTATGGAACAGCATCATCCTTTTAGTCTAGATGGCAGCCTTGAATACCAACTTATGAAAACGAAGGTTACAAAGAATTGGGTGAGAATACCTGGAAAAACAGACTAAGAACAAGTTCCCAACTTTTGCAGTGCTTAAAAGAATCCTTCCCTCCCTTCTTCCCCCCAAATACCTCACTCTTTGCTGGTAATGCCTTGGATTGCACCTAAAATCCTTTTGCCAAGATATGAAACAGTTCCCAACCCTGCAAAAGTCCACTTCATAATCACCAGCGAGCTTCTTGTCGAGTCCTTAGGAACCTGTGAGTGTTGGCACTGTGTTTTATTACCCTGACAACATCAAACAAATACTTGACCAGTTGTGCACATTCTTCTGTTCCTGAATGACAAGAAATGTGAGATGATAGCAGCACTTTAATTCCCACCTTTTCTGGTCTTACCTCTGCTTTTAATTTCAACATACACACACAATTACTGTAACTTTCCTAATACCAAAGTTACAATATCATTATATTAGAATTGTATCTTACAATGGAAGTGGTTTCATTTGAATAAGCAAAATCATGCTAATATGAAAAACTACCATCCAAAGCTGAAACAAATTTGGTTTGCATGTGTTAAAAACACAAGAACAGTGTGAATATAGACATTCTACTTACTTCTCTAATTATAAAAGTCAGGAAATAAGAATTAAATACTGTTTTTAAAATCTAAGTTCTGAAAGAGCTCAGTTCTGAATAAAGACAAGATAACAGCACTGTAACTGGATGAGGAAAAGAATGTACTCTTTTAAAAAAGAGTTAGTTCATGAAACTGAAGTTTCCTGCTGAGGAGACTAAAAATGAACTGATTTGGCAATTTTTCTAAAATACTAAGGTTAAATGCACAAGTGCATGGGGGATAATCCCTATTTCATCTTTAGGAGCTGAACTGGGAACTGCATTACTCACCTTCCACAGCACAGGGTGTTGGCTGATTCCCAACACGCCATTTCTTCTCCCCTCAGGCTTCTTCCAAACTTTGTTTTCAAGCTTGCAGCTTTAAGAGTTTCACTGGTACAAAGGTACACAAACTGCTCACATACAAAACCCTCCAATTCCTTTATTCATGTTTTCAGGATGTATGTGGTACGTACAATTAACATTACACCAGCTACAGTACCTCTGTTGCAAGAGGTACCTCAACACAAGTATTCCAGAGCACCAACACAGACACAGACACTACAATATCGCTTTGAAATGATTTCCCCCCTCCCCCCCCTTTTTTACCATTTTTTTTTAATCTTGACAGCTAGGACTTCTGAGCCGTTGGAGATTCTTTGTGGCAGATCCCCTAGTGCAGTGGCACTGGTGTAAGAAGGCTGCTTTAGACACTGGAAGGTCAGAATGAGAACTGAATGGGGTAACTGAAAGAGGTGCCATTTCCATTGCTCAGAAGCTTGGCTGCTGTCTGGGTCCATACCTGTATGTCAGCCTTCTGGAGTCCCCTACACAATCTCCTGCTTTACAGGTGTGTCCATACCTGACACATCAGGAGTTAAACAGTGGGACTGGAAAGACTTTAAAAAGGGATGAGCCTGAGAGAAATCTTTGTTCATTATGACAAGATCAAGGACAATCCCTTCAGGTCACCAGGCTTCACATGTCCATCTGTTCCCTAAACTCATCCTTTTTTATTCCGATGTTCTGCTTAAAAATAAACCCAAACTACAAAAAGGTTCAGCTCCATTCTGTACACGTTCTCCATTTCCAAAGTCATTAGTCTGTGTTCAAACCTTCTCCTTTCGCTTTAGTTTGGACACTTTCTTGACAGTTCCATTCTTGTTTAGAAGCTTCAAAACACGATCCTTGTGATCCAAGACCTTTAGCATGGAGTCTCGAGCCTCATTGATTTGATCCATCACGAGTTTACACCTCTGCATGTTCCCCTGAAAGGAAACACTTGTCATTAACCACAGAATGTCTAGTCTAAGCAATCCCTTTCCCTTTTCCTACTCGTGCCCCTTGTAACTGATAACAGAGGAAGTGAACCCACAGGGGTTTTTTAAGGTCAGCTTTAGCTTTTACTAACAGCAGTAGGATGCTTTGTAACTAAGGGTATAGTTTTGGGTTGAGGGGCCACAGGACCTACCTGTATCAGTTCATTGATTCGATGCAAGTCATCATCGGTTGCCGCCTTTTTCTTAGGAATGAGTCCCTCCTGCAGGGCAGTCAGTCTCTCATACACATCATGCTCCAGGTTTGTCTAAAAGACATCAGCCCTTCATGAGAAGGGTCACTGCCAAGCTGGCAAACACTCGCCCACGTTAACAAAGCTACACAGAAACAGTGATAATCCATTCCCCTCTCAGCTGCTCTTGTCAGTGATTCAGAAGATGGAGCCTCTGACAAAATGTGGCACTATCATTCCTTTTAACATCCTATTTACAGGATTGCTCCTCTTCTGAAGAAACATGGATCCTACCACAACTGCTTCCCCTACTTCTCACAATACTATTCCAGGAATGCAGAGGTTTTGGGGAGTTTGGTGCTAAAATGCAGAGCACCTACCTCACCCCCAACCTGAAACAGAAGCATCCAGGAATGTGGATCAGTGCTGCCTCCTCAGATCAGCCGCACCATCCCAAACAGACGCTTCTTCAGACCTGTGCACCAGCAGGAGGGAGTTGCCAGTTTTGATCATCTGTACAAAATACATCAGCTCTTATGTCTGGATCAAAACCAACACTCCAAGTTTCCAAGCCACTTATGCCACATTCCTGAGAAAGGGGAAACCATGTCCCACTCCCTTTGGGCACTATACACCAGCTCCTTTAGGGTATCCCGATGTACTGAGTTTGAAAGAACATCTTCCTGTCTTACACAGCCTCATGGTCCCCCCCATGTTGCAGGAAGCTCCAAGCCCCATGCACCTACCAGCTGTAGTAGCTGCGCTGCACAGAGATGGACCTTCCACCCTTGTGCACGACAGGAAACACCCTTCTGATTGGCAATCTCTTGCAGCATGGCCTTCTTCTCTTCTGTCACCAGGAAACACAAGAATACAGTACTCAAATTTCAGGAGCTGGCCAGGCCTCTCTTCTCAAACAACAATAACCCAAGTTCTGCTCCCCCTACATCCTAATAAATGACAATGAGCAACGTTTTGATTCAGACAGGAAAGTGACCTCCCATCTGCCATGTACCCGACTGCTGCTCTCACTTACTAACAGGTTATCTGTACTTTCAGAAAGATTACATCATAACCCATTTTTTTTCTCATTTAAAGAATGTCATGCTCAGTGTTTCAAACACCTGGCACAAAGAAGTAAAAGGTCCATCTTGTACTACTTCCACTCTCTCCTAGATGTATTTGCACAGTTGTGAAAACCCAGTTTGCTTAAAAATTCTAAAATACTACCTAAAAAGTCTGCAAGACAGTATCTGATCTCTGTTTTCCTTGTATTAGGTAGAAAAGTCTTCTTTAAAAGCCCATTTGTTACTTGACAAGACTAGTTACACTAAATATAGAATGTTTGTGATTAAACTGGCAAGTGTTAGGTAGCAAATGAGAAAACTCAAGTGCAGCCTATCACCACAGCATGTCACTTTTATGAGGATACCTTTTGTGAGCAAGTTTCTATCACTGTACATAAGCAGATTCATCAACAACCACACCATTTTTTCATTTACAAAACTACAGCTAATTCTGTGTAGCCTCCTTCCCTTCTTGTCTGCTCCATCCCGAGACTGACCTTTGACGCGGACGTCGCTGTATCTCTGGAAGTGGTGGTAAGCAGCTTTCCAAGGGTTGCGGTAATGACGGAGCAGTGTGATCGGCGGCCTGGGACGCACAGGGACGTATCGTACACCTTCCTCATCTACAGAAGGATCCAGAACTGCATTATCATCGAGTAGTGAAAGCAGATTGGCATCCACTCCAGCAGCAGATCAGTAAGTGCCACCTCATACAAAATGTGTGTTGAGAAAACTCACTTTCCCTGAACAGCCCTTTACAAAAAGTGCTGAGGAACAGATACTTGGATTCTCTATTACTCATATTTAGGAAGTGAGAATGTGACAGAGCACCTTCTCTGAGAAACAAACAGAACAGAAAATACAGACACCTGAATAAGAACAAAGACATCAGAGATGTCATTACCTATATACTCCTTTGGAGGAGACTTTCGCTTCTCTGCCTTCACCAGCAAACTTTTGGCAGTGGATTTCTCATCATCAGTGCTGTTCGTTTCCATCATGTCCCCCTCCTCTGTGGAGATGACATGCTGCTGCTTACGGGGTTTCTTCCTCGGTGAGGCACCAGGTGGCAAATCACTTGGAGGCATGGAAAGATTGTTGGCCAGCAGTGCCAAAGATGGAGACACAGTACTTGTAGTCAAAGGAGGGACTGCTGAGAGGAAGGAAAGAGAAGAACCCAAACCATCAGCAGTGGGAAGATAATGCATTGTTTGAACTCGACCTCCTGCAGTACTTCCTGTTTCAGCACAGTGTGAGGAGCATGATGTGTACCAACATGCCAGGTATCAAGCCAGCAGTAATTATTAGGACAAGCCTCTAAGCTAAAGCTTTTAGTGTCTCATATACATAAAGAATGAGAGCAGAGCCAATTGTCCCTCAGTTGCTTCGTATTTGAAGCTTATGTTAATGTTACAAAAAGGAATCATGCTAACATCTGTCTGTGTTACTGTAAAAAAAATCCCTCTGTATGTACACCAGCACAGGTCACTGGCATAGTAAGCAAGTCCCTATCCTCTTGTGATGAGAGAGTCGGATGGAATCAAAGCACGACTGCAGCACTCTCCTTGCAGGAGTCCGCTTGTACTGCCAAGCCCTCAGCACTGATCAGCAGGTCACTGCACCAATCAACACACCTGTGGAGCTGGCAGCAGCAAGCCAGGTAGTCTGACAGAACACTCCCTGAACTTGGAGGGACAATCTCCATCAGCCATGACCAAGGCTGCAGCACAAAATTTCTGGGATGGGATCTCTTGACAATTTGGCATACCCACAAATGCCAGGAAGAGACAGAAGAACCCCGAAGAGCTTAATGCTATCTGCCTATGCTCCAGACACATCTGCAGCAAGGAGCTGCTTTCTCACAGGACAACATACAGCTTCAAGGAAAGTGATAAAACAAACAGCTAAACCTGAACTCTGAAACTCATGAAAGTGGGGTGCACTCCTATCACTTTGCCACTATATAGTGCTTGATAAGACCCGTAAGGATCTGAATTTACCGACCTTGTCATTTGATACCAACTGTGGCCAAGCTGGATAAGGAAGGTGATATAATGAACATTTTGAAAAGTTATAGAGAAAAATATGCATGAATCACAGGAGGGCCCTAGGAAGTCCCAATCTGGCCATGAATTCTTCACATATAAGAAAGGCCACTGGACCTGAACAGCAGGATTTGTGAGCAAACAATTTAACTGAGCTGTTCCATAATATATTGGTACCACTGCTGAGCATGTGCATTTTAGGCAAGGAACTCACACACACACTTTGGAGTTGGATCATTTGAACATGAACAAAGCAGCCACAATAAGAAGTGATGTCCTGGGAGATTAGAAAAAAGGCAAAGAAGATCTTTATAAGGCATATGGGAACTCTGGTGTTCTGTGCTACCATGGAAGAGATGACCTTTCAGTTTCAAGATGAAAGTGTTGCAATCCTCCTAATTCCTCCACTGTCTCAAAAACAAAAAAAAGCAAGCTGATGATTACCAGCCACCTACCAGATACCGGTCGCATGATGTCCATAGGCTCCATTTCCTCTTTGATTTTGATCTCTGGTACCACAGGGCCCAGCACCGCTGACAGGGCACCGCTCATGGTGGATGGAGGAGCAGGTGCTGCCACGATGGTGGTGGAAGTGGGCGGAGCAGCTGGAACAGCTCCTGGAATGGTGGACAGTGCTGCTGCAGGCTGGGATGTGGGACTGGCGGCCGCAATGATCGTTGGAATGGCAGAGGGGGGCTGCTGGGAGGTTGGGGGCACTGTGATGGTGGGCTGCTCGCCACCTTGGTTACACACCGCCTCCATAGACACAGGGACTGGAGTGGCCATGGACACATGAATTTCAGGCTTTGGCTTGCCACTGTAGCACAAATAAAAGCAGAACAAAATGAAGTGAACTGTATGTCAGTCATGAACACCCAGCACAAAGGAAACAAGCCAAACTGGAGTCAGACTATCCAGTTTTTCCTGCACCCACCTGGCTCAGTATAGTGTTTAACAATTTAAGCCTGAGAAGGCTTAATCTCAGTTATATTTCCTCCTCCTCCCCCTTTCTAATCCTTTGTATTTATTACAGATACTACTTTTTCCCATTCACTGTGACAAGCAAATCCCATGAGTAATTCCAGGTAACTTCAAAATACTTGTGAAAGGATCAAAACAGTTTTACTGTGCAGCCAAGAGGAACTTGTACCCAAAACTGTACTGGCCCCATCCTCTGCACGAGCTCCCACTGTCGCTTGCAGTTATAAGAAACCAAATTGTAAAGCCACTGAACTCAACGGAAGCAGGGCAGAAGCTGCATTTACCTTTCCTCAGCGTTAATTTTCAAGTACTATAGAAAAAAGTTTTGAGGCCTATCTCTCCTTGCAATAGTGGAGGGTTTTTGTTTGTTTCTGTGAAAGCTCATCACCACAGCTTTTAAGGGTGACTTCCTCAGCTGCACAAACAGCAGAACTTGTCAAGGCTGTTTAAGTTTGTCACAAATTCAAAATAGATTGTTTCGCAAAAGAAAGAAAAATGTTCCAATAGCCAAAGAATACAACTCAAATAAATATAATGGAACTATTATGACGCATTTGGCTGTTTCCTAAAGTCTTACCCAGCAGGCCTTGGTGATCCAGACGTGCTTCGCATAGTGCTCTCAACACGTGTGCTGGCCACTTCAGGTGGCTGAGGGGGAATTAAGCTTTTCCGGACTGCCAGCCTGTAAGAGACAGACAGATCTAGGATTCCCACCTCCCTGTGCAAAGACAAACTTCCCTGAGAGCAAAGAATCAGCTCTCTTACACAAGGAGTTATGAGTTATGGCTGTAGCACTGCTCTCTGTATTCAGTATAACCAATTCGCTACACAAAGAGCCTCATTGTACTTTTCAAATTAGGTATTATATTTTCTTTTAAAATAAAAGATTAGTTGCTCTGGCCTAGTCTCACCCAATTTAGGGCTTCTCCAAGAATGCCAGCTGTACTTTCATCCTGTCAGTGAGAACACTTTGCTGCAACTGCCAGGCTACAGCAGTGGACAAAGGGGTCTGGCCATGCTGCTGTCCGGCACTCCTGCTTCAAGACTGAGCAAATCATTTGGAACTAAAGAGTGCTCAGATAGGCATCTGCTCCCTTTAGCTGGACTAGACTGTCAGAGCCTGACTCCAGGACCTCAAGGCCTGAGTGTGGATGTTAGGATGAGAAGGCTGATTAAAGTATTTTAGAGACTATTTAGTCTCCTGTGGGACCAAAAATCAAATTGCTGTCCAAAATAATCAGCCTCTCAAATGGAAACGGTCTTCAGTGATCTACCTCTGACTCTAACTTCTCTTTCAGTTTTACAGCCTGCAGCTTCTCTGCCTTAAAAAAGGTTTCCACCCACATAGAAAATATGCAATTTTAATCTCACAGGATACATTAGTTCCAAACGCTTTCAGTTGCTAGTTGGAAGGAAATGCATTGTTAACTCTAAAGCTGTCTCCTGCCTCTTTATTAAGGCATTTAAAAATAGACAGGCAACATAAAATATTTTAAGAGTTTAGTTACTCCCTCGCTTTTTCCTAATCAGACTTCACAGCAGGGTACTAATCCTATCCTTTCCACTCATCCACATATTCTTCCAAGAAAAGCACTGAAGACAAAGCACCCAATTCTAATTTTAGTAGATTATGAACTCTTTCTTTTTATCACACTAAGCAAGAAAGCCTCAAATCCACTTTCCCTCAAAAGGTCACTTTCAAGACCTAAGAGGCAAACTGTCTTTCTTCTCATTTTATTACTGACAGTACAGAAAACTATATCCTGGCCTGGGGGAGGAAAAGAACTGTTTCACCAATCAGCAGGTTACTCACAACCACTGCTGACTGAATAATCTGCTAGAATATTCCTTATCTCCACTGAAATGATTCCATTTGGCTGGGCTGTATTGCACAGAAATGTCACTCGCATGTCACCTTCAGTTCTACTCACCCATCAGTGGCTGGTTTCTTGCGAAGGATGCTTGGGCGTGGGGAGGAGCCCTGGGCTGGAGCACTGGCACTGGCACTCTGGTTGTGGGTTTGCACAACTGTAGTTGCTGCAGAAGCAGTGTTGAATGTGTTGCTAATAGGATTGGCTACAATGGTGGCTCCATCTGCCAGGACTACTGCTGGGAAGGATGGACATGGACACAGCAGAGAGGAAAAGAGAGACAGAGAGTGGAAAGCAGCAGTTACTTAATGAAATGTGATGACAAAGCAGGGGTTTGCAGAGCGTATGTTGTCCATTATCTGAGTCCCTCAGTCACTAACTGCAGTGTTTTCAGACTCTTTTGTAAGCAGTATCTTTGCCATGAGCAATCTGATCACTGAACCTTCCACAGGGAAGATGGAAACTACCTCCTGCCTAACAACCGCTTCTAGGGAAATAATCTTTTCCAGAAGACAAGGAAAACACAGAAATCACTAGGGAGATCACCAACACTACTGGGTGAACAGAGTAACACTTCTGGTAGAGCCCACGTAGCAACACATGCCAGTTGTACATAAGCTACATCAGCTGTGTTTGCATTCTGACCTCCTGCCAGAGCCCGTCTGGCCAACTGAGGGATGCAGAGCATGTGGACAGCCAGGAAGTCACTACGCAGTGCCTGCCAGCTATGCAACAGCATGTTCTCTTGGATGCCATATCCCATTCCTCCAGTAAGTTGTTGGGGCTTCATCAGACCAATCATTTCTAATGAGAGATGATTTCTGTCACAGCTCAAGATCAAGTTACTAACAGCAGAAGGTACCTGGCTGTATTCTAATTGCTCCCGGGATCTAATGCACAGCCGGAGAATGCCGCTCACTTGTAAGTTACCTTCCCTACAAGGCCTTATTGAAGGCATTTGTTTAAGCTTAGGCACTACCAGTCTTTTCCACTGAAGTAACCCATCCAAGGCTACCCACACACTCCACCTAGTACGCTTTAAAAATAAATCAGTTCAGAAATAGGCAACAGATATTTGCTGGGAGGATATGTGCATGGATGTATTCAGTGTCCACCTCTAGACCAAAGAGACTGTAACAACAAAATCAGTCAGAGCCAAATGTGTAGGACAGCAGCTCTGCTGCTCTGTCTCGGTCTGAAGCGAGGACTTGGCTGGCTGCTCTTACCTGAGGTCTTGGTGTCACCTGGTGGCTGCTGGGCACCAATGGGTGCTGGCTGCAGCCCCTGCGTGCCCATGGGTGCAGCAGGGTGGAGTCCTTGTGTCCCGATGGGTGCTGGCTGGATGCCCTGGGCACTGATGGGTGCAGGCTGGATGCCCTGGGCACTGATGGGTGCAGGCTGGATGCCCTGGATGTGCCGGGCGTGAGATGCATCGACTGTCATCAGCTGCATGGGGTTCAGGTGCACAGTGGAGGCCACTCCGACACCGGTTTGGGCTGTGATGGCTGAGTTGGGTGCCTGGGCTGAAACTGGGAGCAGCAACACAGACACCTCACCAGCAGGTCACCTCAGTTTCTCCTACCACCTCTCGCTTAAATACTAACTTTTTTCCAAAGCCTTTTTCTTGCTTTGAAAAATTAATTTGCCAGTGTGCTTGTTGCAGTAGTAAATTTGAGAGTAGAGAGGTAAGATTGTCTGCCAGAGGAATTAAACATTACTGTTGATTTTCATTCCATTTTTTACTTCAAATTGCAGCAAGAGAGAAAAGATCAGTTAAACTCTGCTTTTAGGTAGGCTCAAATTACAGTCTCAGAAAGCTGTGCTCTATTTTTGCTCACTATCATATTTTATAATGCTTGTAAGTACCAACGCTTGGCATTTTTTCCTGCTTAAAAAAATAGATTAAAAGTAATCAGAAACCTAAGTAGTTTCTTGTGCTCTGAACTTGAAGACAACCTTATCTGGCCTCAGAACAGGGCTCACAATTATAGGCTGGATCCTACAGCTCAAATGAACAAAATTATCTTTTAGTGGCAGAGCAATGTTCCCAACAATACTCCTTCTCTAAGTAGCTCAATTAATTTAAGCGAGTTCACAGCTCTAAACAACTGATTCCATCTTTTCAGATCCACTACACAGCGTATTACAGTTCTCCCACGCAGCACTTAGTAATACTGCTGGACCACTTGCAAACCCAGGATCTCCAGATTTCCAGTCTCTACAGAGCTGCACCAGGATTTCTGCAGGCACACACAGAATGCAAGTGTGAACTTGCCAACAATGGCCTTGCTTGCTAACAGTGCAGAACAAGCTGGTTTTATCATTGTCACAGGATTTCCATCAAGTTCTTGTGCTGACAAGACACTCTAAAAACAAGCATCAAAAACTGAAACAAGGTCCCTGAAAATGGCTCTGTATAAATTGTGGCATATTTATTCTCTTAGTCAAAACACTGTGGTTTCAAAAGTTTCTATCCAACAAAATCCTTCTGGGATACTATGTAAAACACAACCAGCATTTGGAAAACCAAAACCAACATTCTTCCTCCAAAATTCTGCATTAACTCTCCTTATCTCAGTGATCTTCTAAAAAGTCTCCTCTGTACCCTCACCCAGCTCTGCTCAGCACAGGTGTACCTCCCTCCTCATACCCTGAATGCTCTGCTTTAAGTTGTCACCACCAGCTGCCATAATTAATACCTTCCATGGATTCTTCAAGTCAATTTAACAAGTAAAACGTCTCTGTCAAAAAGCTCCTGATGAAGAACATACATCTGCATTTATACAAATCACCATTAGCCTACCACCACCCCAGTATGCCTCCAGAACTGGAACTCCTGACTGTGTGCAATTATGTTCTGTTAGGGAAGTTTAGATTGGATAGTAGGAAAAAATTCTTCCCATAAAGGGTTGTTAAGCCCTGGCACAGGCTGCTCAGGTAAGTGGTGGAGTCCCCATCCCTGAAAGGATTTAAAAGACATGGGGATGTGTCACTTGGGAAAATGGTTTACTGGTGGCCTTAGGAGTGCTGGATTAATGGTTAGACTTGATGATCTTAAAGGTCTTTCTCAACCTTTAGGTTTCTAAAAACCCTATGATTCTATACTTTGCCGTTCAACAAATGGGCTTTGCCACCTCCCAGTCCTTCTGAATTTCCTCTATACTGCTCATAGGTATATGCCAGCAGACACAGATATACCATGAAAATCCACACCATGCATGTTCTTACAGTCTGGATAGTGGAAATTATCACATTATAGAGAACAGCCCTAAACGACCTGGTAAGGTAAAAATGCTCCAAATTTTGTCACAGAATGATGTAAGTTTGGGTTGTGCATCATTTTTTTTGACTGCAAATTACTGTGACTGTTCAAATACACTAATTGCTCCATTTTTCTACACAGAACACTAGTGCAAGTGTGCAAGGCAAATTATTTTTTCCCTTTTTGGTTCAGGCTTCTCTCTCAAACTGTACCTTCACGTGAAAAGATATTAAGAGTTTATCAGAACACCAGGGAATGAAGATGCATCAACGAGTTGGCTTGGTTTGGAGGAACTGAACTGTTTTGATTTGTAGAATCAAAAACTTTTACTTATAGACACGCAACCCCTGGGATATCGAATATGAAACTCCTGAGAAAATTGTTATTCGTTGGATTTAGTAGGCTCTGAATTAGTTCAGCACCCTTTGTCCATGAGTTTTCCCCTCTGTCAACAAGTCAGAGACTTTTTGTGACAAATTGTCAGAATCAAGCGCAAATCCTTTTAGTTCCTTCCATCACTAAAGCACATATGTGAACTAAAATCTCAACAAAGCACCCGAGGCTGCTTGTCCCAAGCTGGTCTTACCTGGATACTGGCGGATGGTGGACACGGAGCTGGTGATGGGGGTGTAGGTGTGTGCAGTCAGAGGGTAGGCAGAGGGGGGGTATGTAGGTAAGAAATACTGGAACTGGACAGGCACCGACTGCCTACAGGCATCAAAGAGAGCAAGTGTTACACACACGAGTTCAACAGTTAACCTTCAACCCCTGCCCTTTAGCACTCCCTGTGCTTTCCAGTCTCATCAGTCATAAGCTATCAATTACCTCAACTACCATAATTGATTCAAAACTACCAAATCCCATCCCACCCCCCCGCTTTCTACAATGTTATTTCCACCATAGCAGAAAAGCAGCAGGGCACTCAAACCCTACTCACACATACTCTCATTGACAGAGCTGTTAGTTCTCTGCCCACCTGTTGTCATTTCTGGTTTCCATTGCGACTGGGTTTGGAGATGCCCGGTGGCTGGACAGAGGTATGAGGTTACTCCTCTCTGCTGTGTAATCAGACTGGATCCGGGGAGAAGTGTGTGTGATTTGCTGGGGAACCACTTTAGCTGCATAAAGACAAACACGTAATCAACTGACAGACAAAGGAAAGGCTCGGAAACACTGCAAAGGCAAGATTGGTAACCTTGTCAAACAAAACAACCAACACTACTCCCTTCCCTCTCAACACAAAACAACCCACCACATCCACAGATGATTTCCTATCCACAACAGACCAAAAGGAGAACAAAGCATTTCTCATAAATTCATATCAGAATGGATGGATATTCTAAATACATATATAAACTATACTTGCTAACAAAGTCACTTCAGTGCTCAGATTAAGTTCATTTTCTTAGGATCAGCCCAAACCACTCTGATGTCAAGAACAAGTTATCTGAGTTTTGAAAGCAGAGATCAAGGGAAATGAGACCAAGACAGACAAAGTGTATGTGGACAGAGGCCATGGAAAGAAAGAAAACACCTACAAAAGCTTTACAAGAAACACTGGTGCATGAGATACAATTTCACTCCTTGGAAATTTGTGGTTGCAAAAGAGATTACAAAATTTCAAAAGAACAAGGAGGTCACAGGAAAATAGATAAACAAAAGGAAACTTATGCAGTTCTGTAGGAAACATCTCAGGCACATTCTACATCCAGGCAAATAAAGTTCCCACCTTTAGACCTTAGTGTTTTACATTCAAGTGAACACACTAATCAAATTCAGCTAGGCTACACCTAACACCTCAAGAATCACATGAAGTAACTTACAAAATCAACTATGAAAGCCATAGTCTATCACCAAGCAGTTACAACTTTTAGAGTATCCAATGCAGGTTTTGAATTGCCAAAAGGCCCAAGTTTGTCTAAAAATTCAGGAGGAAGTAAATGAGCCATTTTATTACCTACTCCTCCTAGAACATCTATTTCTTCCTGGTATTAAAAAAAAAAATATAACAGCAGACTTGTTAATTGCTTTCTCCCAGTTTGAACTGATTTTCTTTCCCTCCCTCATTTGCTAACATGCACAAACATTTCCAGCATACAGAGAAAAACTGAAGCATCAGTTACACACTTTTCTGAAAACTGAAATCACTCACCAACTGGGATGTTTGAGGTTGTGACAGCTGTAGCATGGGAAGAATGTGAGGGCATTGTCATGGTAACAATGGTGCTTGTAGGCGCTTGGGTGTGAGATACAGAACCTGAAGAAAAAAACCAAACTTAATAGGAGATCTTTCTTTGGAGCCCTACCATGCCAGTGTATCTATATCCTAAAGAGGGCAAAACCCCCAAACCAGACAACCTCCCTGAAGAACTCAATAATTTCTCTCCTAAAGCCTGCTCACGCACCTCCAAATGCAGTCTTTACCATGAAAAAAGTTTTGCTCAGAAATGGTCAGGTTCTAAATTCAAAGAAGAAAGCCAACAAAAAGCAACAAACCCCACCCCTCGCGATGCTCCCACAACAGCATTATGAATACTCACCAGCTGTGGTTGCTGAAGCGATGGTATTCGTTGCCAAAATAGGTGCCACAGTTGCTGCTGCCACTGGAGTACCAGTACTGAAAATGGTTTTCTATGAAAAGAAATTCTTGAAGTCAGAAGACTACTACATTTAAAATCTATACTTAGTATGGAACCACCTTGCACTGACTGTAAAGAACATTAATTTCTAACTCATACTCTTTTCCAAAATTTAATCTTAGCCTGCAAGCTATAAACAAAAGAGATCTCAAGAAGCAGCAAGAGGGTTTTTGGATGCTTGCAGTTTACCTGAGCCATGGTGTGGAGCTGTGGTTTCTGCGTGCCTATAGCAGGGTGCGAGGGCAGCGTGATCCGTGTGGCTGTGTCCCGGGGCTGCGCCGGCCGCTGGATGCTGATTGCTGCAGAAGGGGGGTGCTGCTGGATAGACAGCGTGGGGCGACTGAAGAGGAAGAAAAGTAATCATCAAGATAACCATGTGGATACTGAATATGAAAGATACAACACAGGGACATGCATCAGACCTCAGCCTCCTCCCTGGTGACAGCAGCGCTGCTGTCAATCACATGGCAAAACAACATAAGGAATTTGACTACACTGTTCTGTCCTCATCTGCCCTATATACCCAACCAGGAGGGCAGTCTTATCATAACTCTTATCAGTTCATAAAGGGAACTTCATGTCAGGGATGCTTTTCAACATTCATGTATCATTTTTCACTGTGTCTTTGTAAAAAAATATGGGCCAAGTATCCACAAGTTCCTGCAACACAAACTCTGCTGTCCAGAGAGCAGGACTTCAAAAGTGATTCATTAAGGTCCTTCCTTCTCATAACACAGAGCAGCAGTTCACGTTTATACCCATTTTTATTCAGAGAACTGCAAGGATTTGCACTGTGCAAGCATTACTATTTTTGGTTTATATCATCCCACACGTAGAGGATTATCAGCTCTGATGATTAACATTTCCCCTCGCAGCAATTTCTGTCAAGTCAGAGCACTGTAGGTTTTACCTGAGGGTTGACTCTGTGGCATGTGCTGCTGTTGTGGTTATAACAGGGGACTGAGCTCTCGTGGCTGAGACAGTTGCCACCACTGCAGGAGGAATAGTGCTCGAAGTTGTTATAGGAGGACGAGACTATTTAAAAAAAAAAAAAAAAAGTTAAAAAGAGAACATGAGAACATTCAGAAAGGAAGTTCTGCTGTTTAGAGAACAACTAGGAATTACTTGGTTAAAACTGGCTTCCCTACACCTCGTCACTAAGTTTTGGCATTCTGAGACAATTCCAGTCTTTCTGAATTGATCTGCAAGCTCCTAATCAGAACTGTCTTGGTTTCCAACGCACATACAGCACAGGAACCAGTAACCAACAAAGTTAACAAGACTGGATCTCTTGAAGGTCTTTAGAAAAAACCTCAAAGATCAGTTCCCCTCAGAATGAAAAGAAATTCCAATCCAAGTATACTCCATGAAGTCAGAGGTGACTGGAATCCTAACTGAAAGCACAGTGTGAAGATGCTTAAGCCTCTATCCTAAGGCTGAACGCTAGCACTGCTGTAGGGAGATGATACCTCCAATCTTCTCCTTATACATGTACAAAAGCTGAGATATATAGAAGCATATTATAGTGAGATTTCAAAAATTCTACATCAATTCATATATTGAAGAATATATCAACACCAAAACATTGTAACGGACTTTTCAGACTTTAAAACTTGAGCGTGTCTGAACTAAATTGTCTTCCCAGTTTCTAAGCATTTTGGAGACAGATAAAAACCCAATTTCTGGCACCAAGTCTATGAAGGAAATGAAGAAAATAGACCTGGAAGAGAGCTGACAGTAGCTTCAGCCCAGTAATCAGGCAATTAGATGTTATACATTACAGATGCGTGCCAGGAAGAGTTTGGAGCTGGCGGTCAGTGATGTGCAGAGCTGCCTGGCTGCTACCTGCCTGGATTGGCTGGTGAATGATGTGCTGAACTGCAGGCTGAGCTGCAGCTGCATTTGGCAACTGGGAAGCTGGTCTCAGGACTGTGGTTACTTTGGAACTGGACATCACTGCAGCAGCCGCTGCACCTGGGGAACAAACAAACCAAGCATGTCAAAATTCCGTGCACCCAACAGCTCCGACACAACCACAGACAGACCCAGATAGGAACTCGTATTTCAGTTCTAATTTCACATGCATGTCAGTTCATGTGATGTTGGTGTAAAAATAAGGCTTTCAACCAATACACATAAGGTTTACAAAAGCATGTGTGGAGGGGTAGGTATTATTTTAAATTAATTTGCTTTAGAGGTATTTCGTATTCCCCTATAATAGCCTTCTATTGCAAATCCCATGTTTTCTTATTCCAAGCCATGGAAGTCAGTAGAAATAATTCAGTTTGATTGCTGAGCCAATGTGTAAATAAGTCACCTGATACCAGCAATGATCTCACTGCATCTGATGAAGTTCAGAAGAAAAATACACTTGCAAAAGAAGGAAACCAAAACAACAAGGAAACACCACACAAAACAAAACAAACAGCCACACCTCCCCCCAAAAAAACAAGACCAAAACTCCACACCATTTAAACCTGCAACTGATTAATTTTTCTACTGTCTGATCACTCCTGATCATAATAAATCACCAAGGCCAATAGCCTTGCAATCAGTTGATGGGCTGGATTGCATACCTTCCTTACATGTCCTCCATTGAAACGACTACCTCAAAAGTTAATATTCAAATCAAGAGAAAAAGGGCAGGGGAAAAAAGAAAATGTGCACTGAGAGTCCAAGTCTGTGGCAGCTGTCCCCCAAGATGCAGGTGAACAACAGTACTTCAGCTACAGATAAACGTCCACAGTCCTTCCATCTGATCTAGTTATGTTTTTGCTCACATCAATTTATTTTTCTTGAGTGAACAAATAACACTGAACATAAAAGGAAATAAAAGTGACAAATGGTACTTGGAATTCAGATCAGTTTAAAGCTGAACTACAAACCTAACCCATAAGACTTCAAAAGTAAAGCTGCAGTCAGAAATCTGACAGTCTATTGAGCACAGGGCTGCACTAAGGGGCTGATCTCCTGTTTTACAAGCTGTAGCATCCTGGGAAACAAGAGCCTGTAGTTACCACCAGTATTTAACTCACAGGTAAATGCAAATGCACACAATATGATGTGTTAGCATGCATGAGTAGTCCTGTGACAGGGGGATACAAGAATGTGCCTCACAACTGCCCCTGCTATAGGTGAGCAATACTTGCTACCAAGAATGTACATGACATTTTGCAGGGCAGGTGAGTCTCTACCAGTGGATATTTTTTCTTGAAAGTGTTGACTGTTTTAACAGCAAAGAATTAGAATAACATAATAACATAAATGCTGGTATCTGCCAGCATTTTAAACACTGTCACATGGTCCTGCCCTAAATGGCTGAAGGCGACATAATTCTTAAAAAGCCAGCAGTCACTCACTCACGCTAACAGTTTAAACATCTGAAGAAAGAGTTGCACTAGTAGTGAGGAGAGTTTCACAGGTGTGGGCTAAATGCACCAGCTGAGAGACTGTGAACAGGAGGCAGGGATAGCACAGCTGGATCTTTACCTCGGGGCAGATGAGAAGCTCCAATGTGCAGCGGAGGCCCAGGAGCACTACTCCTGATGATGGACATCTGCACGTTGGTGGCCATGATATGATGCAAGTTACTGGGATGTCCCTGCAGAGTTCAAGAACAAAACAAGTCAGCTGTGTTGACAAAAATTAATGGCCACAGAATTACCACATCTCAGCCTCAGAGACAGAAAAGAGATTTTGGAGAAATAATTGGTGTACCAAGGTTGCACGCATTAAAAGCTGAGTGGAGAAAGAGGCAGGTGTTTGTACAGGATAAAGTTACAGAGCCTGCTGACACTGGAAGATGTAAACACTTCTCTGTTTCACTGGTCTGTTTTTATGGTTGGTACCTGGGTGACAGTCACCCAGCAGCCACTCACAACCAACCACAGAGTTGGCCCTTCTAGCATTGGTGATGTTAAGGCATAGTTTCACACCACCTCTCCAAAAAAGTTGAGAATGGTGGAAACCTGGCAAATGCTGGAACAAATACCATTTTTTTATAATTCTAGACTTCCCAGGGATATTAATATAAGATAAATCCACCAAAACTGCTGCACATCCTTAGCCAGACTAACTCAAATCCACCTAAAGGCACTTTACATCAAAACCCTGAGAGGTTTAGTAATGAGCATTCTGACAAACTATTTTCAAACCACCAGAACTGGCTCTGCAGTCAAGTTAGAGGAGAAAACAATTTTCAAAAGCATTATCTACACAGGCTCCCTCAAATTTTGTCACTCCTAGTTCAGTAAGAACACAGTGCAAACCCATGAACTGTTCACCAGTCTCTTCTGATCTCCTCCCAGGGAAGCTGAAGAACACTACAATAATGAGTCCCAGCAGTTTGTCTACTGTAGAAATTCTCCAAGTGACACTGACAGAGCAGGAGCTTTTAAGGAAAAGACCCAGCTTTTGGGTATGGCTCTGCCATCAGAGCCTGGCTGTGCTATCTCAGTAAAGCTCAGCTTTGTAAAGAGGTGGTGATAACTGAGGCTGAAGTTTAATGATCCAAGCAGAACTGATCCAACAATCAGTAGCACTGAATAAGGAAACCTGCTCTCTTTAACTTCCCTCCTGCTCCAAAAGCCCACCTCAGTTGTACTTGTATTGATCTGACCATGCAGTGAGATGGAACAGAAAAGCCACTAAAAAACCAGACCTGTTGCCCACTGATTGTTGCCACAGGAATTGTTGGAGCCTGTGGTATGTTGCTTTCCATGGTCACAGTCACTTGCCCAGGGACCTTTGTGGGAGCTGAGAGAGTAGAGGGTGGAGCAGGAGCAATGGGCCGGCTGGGCATGGTGGGCTTCAAGGGAGGCTACAAGAAATGGAAAGACAGAAACATTGGCAACTTCAAATGAGGGCTCAGCATTGAAGCAGCAATCATTTTGTGGGGCCAAAGCCTGAGGAGAAAATGTATGCAAGTATGGCTAAATATTTGGAGAGGAAAGATACTGAACATTTCGTTATGCCAAACAAAGAAAGGGCATATTTTGTCCTGGAAATATGCAGGTTCTAGCACGAGTCATCAGGAGAATCTGTAAGGGCTATGGTATTGCCCTACAGACACTGGATATTAACAGTTAATTTTATATCCTGCAGAGAAAATGGAAGATTTCAGAAACTGATCGAAATCACTGTTCTCTTAAAAGATAAACATACACCCCCCTCAAAAATAATGCTGAAATACTAGCAAGTCCTCAGTGTATCATCTGGAACAGCCAAACCCACAAGGCACTGCACAGTCAGCAGAAGCACGCAAGGAAAGCTTTAGAAACAAAAGCAGGGAAGGTTTTGGTGTAATTTACTTTTTTCCCCCTCTCATTACCTTCATAAGTCCATCTGAAAAAGAAAGTGGCACAGCTGGAGTCAAATGTGCTGGTGGTGCTGTCACTGTCACTGGGGCACCAGACTGGACAGGGTGGTGCTGTGTCAGCATCTGGACCTGTGGGTATGGCCGAACCACCACAGGCTCCTGCTTCTCCTCCCGAGGCTGTATGGAGCCACTGGGGCCCATGTGCTCTCTGGGAGCAACTTCTGACTCGCGACTAGATTCGTCACTCACTAGTGAAAAAAAGAGAAAAAGGTAAGAATTGTTAAAAGCTTTGCTATGGTTACCCACTAGGTCAGAGATGAGACATCAGAAATATCTAAATTAAAGAAATTCACTCTTACAATTAAACATATTCCAGTGATGAAAAAACTGGGAACTCCGGCACTGCTTCTGTCTGTCCCCTGAGAACTGAGGGGCCTGGCAATGCTGGGCAACTCGGGGTCAACTCTGAGAAGTCCATCTAAACACCTTCTTTAAACACAGATTGACTAACTTTTCTTTCAAGTGAAAAATATTTAATTATCTAAGTAACTGCCATTAAGTCCCACATCAAGCAGCATGAAAACCTCTGCATTTAATGCAATATCTATCTGAATATCAAGCTGAAAAAGAAGTATAAACCCTCCTGAAAATGCAGCTGCTCCCCCAGTCACTTCTGGTGGCCTGCTGAAAACTTGTCATTGTGGCAGGGTTCCCACCCCATTTCCAGCTCCATGAGATGTTCCCATGCCCACTCGCCACTTCTGCTAAGAACACGTAGCAGACGAGCTGAGAGGGACAGGCAGCTGCGCACAGACACTTGGCAGCAAAGGCGCATCCCCGTTCTGCCGGCGCTTTCCAGAGCCGGCAGCTGACCTGACTCCCACGGTGTTCTCCCCACGCGGAACCGCGGCAGCTTTCAGGTCGGCTGCCACCGCTCCTCCCGCCCGAGGCGGAAGACGGTGATGGACGAGACGGGATCACCGGGATCGCTCCCCGCCCCTGGAGCCGACAGATGCGGGGCCGGGATCGCGCTTACCTGTGGCGGCGNCGCAGAGTCCTCCCTTCGCGATGCCCCCTCCGCAGCGCTTCCGCCAGCTGAGGCTCGTTCCCCCCCTGTCGCCGTCGCCCTTTGAAGCAGCGGCCGCCGCCCCCTACTCGCAGCCCTTCCTCGGAACCACCCCCGGCCCGCAGATCGGGGCGATGCCGTGCACTGGCCGCGGCAGTACCTGTGCCCGGGGCGGTGCCGTGCGCCGGTCCC
>VXAD01001145.1:24143-53423 GCA_013399195.1 Dicrurus megarhynchus
GGGCGGTCGGTCAGCGGGCGCACGAGTGGAGCGGGAGCGGGGAGCGGCAGAGGCTGTGCCGGGTTTAATGCTGGGCACCACTAACGATTTGACAGCCCGGGTTTAGTGCGTGTTTTGAGCCCTGGGCGCCCCGGAGCTGCCGTGCGGCTGCTCAGCGCTTCAGTGACAGGGGGCTGGAAGCGACCGGCAGCTGGAACAAGGGACTTCTAGTCGTGGGCTAACCAGTTAAATCACCATCGTTTAGTTTCAGTATCCGTGGCACGGCAGCGTGAGCACTTTAACGGACGTGCTTACACAGAGCCTTCCGAGCTCTCAGTGATCGCTGTTATCAGTGATCTTTGCCGTGCACGGTATCGGTCCGGGGCCCTCAGCGCTGGGTCTGGAGCAGGACTTGCCCTTCCGTCCCGCTTTCCTTTGCCCTTCCGTGCAGTGCAGCGCTTCACCCGCTTGCTGCCAGACTGACCTCACAGGACATGGCAGAGGGCACTGACTGTAACTGTGGGCTGATTTATTCCTTTCCCCAATGCTGGATGTTCAAGTTTCCAGAAGTATTTTAAACAGAGTAACTGGAAGAAAAACAAGGAGGAAAAATATTTACAACCGAGATGTGAAAAATCCGCTTTGCAATGTCATAGTTCAGATTGGGTTTTGCTTTGTTACCTAGCACAGAGCTGCATCTCTGTGTCACTTATGTTCATTCCCGTGCCTCTTGCCCCTTTTTCCATGGTGTATTTTTCTTTGAGATACCGGTCATTCCTTTGTTTTATGGCTGTTATTTTTGAGGGTTTGTAGGTATTTCTAATCTGCAGGTTTTCAGTTGGCTAAATTGTGTCAGGTGACAGATGTGTCCTTTGGTTTCTTTCCTATTTCGTACAGAAAAAGGCTTTTATTACAGTCTTTCCAGAGCAGGAAAGCAGGCACAAGAGAGCAGCATAGGAGCTTTAGGCATGAGAATGCTGTTCAGTGTATTCATTTACCTATTCCAAACGCCAGTGTATGATTTGCAGAGAATAAGAAGGACCCATCTCTGGGAAGAACTGCGAACTGTGTTTTTTTGTTGTACTTGGCAGAAGCCAATGTTTCACTCCACAAATATTGGCTGAGCTTCCCCCTCTGCACACCGGGAGTGATGGCTGTGACCATTCTGTGATGCCATCTGTCAGCTTCCCAGGTGTGGCGTAAAGCAAATGTCGTGTGCAGCTGACCAAGCTGCTCTTTGGATATCACAGCAGGAACTTCTGCTTTTATCCCCAGAGAAAGAACAATGTCTGAGTTATTGCTGGGAAACATTTGGCTGGAGAGGTGTAAACTTTTAAAGAGGGTAGGGTTTGGTTCATTTGTCTGTGTATATATACAGGTAGCTTAGAGCTACAGATATATAACCCTATTCTTTACATTGAGATTGTAATAAAAAAGAGACAGAAGTTAGATCCTGGCAGGTTATTTGGTGTGATATAGGTAGTATTTGAGTAGGATGTTTTTTCAGGTACAGGGGGGACATGGAAAATGAGTTATCCAGAAAAAAAAGGATGAAGAAATGAAAGAGTACCTGAGTGCATATTGGGGGTGGAGTAAATATAAATATACTGTAGTCAGGGGTAAAAAAAGCTTGAACTTTTGGAGAGTGTAATGGAAAGCCAACAGAAGAATTCAGGTCTTCCATAAGCTTAAGAGTTGAGGTCAAGGAAGTTCCCCTCGGCTTTATTTTGGTGTGTAGGCCAGAGAATACAAAGGCTTGAAAATACACATGAAGGAAAATAAAGAAATGGCTTTTTTTTTTTTTTTTTGGCTCATTTCTTACAGTAAGTTGTATCATTTGAGTCTGTTTGCGTTATTTCATTCATTTTTCATCTTTTTAATTTGGTGGTGCTTAGTGCAGCCAGGAAATACTTGTTTCTTCATTCCCCAAAGAAGCAATCTGCTACCTGAAGTAGTAACTGGGGAACCTCATCCTTGCCTGGCTCATCTGACTCTGATTAGTCCACAGCTGCTGGATCTGTGCTAACACAAGGTGTGACTTTACCTCCCATGAAATGAACAGCAGGTTGTTTTCCCAACCAATCTGAAATATGTGCAGTTTGCAATACCTCTTAAAGCAAGTAGTATGTGGTGTTGGTGTCTCGGAACAGAAGCAAACTTACTTGAAAGCAGAAGCACAGAGGAAGCTGGAATTGATTTAGGTTTAATTGCATCTCAGGTGTAAGATTGTAAATTCCTTGCCTCTCTTCAAGTTTTCATGGTGTTTCTGATTTTGTAAGCCCAGGTGAGACGATGATCATCTCATTAATGTATTGCATTAAATGCAATCTTAAAATACGTCAGTATATTTGGATATGTGAGATCCTGTATTTGTAAGGAGAGACAATGCAAAACTCATTATTTTCCTTCATCATTTTCAGTCTTCTATAAAATGGGAATACTTATTGCAGTTCTTGGAATCTGGTTCAGCTCTTCACTTGTAAAAGCAGATTCTAAGGCTGTGACAACATCTCTAACTACAAAGTGGTCTTCAACTCCTTTGCTCCTTGAAACAAGGTAAGTGCATTGTGATTTTTTTCATTGTCAAATCAGAATATTCTTAGAGGATAAAGTGTTATCTTTGTTGTGTGGCACTTGGGTTTCTGGTCACTACCAACAGTAATAGCATGGGAACGTGCTGTGCATGGGCAGATGGGAGGAGTATTTTAGAGGAGACAGTAGTAGGTTTTTTGTGTGCTAAATTCTTTCATCGTGCATCAGAACAAACATTAGTAACCATAAACAATTACATAGTTGGTATTTTTTATGAAGTTTTACTCAAAGCATCAGATAGAGGAGTTTAGCATGGTCTTGTAAGGTACCATAGCTGAATGTATTTTACTTCAGTGTTGTAGGTTTTGATACATGTCTGCTGCTTGTGTGTATTTAGCTCAGTAAAGCTTGAGTTTAACTTTGTTCATGTGAGTTGTGCATTGATTAAAGTCAATTGCTTTGTTAAGAGTTGTGCAAGTCGCCCTGGGAACATTTGTTCTATGGTATTAAAGATTTTTTTCTTTAAGATGTTGTGTAAAAAGAAAGCGAAATGCTGTCTTTTCACTGCCAGTCTGCTTAGCACTTTTGAAATCCCCCATTGTTTAATTTTGTCATGTTTTAGTTTGGAGATGTCAGTCGGACTTTCCGAATTTTAAGTTCATGTGTGCCTAATTTTCTATCAGTTAAGGGTATTGCCAAATGTGGAATTTTGTCTGCTCTACTGCAGGTTGTTTCACATGAAAATAGTTGAGCATTGCTGGGTTTCGTTCACATGAGCATGGCTTTCGTTCAGAGGACAGGTGTGTCCTAGGTGAAATTACTTTTCTGTAACCTTCTCTGGAGAAGCCGAAGACTGAAAATTCCTTAAGCAGTAAAATGCAAAGCACAGGTGTTAGTGCCAGGATTTAAGTACCTTGACACTGTGAGACTGTGTGAAACTCAACCTAAGACAGTGTGAAACACTAAGCAAATAATCCAAATAACATGCCAAAGACTTGATCCGTTGTATTCAAAGACTTTGGGTAGGGAAGGATTGTTCACCTGGGATGAAGTGCAGCATGATGCAGCACTGCAGTGTAAGATCAATTCTGCTGTTCACTGTACTTAGTCCAGCACTGCAGTTTGTTACCCAGGTGTTCAAACAGCACTTGCCCTTGGATGGGAACACACAAGTTACTGTGGCACTGAGCGGGCTCCAAATCTTCTGTTGTAGCATCCTTTAGCATAGCAAGTATGTTACATGTGTGGACATGATACAGTATTTGTGGTTAGCAATGTTTAGAGAATGAATTTCATTTTCTAACCTTGTATACGTACCCAATTAGATGCTTAATATATGGGAATTATAACATGATTTGAAGCTGTGACTTCTCTTTTTGCTTGTTTAAGAACAAGCAGACAGAAAACCTCCACCAAAGCCTACCAAAGCTTATAATTACAGTGATCTACAGTTTGTTTCAGCAAAATTAACAAAAACGTGTTTCTTGTGGAAGAGAGATAGCAAAGAAATGCGTTAGGGAGGAGAGCTGCCAGGATGGACACTGCTGCCTGTTAGTGGCATTTAAAGGACCAGTGGGTGCCTTACAAGCTGCTTTCATGTACTGTGTGTTTGTCCTGGTCTGCAGCTATTATTTGTTTGAGTTTGTTTGTTTTTAACTTCCCTGGAGTGCTTTTCCTGGTAACACAGTTTTCTGATATAGGTAAATACATGGTAGGTGCTAACTTTCTGTAAAGCATTACAAGGTATTAGATTTGTAACTCGAGAGAAAATTTGTAGATCTAGCTCACTCTTCTCATCTTACTTAGTGAATTTTTATCAGAAGAAGGTCAAGAAAAATTCTGGAATTTTGTTGAAGCCAGTGAGAATATTAAGACAGCTGAGCATGATGGTGAGTTTTTATAGTCTTTTTCTTGATGCTGACTGATAGTTGAAAAATATACCACAATAGTTTGTCTTCCATTGTGTTAGTCCTCATTTGACTTCTAAAATACTGATTTCAGTAATATTTTTGCTGTAATGTGCTTAAGGCTTTTGTATATACATTTGACAAAAGCTGTAGTGGATGAGTCTGCAACATTTTGCCTGCTAGATCCTCATTCAACATGAAGTATGAAATATTTTAAATGCCTTTTCTCTGTGTTACTGTTTCTCAGCTGAAATTAAATGGGAGCGCTTAACTTTTTCCCTCCTCCCCAGCCTGTGTTTACATCCTCAAGAATGTATTCAAGTGTACTGTCATGGATCTCTATTGAAGTTCACCCTCATCCATCTGTAGAATTGGCTGTAATGAAAACGGAGGAGGAATGGTCATTTGCATACTTAGAATTAATGTCATGGGCTTCTGTTGATATAAATCACACTAAGATGAGAAGCCCCTCTTCAATGAGACTATGGGATAGAAAGATAACTGCTTGTACTTTGACTTTGCAGGTAGTGATTATTCTTCTTACCAGGAGATGCTGAAAGTAGCCTGCCAGACTCTGTCACCTTTGCAGCAGAATTTGTTGAAATTTTCCTTGTCTTTACGCTCTTACTCTGCAACAGTTCAAGCTTTTCAACAGGTTTGTACAGGAAATGCTCAGATGATGTGCAGAGCGTTTTACCAAGGCTCTCCAGGAAGGAGTGAGCTGTGGAAGGAAGCATTTGAGAGTATAAAAAACCTGAACTGGTTAACTGCTCTGTACACCTGAGCTACAGAGTGCATATATATAGAAATTTCGTGAGGTGCTGAATTTTTGTCTAGAGTAGACTAAAGAATTGACATTAGGACATGTCTGCATATCTTTGTGCCTGCTGCACCAATAATTGTGTGAAGATTTCTATGAGGACCATCCCTATGGCTCCATTGGTACTTGTGATGCTGCTGCTGCTACTGCTGCTGAGCTGAACTTACCTAAAGATAGTAATCCATACATATATATATAGTGATTAGAACCCATAAATAAAAGTCCATTATGTTCTCTGTTCTTTTTTGATCTCTGGGTATCATATAATTCATTGCTTATTGTCTCACATTAGGATGTGCTTTATTTAAGTAATACTGTAAAACATCTTCCTTGTTCATCTGGAGTCATTTTATCATTTGATATTTAACAAATACAGATGTTTGGGATGTGTAAGACCAAGAAAACCCTCAACCAAAACCCCTGGAATTGCAAGCCTTGCTTTCTGTACCTGCAATTAACCTTACAGTTAATAGTAACAGACCGAGAAATAAGTTAAGGCTTAACTCTCCATCTTGCAATTTCACCTTGCATTTAAATTGTGTCATAAACATGGAAGAAGTACTAGTTTGGAATGTAGCAAATGGTACTGTTTGCTGCACAGCTACACTGTTATAATTTTCACTTGTTTAAAGGCAAACATTCAACCTGCATTATTATAAATATTTTATACAGATAGCAGCAGATGAATCTCCACCAAAGGGCTGTACCCTTTTTTTTGTTGTGCATGGGGAGAAAACATGTGAATTTGACTCTCTTGGAAACCTTTTACAGGCAGCTTCAGACAGGTATTTGCTTAATTTCCTATTAATTAGCTCTTAAAATTTAACCTGTTAGACTTACAGCTGTGAGGAGGTTGTAATAAACCTGTTGTTTCAATGTTCTTCAGTGTTGATTTCTCCTGTTCCTTGTTTGCACAGGAGTGACAGTATCTTATTTGGTATTAATTCAGATTGCAATGATTGTTTTCTTATCCCTTGTTCTTTGATAATTGTGCTAAGAAGAGGAATGTACACAGGAGAATTTGGAAACAAACTCTGGAAATAGCTGGAAACTATTGAAGGGCAGTAGGAACTCTCAGGAGTGTGTCAAACCTTCAGCATGTAGGGAAAATAGAAGGAGATGGGCTGCATACTCAAATGAGAGTTAATGTAACAAGTTGTTTTATGAGTGGCTGAAAGCATGCACAGTGTTTTTTTTCTCTGTGTAGTTTTCTCTGCATTGACAAAGAAAGCCATTACCACAAAATATATTTAAAATTCAGATTCCTTTGCAGGAACAGAACTGGATTGTAACTACTAATAACAAAAAGGAGGTATAAAATATAATACTTATTAAAAAAAACTCCAACCAAATAACAAACCAAAACCAACTCAAATCCTTACATTTCAGTTTGTTTTCATAATATGAAAACATTTTTGTTTTCAATGTGATTTTTGTGATCTTGGTAATTTGGTTCTTTTAAGCGTAAAGAGTTTTTTTGTCAATGCAGGCATATGGCATCTATAGCTCACATGCTATTCTTCTGACTTACTGGGAATATTTTAAGTATTTCACTGCACTTTAGACAAAATGTAAACAAAGGAGCTGAAAATAGACTTCTCATTCACTTTCTTGTTTCTATACTAAGCCAAGGACCAGGTTCAAATGAATTTGTGCCCTTGGCACATCTGTTCTATCAGCCTTTTTAATTTTTCATACAGAATTTATGAATCACCATGGGGAGAGAAAGTTAATTGGAAATTGAAGGGAAGATGTTCCTTTTTTAAAATTAGGATCATATTAGATTCAAAATAGTTCTTAGTCACTTGTTTCCTTTTCATGTGTTCATTTTTCACAAAGCTTTTATCAATGTGCATCAAGTGCTGCCAGCCTTGATATAACATGTGGGCATAGCTTGACGTATGTATTCAGTGAGAAAGGAATAGTGATTAAACAGGAGAAGAAATGTGCATCTTGCATGGAGTGAGGAAATGCTGTGAATCACACTGTGACATTCTTCACTGTCTCCTCTTAGGCCAAAGCCATTTCTGTTCAAGGGGGACCACAAGTACCCAGCATCAAACCCCGAAAGTCCTGTGGTCATACTTTATGCTGAGATTGGCTCAGAGGAGTTCTACAGACACCACAGGAGGCTTGTTTCAAAGGCTGAGGCAGGAGAAATCACTTATGTCCTCAGACACTACATTGCTGTAAGTATATCTGTGCATTGTAACAGAGGTATTTGAAATAGAGTAACTGGCCTTGGTTTGCAAAAAGAAAATGGACCCAGGTTTGTTCCCTTTAAATTGACATTTGCCTACTGTCATTGTTCATTTACTTGGAATACTCAAAGCTTTATTTTTTTTTATTGCATGTAGCTGAGTAACAGAATATTTTAAATCTCCTGGTTGTTTAAATAAGATTGTTTGATTTCACAAATCCAGACTTAAATTGCAGATTAATTAGAGACTTTAATTAAAAAAAAAAAGTGTTTCTCTACCCTTATTAGATCATAGGAAATAGTCAGATCTTTCACAGTCAGGACACTTAGTTACTTTAGTTACTTGATATAAAAAGCAAGGATTAACATTAAGGTACCACTTTCAAAGAAAGGCATTGTTTCTGTAGCAATTTTTTTACAGAACCACTTACTATTCCTCGTGCAGTTCATCCTGATTTCCATCTTCCTCCACTAAATTGTCCATAGCCACTGGATTAGTATTTAAAACTACATTTCAAAAGCTATGAAAAACTGGAGTTCTTTGATTTGTTACCTGACTATTACTAAGTATTGCCAAAACCTGCAGTGTAGCAGTCAGGCTTGACTGTGGAAATAAAAAAGGGCATCAGCTGCTTCACTTCTAATATTGTACTTTTAATAAAATAAAGTCATACATTGCATACACCACTTACCTTTTATAAGAGGAAGTAGTTGTTTATCAGTGTTGGGAGGAGTACTTACATTCAAAATTCAGTGTATTACATGTTAGATCTTGGTACTGTTATGTAACTCCTGTATACTTCAAAATACTTTTCAAAAGTGATCATGTTTCTCTCATTAAAGACAGAAGTAATTATGCACCTATCTTTTGTCATTATTTTATTTCTTGTCATTCTCTGTGGTAACTCTTCAGTGAATGTGTCATTTTTGAACTTCACAGCTGAAGTTCCTTTCCACCCTCTATGTGATTTGATGATAGGAGTCTATCTCCCTCTGCTTTGCTCACAAACTGAATCCTGACAACATTGTTTTTACTTTGTGGATTTTGATGGTTTTTTGGTTCATAGAGATAATTCTTGCTTGCTGAATTTCAAGAAGTGTGTTGGAATACAGTAGGAAATAAAACTATTAGAGTATTTTACTGCAGAGTCACTCACTGTGTTTGTTTCTTGCTGCCAGATATGTCTGAAATACCAGATTGAGATATCTTAGCTTTGGGAAGTGGCAGCTTTTAATCTGTGGATCAAAACAAAGATGGCAATATCACACTGTTGGCTTTTCCTTACAGAATCCCAGCAAAGAAAAGGTCTACCTCTCTGGCTATGGTGTAGAACTGGCTATCAAAAGTACAGAATATAAGGCCAAGGATGATACCCAGGTGAAAGGTGAATTATTATTTTAAGTATTTTAATGTGAACATTTTAATTTTGCCAAGGTAATTTTATATTTGTTTTGCTATGGATGTCTGAATTGCAGATATTTTTCTTTCCTTAGCTGTGAAATCCCTTTTGGGAGCATGTTCATTATGAAGCATATCTTTGCCATGGCACTTGTCTTCTGTCTTTGTGAAATGCTGGAGTCGTGGCTCTGGACTAGATCTTAGTAATGGCACTACTAATGCAACTAATTTTTTACCAGACAGCCAGCTTCTCTGCAGATGTAAAGCAGTTTCTGTACTTTAATTTGCCTTAACTTATCCATCCTCAGAGCAGAATGTGTTCCCCGTTCCTGGGGGTTTTTTCTGGGAAGACAGAACTTAGAATTCTGCATGGTTTTTTGCTTTTGCTGCTTTTATAGAGCACTGATCTCTGTTCTACAAACTCCCATGCATCTGCCAAGACTATTTTGATAGTGTAATCTGTGTGTATACTTTTTCTTTACGTGTGCACATACACATACAAAACCCAGGTTTTCCTGCTTTTCTGTTTGTGAATAGCTTGGTGCTAGTGGTGTTCTCTGTGTGTTCATAGGCACAGATGTGAATGCTACAGTCATAGATGAAAATGACCCTATTGATGAAGTGCAAGGATTTCTCTTTGGAAAACTAAGGTAAAACTCAGTTGGACTTTGTCATATCAAAAACCTTTTTGCAGAAATGCCAATCTTTTGCTTTGTTATTATTTTTTTACATGTGTGAGTTTCCTGTATGTGTTAGCAGCCTACCTTTTTATGTGGTAGTTTCTTTAAATTAGCAGCAGGCTATCTTATGGGAAACCACAGAAGTTGTTTGACCCTTGTATCCTTTTAGGCAGCTGTATCCTGACTTGTCAGAAGAGCTGAAAGAGCTCAGAAAACACCTCGTGGAAAGTACCAATGAAATGGCACCTTTGAAAGTATGGCAGCTACAAGGTAATCTGGATAAAGGCTTTCAGTTATGGTCTACAAAAACTCAATGTAAATATGTTTTCTGGTGTTCTACACAATCAAGGTTGTTAGTGGTTGTGTACAGTTGACAGAGCTTGACTGTAAATTCCTGCATTCAGTCTCACTTGGAAAATACTTGTGTTTTTAAAGTGTCTTTTTTTGTAGAGTCCTGTTGAAATAGTTTTTAGGATTGTTTCACAGGACTTCTGACATGAGGATTGTTTTCTATATTGTGAAGTACAGTAAGCTACTTGCTCTTAAACTGACTGCTTGTGTGGTCTGCTGAATGCAGAAAAGAGAGGAATGTAAAGTTTCTGTCCATGAGCACATTTTTAATGTGAAATCTTGAGATTTCTCAAGACCAGAGGGAAACTGTATTTCAAAATCAATTACATGCTGCTCTGGCCTCATTCCCTGGAAAACATCTGTAAAGGCCTGTGAGAAGGCTTTTCATCCTCTCAAAAAGAGTAATTCAAAAGGCTGAATGTATGTTGTAGCCACAGGGAATCTACCTATATCCAGTGGAAGGGCAGATCCTCCCACCTCAGCCAAAGAAAAAAAGAGTGTTGGTCTGGACTCTCTGAAGCAACCTGTAGGCAGCATACACTGGTTCAGTTGGAAAGGGTTGCTTGCTTCAAGGCAACACACAGAAGTTGAATACAAAGAGGATGAGTTTAAAAGAAGTATCTATAGGTGCAGATAGCAAGTGAATTTTCTTAGGTAACACGCAAAAAAGTTGAAAGCTAAAGTTAACGTGTCTCTGGATTGCCTTGTTTTCAGTTTTGAGTTCTTGACTTCTGTTTTTTCACTTCTAAGATTTGAGTTTTCAAACTGCTGCTCGCATTTTGACTGCCCCCCCTGTGGATGCTCTGATGGTCATGAAAGATCTTAGTCAGAACTTTCCTACAAAAGCCAGGTAACTTTAATTTTGACTCCTAGAAAGTTTTCTTACTCTCCTTTTCCTGAGCAGGACCTGAGACAAGCAGCACTGGTTGGGTTAATTCTGACTTTCATTTAGCTGGAAGCAAACACTGGGGAATGTTTATGCTGGGAAGTTCTTCAGCCTATGGTTACAAAGAGGGTTTTATGGTGTTTTTCTTGGATGGCAGCTAATGTGGACTGGTAGAAAATTTGCCAGAACTGCCCGTGCTATTTTATTGTGAAATGTGTCTAAACCTATTGCATGAAGCCATCAAGAATTTATTGGCTGGGTTTTCTGTTTGGTGGCCTTAACATTTATTTATTCACAGGGTCCCACTCTTCTTCTGGGCTCCACTTTGCCAAACAGCCCAGTCAGTCTCATGTCAGAGGCTGATGTGCAATTCCACTGGTTTTTGCACTTTGTCAGTGACTGTCTTTAACATATTCAAATCAGTCTCAAAAAATTCAATAATGATCTGGCATGGCCAGCCAGTCTAGAGATATCTTTCTCTTGATAAATTCCATTGCGATTGTGAAGATAATATTATAGAAACTCCTCCTTTTTGAGTAAGTGGAGATACACCTGAGATGAGAGTAAAAAGAAACTGATTTCTGGTCTTATTTCCCATTACCTGACGTTAAAGTGCTGTTTAGAGCTTCTTAAGGCAGGCATTGCATCTTACTGTGTTTTCAGTCTGATCTATGGGCTGTACGTGCCCACTCTGTGATGATGCAATCACTAGATTCAAAGTAAGGAAAGGAATGGGAACCCACCATGAGAAGTGAAATCCCCTATTTTCTGTTGCCAGCCTCCATCTTTACATTTTTGGCAGGTGCACACTTTTATTATGGTTAATGTGAAATTGGACACTGGGAATTGGCATGTGGTGAACATTTTTGTGCTGCTGGATTATACAGTGTAAGAAAAATGCTGCATCCTACTATTTAATGGTATTACCAAGTGCAACTGCTTCTTGCTGCATCTCTTTACACTAGAAGGTTAATTATCTTAATATGTAAGGTACAAAAGGTTGGATAAGTAGGTATCTATCCATTAGATAAACAGAAAGATGATTCATAGCATGATGTTTTTATTTTTGTAGAGCCATAACAAAAACAGTTGTTTCTTCGGAACTCAGAGCAGAAATTGAAGAGAACCAAAAGGTAACGTGTCCAGAAAGTAACATAGTGCCTTTGCACTTATGTTTATATGTTGCTCAAGATGATGACCTGGTGTTTTCACACACAACTTTGTAGTATGCATCTGGGAAGTGAAAAAGTGGTGGATTTTCAGACGTGGATGAGGAACGTAACTAAGCTTCTTTGCTCAAATATGAAAATACTGCTCTTGTTAGAAATTTGTTGCTTGAAAAGCAGCTATATTAAGCATCTTCATACAGTTTTAAGGATGCAGAAGAAAATTAGTTCTCATTATCCAATTTGAGGTGATGTTTAAGATATCTGTATGTATCAGTGATCACTAGGAAGTCACAGAATAAATTCAAAACCTGCCTTGGCTTTAGAATGATTCATACTGTGTGGAGGAAATGGTTCCAATGCTGGTGCTTTGAGAGTGAAACTAGTGAAGGGATAAAATTTACCAGCTAAGTCTAGATGTGCTTTGAAACAGAATCATGAAACCCCCCCAGGTCATGAGGAGCCTCTGGAGGTCACTGAGTGGGCTCTGCATTTGCAGAAGTATTTCAGACAGCTCAACTGTGTATTTGGCATTAGCAAAGCACTGAAAAAACCTACAGCCACTTGGGAATTTTGTACAGGCTTTTGTAGAGAACTTTGTGCCATTAAAATATGCCAGGTAGTGTGGTCTGGATAGAGTGCAAAACAAAAGTTTAAGACAGTAATGAAAAAAAGTCAAACAACAGCATTTGCCATATGAGCTACATTGCTCTATTCACACATTTTAGTCTCATTTGGTATTATTAGAAAAAAGACAATGTATGCTGAGTACACACATAGTGTTTAGAAATCTTATCAGTGATATTTGGTGAGTCTAGTAGTAAATGCAAAGCTACTTACAAGTCCCCTGAGATTCCTGCTCTGGGAGAGAAATGCCTTGCTGTTCAGTAGTGATAAAATCAGAAGAGATGGGATGGGGTTTGACACTCTTGTCCCATGTGGTTCTGGAAGGGACAAAGTATAGGATGTAAGTCCAAGCTAAAGGTGCCTGGTGGCCTTTCTGTTATTTGTTAGATCAGACTCTGGTCCACAAGTAAACCCATGATTTTGTGGATTCATTTTTATTTGGAGAATACCTGGGCTACTAGATCCAGACCAGGCTATATCTAACCCTGCCGTTCAGAGCTGTTCTTTGCACTACTCACTTTGTGTGGGTGTTATTTGCTATTAAGTTCACTGCTACTATTGTGTTAGAGTTTACTATGTAATTATCTGTAGAAAGATACAATTTAACACTCAGCTTTTCTTTGGGAGCCTTATTTATTTAATACAAAAATGTAAATTTTTTCTGATCAGAAGCTACTTTCCTGTTCTTGGTACTTCACATGGTACTTTTGTTATCCTCTGTTTGCTTTGCTCACAGTATTCCTGATGGTAGTGTTGTAAAATATCCAAATACAATGTTTCTCCTTCAGTGTTCATCATGCCTCTAAATAGAACTTTGTAACTGGTACTGCAGGACAAGATGTATTGGAAAAAGAAACACATTAAACTCTTTAATAGTATTTTCTGTGCAGAGTACTCTTCTAATGGCTTCCCGCTTCTTTTCAGTATTTCAAAGGAACATTAGGATTGCAACCAGGAGATTCTGCCCTGTTCATCAATGGACTACTTATTGATTTAGACACTCAGGACATATTTAGGTAGGAATGTTTTGTTTTTCATGATAATTGTATCCTGTTTAGAAACTTGCATCCTGCTTGTGCATGAATGGTAAAGTTATTTAGACAGTTTTGAACCTTCTTCATAGTCTAGACTAAGTTTGATTGGTAAGCACTGTAAAAAGCAAATCATGGTTCTTTGTCTTATTCAAGTGCATTTCCAACAAGAAAATGTAATGTGAAAAGTGGAATATCCTTGAAGATTGGAATGGGAAGTCACCTTTGCGGTGTCCTTTTGGCCGATGCTGTGACTAGCAAGATTTTGGTGTCTCAGACTGTCGGCATACAGATTTATTCTGAAGGCAGCAGACCGATTCTCAAAGGATAAACCACTGTAAATTTTTTATCTGGAAACCACCCTGTATCTTTGTCAAGATGTGTTTCAATAATATGGAATTGAAATTACACACACATATATATATATAAAATGGATTAGTTATCCTGATTTAAAGTAGTTTTCCCTAGAAATATTAATTGAATAGATTTAAGTTGTCTCAAGTTTCTTATGACAATAAGAAACAGGTGATAAATAAGAACTAATGCCTGGACATGCAGACTTGTTTGTACCTTTCATCTGTTAACCCTTAGGGTAAGTTATTTGCTGGGGCATTAAAATTTAACCCCATTTTGCTTTTCCTTGCAGCTTGATTGATGTGCTCCGCAATGAAGCCCGCGTTATGGAGGGCCTGCACAGCTTAGGCATTGAGGGGCTTTCCTTACACAATGTTCTGAAGTTGAACATCCAGCCATCAGATTCTGACTATGCTGTGGACATCAGAAGCCCTGCGATTTCAGTGAGTACGAAATTGTTTATTAATTATACAGTTCTCAATATAGTGTCTGATTGGAAAATATTTTAGTCTCAGACCAGAGCAGGAGGATTGTCACTCATTTAAATGCCTTTACTTTTTCTCAGTGGATCAACAATCTTGAAGTTGATAGTCGGTATAATTCCTGGCCTTCCAGTGTGCAAGAATTGCTGCGTCCCACATTTCCTGGTGTGATCAGACAAATTAGAAAAAACTTCCATAATTTTGTAAGTAATAACCTGACTAGATGAAATGTGTATTTTGTTTTGTCAAGAGCAGGAACATCAGCTTTTGCAGCTTACCTCACATACACACTGGATTCCCTGTCACTTAAATAGCTTGAGAGAGAGGATGCTTTTCTAAAAGGTTTTGTTCTCCTCATATTAGTAAATTGTGGCTGAGATTAAGAGATTACTGAGGATGATTCTCTGGCATCTATTAGATGCCAGGAGTTGTTTTGTCAATGGACAAAATTGTCATCTGATAATTAAAAATTTGTGTTGCAACTTTGTGATAAGACCTGAAGTTGGTTAATGAAATATGTCAAATTTGTTAACTATTGTCTTAGCAGAGTTAAGACCAAGTTCAGTTGTTTCAGTTAGAAAGTGTTCATGCACCAAGACTTGAATAAATGATCAACAGCCCTCATCTTAGTCCTGGATGTCCTTTTAGTCTGTAGGTAAATTACTTAAACTTAGATCTGATGAAGAGTTTGCAAACTGTGCGCTGTAACTCTTGTCATGTGGCAAAGTGGCCCTGTGGAAAAAAAGAACTCTGATTAGGGGAAAATAGGGACTTGAACCATCTGAAGCTGCGGGAGCTTTGGTGTGTTACCTTTTTCTCTGGAGTTCAATACTTTTAACATAGAAATTTTTAAAAGACAACAGTTGCACGAATGAAGGGCCCTACATGCAGTCTGAACGGCCTGGTTCTGTCTGGGTTGGGACAGCAGAGAACATCTTGGCAGCATTGGCTCTCCAGGACACTAAGCAGAGCACGTGTTGCTCAGTTCTGACAAATGCCTGTCTCCCAGGCACATGGGAATGGGTGGATCTGTGTGCAGGCAGAGGCAGGAGCCAGTGCCAGGCTCTACTGAGGTAAAGGTATCAAGTATGTAAGGAGTCGTGTCTCCTCTGGTTAAAGTTGATTAGACTGGGTACTGTAGATAATGGACTTCGACACTTTGGAAGAAGCCTTTTATTTAATGAGTCTCATCTCCCTGGCAGCATATAAAATAAGGCTGATGATAATTCTGCACTGAGACATGAATAAAGTGATCTTTGATCAAAACCCGTTCTTGAATTCTTAAGGGAATGGAAACTTTCCACTTGCTATTTGTATACAGGTGCTGATAGTAGATCCTACTCATGAGACCACAGCAGAATTACTGAATGTGGCAGAAATGTTTTTCAGTAACCACATCCCGCTCAGGTAATTGCTGTGTTTTAATGTTTGGGGGTTTTTTACATCAGTTTTATTCATGTGACTTTTTCAGTTGTAAAATTTTCATTTCCAGGACACAGCAGAAATGTTACATGCTGTCATGGTTTAGCACTGAACATGCTACACATGCCTTGTATTTGAAGGATGTGTATATTTTTTGAATATAACTTTCTCTACTGGCAAAACAGAGTTCAGTTTCTATAACAGTCCAAAAGAAATTTAAAGTTTTGGATGAGAGAGGGGTGAAAAGCAAGGTTCTGATGGACTCATTACAGATTATATGTCCTAAATTTGATTCCTGGCTGCTCTGCTCAACGTTTTCCCAGGCTATTCTAGTAAAAGCCTGTGTCTAAGATGATGATCATAGCCAGCAGTTGTCTGAAGAGTCAGTTCTTCGTTAGATTGATAACCTGAGGATTTGTGTGATTGCAGGATAGGACTGGTCTTTGTAGTTAATGACTCTGAGGATGTTGATGGACTTCAGGATCCCGGTGTTGCCCTCCTTAGGACATACAATTATGTGGCACAAGAAATGGACAACAATTACGCTTTTCAGACTGTTATGTCTGTAAGTATTAATTTAAAAGAGAAATGAATGTTTTAGTATTTTCCATGTACATAAGATTATGTTAATGGGCTAATATGTAGATAATGGAAGGAATTGTTCTTTGGCTTGGTTAGTACGCAGAGTATCTCCAAATACTGGTGCCATAGAATACATGTGTCCTTGTAATGTTCTTCTGACCTACCTTTAACAAGTGAGACTTGGTTTCCTTGTGACACTTAACGCTTTTGCACGTTTTTCTGATCCTGTCCCTTTGCTCGTTCTATCTGTGAGTTCTGAGCTGCTACAGCCCTTCACTATTATAATTTGGTTTGAACAGTTCTAGCTGTGTGCCTTTGCCACATTAAAGGGCAATACAGGTGCTGGTAAATGAATTTCACCTGTGGTTTGATACTTGTACGAATTGGCAAGCTGGGGCATACTGTGACATGAAATTGCTGGTTACTTAAAGACAGTTACTTTCATTCTTTTTATTTTGGGTATGTATTTGTAGCTCAAAGTAAAGTCTTGTGCCTTCAAGAGGGAAAGAGTTACCTGCTTTACATGTGAGGTGGTATTGTTCATAAGCATATCCCACGTTCTGAATGGAAGGTAGCTCCTTGGATATGCTTTATTTGAGGCTTTTTTCCCCAGATCACTATTTTCTGTCCTCAGATACCTTTTCTAATTAAAGTTGCAAGTTATTATTTAAAGAAATGTATATTTACCTTCTTCCAATCTCATTTGTTTAACTACAAGGTATAGCAAGACACTTTTAATGGCTACAAGTGCTTAGGAGGTGTTGCAGCTGATAAATATGAATATAAGTTTTGCACTCTGGCTGTTAATGCCTTATTTATAACTACTGTAATACAGGTAGCCAGTTTACCTGTGATAAGGACAGAGGCTCTACAGTTGCAGCTGTAAACTTGTATTCCCCTTTCAGATATATAACAAAGTAAAAACAGGAGATCAGCTGAAAGTGGAACATGTTGTTAGTGTTCTTGAGAAACAGTATCCTTATGTGGAAGTCAACAGCATTCTGGGAATTGATTCTGCCTATGATCAAAACAGAAAGGTAAGAATTCATGAAATAGAGCTTTTTTTCCCACTTCTTTTGCTGCAACAGTTTTGAAAATATAATTACATACAATTTCTTGATCCAGTTCTCTTAACAACCAGGTAACTATTTTGTTACCACATTGGGGACTTCTAGTAATACTTTACTGTTTATGTTCAGCACAAGCTTTATATAGTATACATAATACATATAATGTAATATATATATTTAAAAAATCTCTATGTAAAGAACCAAGATAGCTTTCTTGTGACTCATAAGTCACGCTTTCATTACGGAATGCAGACTTCAGTAGAGTTTAAAAGTGTTTGCAAAAAAATCAAGGTGATGGAATGACTCATGAAAAAATGAAGAGGCTTAACATTGGGAGGGATCAGTGTGGGGCTTCTGAATCAGTATTTGAATACTGTGTGAGATAAAGCCATGATTATGAATTCCAAATGCCTTTTCTATAGCAAGACATCCAACAAATTTCTGCAAATAATTCTTGAAGTGATTTTTAGGGCTGATGCTTTTCTGTATGGAGAAAATTAGGAGGGCAAATCACTATTGAACTAGTTATATGTGAGATGAAGCAGATTTGATTTGAAGTTCTATAGGGGGGATGTTTCTTACTTTTTGTTGTTCTAAAACAAACGAAAATACTGTTGCCAGTAGCTCTGTAACACACGTGATGCTGCCTACATCTGTAAATGTAAGGAATGCAGTCAGGGTTACAGAAAATAGGCTCGCATGCATATGGCTCTTCCAATGTAGGACAGTGAAGAGAAAAGCATTTTAAGGAAATGAAAATCCATAAAAGTAAGACAGGCATTTCTGTATGAGAGGAGAGGCCTCAACCAGGACCTCTAACCAGCAGAACCTAGTTAACTTTTAACAGGGTATCTATCAGTGACAGTGCATTTTACAGTGGTTACACAAAACAGGGAAATTTGTCTTGACAGAATAACTCCCTGCCCCACAAGTAACTGCTTTCTTACAGATTTAAGAACACAATCTTAAAAAAAAAAAAAATTCTCTACCCTGTCTTACATTACAGCTATCACTGTTTGCATTGCATTTGCTTCCACAGGCAAAGTCATGTTTCCTGTTGTGCATCTTTTGCTACTGCCAGAAAGTGCTCATTGGAATTAATTTATGAAATGAACTTAATGGAGTATTTTGCTCTTCTGTATTATGAAGTAACTTTTTTTGCTTTGAAACTCTGGAAGTCAAGGACGTCTTGTGCGTGTAAGATACAGAAAGTGTCTTACACACTGCGTCAAATTAGCATTGTCTGTGTCTAACAGGAACAGTAAGGCTCTCTGGGTGTGTTTAGAACAGACTTGTGGGTATTGCACAGCTTGTTGGGAACCTTTGTGGCAAAGGGCTGATGTGGTAAAGCTGCTTCTGTTCCTGTCTTTAGGCAGCAAGAGCTTACTATGAGCAAACGGGTGTAGGCCCTCTCCCTGTTGTGCTGTTCAATGGAATGCCTTTCCAGAAGGATCAGCTGGATCCTGATGACCTGGAAACTGTGACCATGCACAAAATCCTGGAAACCACAAGCATCTTCCAGCGAGCTGTATACCTGGTGGGTGCTGAGGTTCTCTGTGGCTTGAGAGAAACTAGGTTTGACAAAATGGATTCACAAGTCCCTGGCTACATATTATACAAGACAACTTAACTTTCATAATTGCTTTTTGCTTTTTTTTTTTTTTTTAAGTTATGTAAATACCTAAAAGCAATTTTAATATGGGAAGTAACAAATAACGCTTCTTTCCTCTTTCCTTCAGGGTGAACTATCTAATGACCAAGATGTGGTTGAGTATATCATGAACCAGCCTAATGTTGTTCCAAGAATTAACTCAAGAATCCTAAGGTCTGACAGAGAGTACCTAGATCTGACAGGAATGAGTAAGGGATTGCTTTTAATTGTGTTAAACCTGAAATGTCTGAGTGAAAGACTTGCTGTCCCAGTGGAAAGCTCTAGTGGCAAAGCATTAACAGCACCCCAAGTGATGACCCAGCCCTGGTGCAGGGCAGATGTTATGTACAACATTAAATGTCTACTGATTTTCAAAATGGGAATTTGTTTTGATTTTATACAGACCTTAAGGAGTTAAGGTGAAGTTGAGAAATTAGTAATGCTGCAAAAAGCCAAGAACAGTCATATGATGCATAAAGCAGCAGACTGATTCTTTTGAGCAGGGTTTAAAGTCATCTCTGGAATTACTTCAGATTTAGCAAAATGTTCCATTGCTAAATGTTTAAACACCCAATACAGTGACTGCAGTACAATGACATTACACCTGCCTTTTTTGAGTTGCTTGAAAAATAGTGACATAGTGGATTTTTCAATGTGTATTATTTACATATACTAGTGTCAACTAAGTGAGACTCAGGCAATTCTTTCAACTGACTTCTGCCTATCAAATATGCAAGGTAGTTATTAATGTAACTTGTGAGACAGCAAAATTCATTTCTCAGCCTATATATTAACAGTGAAAATGAGACATAAGCAGTATCACAAGGAGCAAAATGGGATGTGTTCTTAATGTTCTGGTAATAGTAGTGATTTTATTTTCATTTTACATGTAATAGTTGCTTTGGCATCTAATACTTGTTCTCTCCCTCAGATAAGTATTTTGTGGATGACTTTGCTCGATTTACCACATTGGATTCTAAAGATAAGACAGCTGCTGTTGCAAACAGCATGACCTACTTAACAAAGAAAGGTAACATCTGCGCTGGATTCTGAATCCAAATCTGCTGTTATGTGTGTTTCCAAGCATATGTGCAGTTCTTCACACACACACTGAGCCTTGTCAGGCCTGTGGGTAGTGGCATAGTCTGTTAAAGATTTCTTTTTTTTAATAAGACATGACATCTGCATGGAACAAGAATGTTCCCCTCTTTAAACCCAGCCCAACCTTTTACTGAATAATGAAGTCCCACCCAAACTGCTCTTGCTGTACTGCAAGTGACCCCTAGAAATGCAGCAGTGTAAGCAAATGACTAGAAAAATATAAAAGAGGTTTTAGCTCTCTGTCTCATAATTCAAAATTGCTAAAAGTTACATGGATTCAGAAGAAAATTCTAACTGCCTGTTATATAAGACATCACCCAACGTGGTCAGTGCTGTTTTTATTGCTCCAGTGCATGCACTGCTTTTTCAATGGCAGTATTGTCACAGTTGCACATAAAATTGTTAAAACTCGGTTGTACCTCTTGAGAGTGGGAAATGCATGCACAGACATGATGCAGAGCCTAATCAGGTCTAACCAGACATCATCAGGGGTTTCCTATATCCATTTCAGTTAGATACCAGAAATAAGCTGTTGTCATTTGACCCAATTCCTCCTGTTCCTGTCTCTTGTCTTTACTAGGCTGTCCCAAGTTTCCATGGTACTGTCTCCAGCCACTGCCATCCATGTGCACTACCTGGAATGTTCCCATTGCTTTTTCTGTCTTGTGTCTGCTCTTCATTCATGTTCAGTCACTTGGATTTGAACAAGTTTCTTGTGTAGAGCGTTAATTAAATCCACACCTCAGCATGCTTGTTGGAGAGTGCATTAATTTGCAATTCCATGGCTTGACATTTTTGGGTCACTGCCTCTTCTGCCACTTAAGATATTTAATAACTGCTACCTGATTACAGTAATGCTGTACCACATTTATTTTCTGAAGTAATAGAGAAGTTACACGTGTTGCTGGCTCAGCACCAGCACTGATATAGCACTGCCTTGCTGGTTTTTAAAGAGGGAAGATAACAGCACAGTGGCATGGCAGTGTTTGTAAACAGTCTTCAGAATGATGCCCTCACCCTACTGTATGGAACTGGTAATATGTAGTATAACTAATGTTGTAGCATGAAAATCAAGCATCTATCTGTTTGAGGGGAAGAAAAAGTCAAAGCTTCTTCCTATAAAATTAACACAAACTTGTTGCTGTTGGATCTGAACTGTAGTGATTCAGTTATGCCCAGTACAGTGCTGCAGCTTCTTGATACATTTGGGATTACCATCAAATTATTAATGTGTCTCTCCTTTTTCCCTTTCCTTTCTGCTCTTTGACCAGGAATGTCTTCCAAGGAGATCTATGGTAACTCATGCTTTGGCATTTCTTATATTGTTCTGGGAGTTTTCTGGTTCCTTTATAACGCTGGCTTTAGAACCAGCAGGCAGTGAAGGAAGCTGTTGAAATGCATAATTGCTCCAGCACTTTTGTCTTTATACAGAACTGATTTTGTAAACTAACAGCTTCAATACAAAGAAGTGGTATGTCTGTTGGATTCCAGCCCCAGCTGGAATCTGCAAGTTACATATATGTTTCTTTATAATTTGCAATTGAAGAGATAGCAAGCAAACAAAAATACTAAAAGAATCCAGCTTAGAAAGAGCGATGCATGCTGTCCCACATGGGTTTTCTGAATGACCTAATAAAGACTAATATACCAATGCTATTAATTTTGTCTTGCCAGGCTTCATGGCTTTGGTTCATCCATGGCATTCTTATGGAATTTTACTTTTTTTTGAAGTCTTTGCATGTGTGTCATAGTTTACCTCCAAATGAGGAAAAAATGAAGCTTTCCTTCCCTTCACCCTCAAATTTCTCCTTTTTTTTTTTTTTTTGTAATAATTGCAGATGATTCCTTTGTTAGACCAGTTACTTTTTGGATTGTTGGTGATTTTGATAAACCTTCAGGGAGGCAATTGTTGTATGATGCCATTAAACATCAGGTAGGTAATGTTTTCATTGGAATGGGTTAGCAGTGCTAACAAAGCACTTGGTAGAGGCTGGTGAAACACAAGTTGTGCATCTTCCTGTGGTATGACCTGGAGAGACTGGTTCTCCCTGCAGGGTCTCTAATTTCCAGCCTCATCTTTTTTGTAGGGGCTGGAACACTGCTGATCTTAAGCTAGGACAGAATGGCTTCCTGGCATTATGCCAATACAATAAATGTTCTTTTAAGCCCGTGGTGTTAAACTGAAATATCTGTGTTTTGGTTTGGAGATGAACATAGGCATTACTCTCTGCTCTGTCCCTTTGGTTTTGGGAGGATAACTGAAACATAAAAATGCACAGCTTACAGCTAAATCACTGGTTTGCCAGACTCTGAGTGGTAGCCATGGTCCTGGATCTCTTAGGTAGCACAGGGTTATCTAGAAGATTGCTGTCACAGTGGTGCCTCTATGTAAGCTAAGTGCTTGATGTTACATTAGTTAATTCATCATTTTAACCTTGTGCTGTTATTTACCCAATTTGGAATCTGGTATTCTGGTTAAGAAATGCAAAGCTTTTGCTGTAGTGTTTATTACATATTTATTATATCTGAAATTTTAAACTTCCCCATTACCTGTTTTGTTAAACACAGAAATCCAGCAATAATGTTCGAATTAGCATGATTAATAATCCGAGTGAAGACCCCAACAGCCAGAATACCGTTGTAGCTAAAGCCATATGGGCAGCTTTGCAGACGCAAACCTCAAATAACGCCAAGAACTTCATCACCAAGATGGCAAAAGAAGAAACTGTGAAGGCACTGGAGGCAGGAGCTGACATCTTGGAATTTGCTGTTGGGGTAGGCATATCTGTTGGCTTTTGCATGGGGAGGGTGCTATAAATTTTATAGTGTGGTATATTCATATGCAGAAGGTGCAGGAACAGAGAAAAATAACACTGTTGGGTTTGCTAGTTCAGGTTTTTTTTAATCTCTGAAGGGCTTACGTAAATATAACAATCCATCCAAACACGAAGTGAGTCCTATACACATCAAAGCTACGTAACTTGGAAAAAAAAAAAAGTCAAAAGGAACATGGGTGCAGGGATCTATTTAAGTGAGTCAGCTGTTTCTTGAATGGTTAAGAGAAAAATATCTTTTTTAAAAGCTGGGAAAAAAATACAAGTGCGTTTCTCAAAGTAGATTTTGAAAAGTTAGGCAGGAAGATTGGAACTGGTCTAAGTAGCTGTGGCCCTTCACAGCAGAAGTTGGGATACTGTTTGAAGGTGACAAGCAAGAACTAGGTTTAAGACCACAAAGAAAAGGGGGCCAGGGATCAATTTTACCAAGATATGAAGATGTTCTTGAATGGAAACAAAAAGGTGTCTTTTAAAAAGTGTGCAGAGGTCTAGTTTTCTTCTTATTTCAATGTCAAGTATTCTTTTCTTTTAGGGTATGGATACCAATATTTTCAAAGAAGCCTTTGAATCTCCCAAGGTGGATTTTGTTCTGTCCCATGCTATTTATTGCAGAGATGTTCTAAAGCTGAAGAAGGGGCAGAGGGCTGTGATCAGCAATGGACGGGTGAGATGATCAACAGACAGTAAAAGAGATATTCCACATATGAGAAAGAAGCAGATCTTGAGCAGCAGAGTCTGGGGATCAGACACAGTAGTGTCAGCCTTTTTTAGGTCTCAGCAGTCTTTAGGACCGCTTCCAGTTTGATTTATTCACACCTGTGTGCCCTTTTCTTTTTACTGTGAGCAGTTAGTTGTTGGCATTTGGTACAAATTCAGGTCTATCAATAACAAAGTTGCTTTCATGCTGGCAGTGAATTGAGTCCAGGGGTAGAAGAGGATGATAAATTTGCAAGATTATGCTGCTTCAGTTTACTGAGCAAAATGCTGCTGTATTTTGCCCTGACCAAGGTGCCTTGGTCTTTTCTACCATCTGTTTTTATTATAGTTTCTCTGAGGTGAGGTAAATGATGTTACAATAGTATTTCACTGTAAATAATGAAACCCAGCTGTGTACAGCATTGGGTTTTCTTTTGTTGTCTGTTTCTAGTTAGGAAAAAACCCATGCAGGTCCTGGTGGTTGCTGTGTATTTCAATGGGTTAAAAATGTCAGGTGATGAATTGTTGTATTCTATTTTTCTCATTAGCAAACGTAAATATAACAATCCATCCAAACACGAAGTGAGTCCTATACACATCAAAGCTACGTAACTTGGAAAAAAAAAAAAGTCAAAAGGAACATGGGTGCAGGGATCTATTTAAGTGAGTCAGCTGTTTCTTGAATGGTTAAGAGAAAAATATCTTTTTTAAAAGCTGGGAAAAAAATACAAGTGCGTTTCTCAAAGTAGATTTTGAAAAGTTAGGCAGGAAGACTTATCTAGGTAGCTTTTAGGCTTCTGAAGGCTAGAGGAGGGAGATTTACTGGAGTCTTGCTGGACTATTAGAATTGGCCTGGTACTCTACTGCCCCTTCCAGATGTAGTGCTTCATGTATAATTTAATGTGCCTGACCCACTGAAAATTTTAAGTGTGTATTTTATGACTTAGTCTGGGACTCTTGCCTCTAAATAATTAGATTTACCTGTTAAACTCTGCTGCCACTGACATTAATACCAGCCTAAACAGTTGGCTTCCACTGAGACTGGGCTGGAGTATTAATTTAATACATCTTTGAACTTTTTTTCAGCGTAGCCTTTACCTAATAATGCTGATTCTGGTTTTTTTGGTTTTTTTTTTTTTTTTAGATTATTGGCCCATTAGAGGATGCAGAGATGTTCAATCAGGATGATTTTCACCTCCTTGAAAATATCATACTGAAGACATCGGGACAAAAAATCAAATCTCAGGTTCAGCAGCTGGGATTCGAAGAAGATCTGTAAGTAAACATAAGGAGGCTTACAGAGAACTGCTGGGACTCTTGATAACATGACTTTCTGAATCTGATTTGCAATTCATTTAAGTGTTGCTTGGCCTATCAACATAAAAATTATTTTAGTAATACATTTCCCCGTCAGTACTACGGGAACCCTGTAAACTGCTTTTAACTTCAAAGAGAAGCACTAGGAAAAGAGAAAGAGATAAGGAAAGGAAAGTTCTAGATAGTTACTACACAAAGCAGAGTAATCAAGAACTAATCAAAAGAAAGTCATGTTGAAGTTCAGAAGAACAGGAGTGCCCTGTAGGTGCGTGTTCGTGTGTTGGAGCACACAGCTGTGGAGATGGTTTCTACCTTACATTTCTACCATCACATTTTTCTGTGATGCTGCTTGACTGTTAAGGGCTGGTCATGTAAGTTAAACATGAGGTCTGTTCTGCAGAAATGTTGTGTGGTTCTGGATCCCAGCAGAACAGGTTTTAACAGTATTCCAAGCACTTCTGCATCCACTGGGTGTTGGGGTGGTGGAAGAGGCCATAGTTTGAGCATAGGCTAGTTTTGGACAGAGCAATGGGTTTGGGGTTTCTTTTTGTTTATTTGAATGCTGCCAAGGTTTTTCAAAAACTTGAAATTATCTGCTGCATTGGAAAGCACTGTGGAACTTAGTGGAATTCACCAGGCTTGTGAGTTTGATATGAACAGATTAAACAGCTGTCACTATAAATCTCTGAGACAGTCAATTCAGGAAAACCTGACAGTCCTGTAGGTTACAGTTTTGCTTCTTGGCAAAGGTGTGATGTACAAATCAATTTTCATTGACCTTTCAAGAGGTTTTACACCTTTAAGATTGAATATATTCTTAAAATACTAGACTGAAAGTTTATGGGAATACTAAAAAGGAAGAAGTACTCAAAAGTAATTATCTTTTATGATAGGACCCCTCTCAAAAGTTTCTCCACTTACAGGATTGCTTCCTAGTGCTCAGAGTGGCAGTGTAAGATGGGAAGAGCGCTGAAACAAGAGTTTGATCTGAATGGCTTTCAGGTCTGAGTGGTCGGGGAAGATCAGGAATGCAGTGCCCGTAACATGGTTGACCCCTGAAAAACAGTTGTTCTATATTTGTTAAATTAAATCCTTTGGTATACTCAGTAATAGGGCTGCAACCAGTTTAAATTACTGGTGGGTTAACCCTTAAATATGTTTAATTCTTCAGAGCCTCTGTAGAGAGGTAGTAGAAGTATTTGGGTATCTGGATTCTGTTTGCCTTCTCTTTTGCTGCAGCCTGGCAGAAATGTGGTAAGTACAAGCATTTTTTTGGATATCTGCAAGCTTTTTTCTTTTCCTTCTTTTCAGGGCAAGTGACTTGGTAATGAAAGTGGATGCTCTTCTTTCTGCTCAGCCAAAAGGAGAGGCAAGGATTGAGTATCATTTTTTTGAAGAACGATACAGGTATAGAATTGCTGAACAATGCTTTTCTGTGTCTTTTATTTTTCCCATTGTTCTGTGTTGCATTTAATTAAAAAAAAAATCTAAGTAGCAATAGGAAAGTCCCCAACTGTTTTCAGGAAGATTCCAGAAACTAATTTTATCTCTCTACCTATCTTTATAAACATACATGTATATGCCTATTTTTTTTCTCTGTTTAGTTTCTGAAGGTGCACAGCATTTAGGAAGTAATTTCAGTTCAGAATGAGATGGATAGCAATGGGTTGTTATGCATTTCAGGTGTTTATCCATATGTTTGGTACTTTAAAATTGTATTTTCTTCTGTTTAGTGCAGTTAAACTGAGACCAAAAGAGGGGGAGACGTACTTTGATGTTGTGGCTATTGTTGATCCCGTGACCAGAGATGCTCAAAGACTTGCTCCGTTACTTTTGGTATGTAGGCAGGGTTGTAAGCAACTTCAAAATCTGTCATTTCGGAATGTTTGTCTTCCCCTTTGACTGTGTGGTGACCAGTGGCTTTCTAATAGTGTGTCTGAGTTTCACAGTACATTTATCAGTGGAAATACTAATTAGGCTGCACTATGCACTAACAAGACCATGCTCAGGTATCGTCCAGAGAGCTTTTAGTTTCACTACTCTAACAGCTTAGTTCACAGTGACTCTGTTCTTGAGGAAGGTCTCAGCATGCCAAAAAGAATGCCTGAAATATGAGGAGCAGGTAACTGTTCTTAAAACCACCAGTTAAAAAGGTGGGGGGAGGGGTGGTGAAGCAAATCACAAGGAGGGAGGATTGGGAATGAGCAGGTAACATGCCACCCTGAGGTCCTGTCTACAATACCGTGGTCAGCTCTCCTCATTAGCATTTTAAAGGATGCCTCTCTCTCATTACTTTAGGTTTTGAACCAATTGATAAATATGAACCTGAGAGTGTTTATGAACTGCCAGTCTAAACTTTCTGACATGCCACTGAAAAGGTAAGCAGTTCCATGATAGAGGAGGGGTGGAGAGAGGGAGAAACCTGTTGGAATGTGCAAGCACAGAAGCATGGTCAACTGTACCGTAGGAACTCTCAATAACTGCTTTGAGCTCATTTACATAATAGCATCATTTCCCACAGAGAATCTGGGAATTTGTGGATGGCTGAAGGAATTCTGCTGTTTTACAAGTTGGGTGCTTTTAATTTTTTTTTTTTTTTTTGTATTTATATAAAATTAAATAACTTGCTGATCTTAATGGTTGAGTCTTGCACAGTCTTGTTTGGTCCTTCAAGATAGGAATTCTGACCTATCCTAAGGTTAACACAACCTGTGTTGCTTTGGACAAAGGCTTGGTGACATTAGAGGTCAGGGAAAGCTGATGACATCTGCAAATAGAATGAGAGCGAAATATTAGCAAATTTTGGCAGATACATGTTTTAACATTTTCTTTCTGAAATTTCAGCTTTTACCGCTATGTTTTGGAGCCAGAGATTTCTTTCACAGCAGAGAATAACTTTGCTCCAGGACCAATTGCCAAGTTTTTAGATATGCCCCAGTCTCCACTGTTCACTCTGAACTTAAATACTCCTGAGAGTTGGATGGTGGAGTCTGTTAGAACCCCGTATGACCTTGACAATATTTTCTTAGAGGAGGTAAGAGAAATCATCTTGTTCCTACTGCATTTAAATGGTTGTGTTTTTCCAGGGCTTGTTTTTCTATGGGAAAGAAATGCAGAATTTTAAATTGCCAATAAACATAGAGCTGTGGGTATTACTGCATTTGCAGACCTCTAAAGATTTTTAGGAGGGGAAGCATAAGCTCCCCGACAGCACGATTGCTGTTCTCAATTACTCATGGATGCCTGACCCAGAGGTTCAGAAACACCCTAGGCTTGAAGCAGGTCCTTTCCCTTGCTCCTAGAAGCCACCAAGCTGGTTTAAGCTACCTGTTTATTTTCACAGTTTTTGTTAACTGGCAAACACTCCTGTGGTCCACAGAAGGACCTGCAGTATCAATGCAGCAGTAAAATCATGCAGCAGAAATCCACTCAGTTGCTGTAGGTTCAGGAGCTCACTGCTGCTTGAACAGACCTAGAGTCAGACTGTTAGACTGGATCTGGGCAGTGCTGCCCCACATACAGAGGGAGAAAGGAAAAACCTGTCTGCTGTATGTGTAATGAGACTGTCAGAGCCTTTACAAGCAGGCCTCTGGAAAAGTTGACAATCTTTACAGCCTTGTGGGCATTACGAATGTGGGTCCCCTTCTCACTGATCACTGTCTTATTAGTCTTCTTACTTCTGCATCTCTGATACTGTTTGGGAATACGGTACGGTATTGTGGTGTATCTGGTATTTCTAATCCTGTACTAGTTAGTCAGAAATCTAGGAAATTTGGTGTATGTTTTATGGTTTGAGTTTTGGTTTAGTATGTTTTGGTTTAGGAGTTTTTTGTTTTTCATCTCTTAACCTAACTAAAGCTATAAATGAACCACTGATAATACATTTCAAGCCTCTGATTTCCATGCCTGCCCCTTAGTTTAATTGAAAGCCTGAGAGAGAGGGGGATAAATGCTTCAGGCATTCAAAGTGCATTCCTGAGCTTCCAAATAAACAGCAGCTTTACTTTTGCAGGTGCACCATTTCCAGTTCCCAATGTGCAGTCTGTTGGTGCTGTAGCAATTAAGCTGTCATTTTGGATGTGCAATGAGAGGAGATGCTTTGTGGGATTAGACTAACATTCTGCTTATGTACTGTCCTCAGGCTACATCTGAATTTGGCCTGGTAGGGACCCAAGTCTTTTGGGATTGTGGGA
>VXAD01001145.1:53460-233642 GCA_013399195.1 Dicrurus megarhynchus
TTTTTTTTTTTTTTTTTTTTTTTTTTTGGGTTGTTTTATTTTTTCTTTTCTCTTTCCTTGCCACCTTTGTTCAGTGTAGGAAGAAAGGAAGGGGTGTTTCCTGACAGTACCCTAGTGCACTGTAAGAGTAACACAGAGGAAAACAAAATGTTTATTTCAGATGGCTAATGGTAGGTGAGACCAGCTTTAAACAGATTTACAGTCAAAATTCTGGATCCCATCATATACTCTTTATGAGATACCAACTACATTCTCCAGTAAATGTTAAAAAAAAAAAAAGTGGAATAAAGCAACAATCCTTCCCTTTTCTTATCCTAGCATAGATTCAAATTCTTTTGGTCTGGGCAGTATTTTTGTGAAGTTTGTCACTTGAAGGAGCTGAGGTCTTCAAGGCTTTCTAGGTATTTGTCTAATAATAAAATTACTCTGGTAAGATTGTTTTTTAATGGCTGTGGCTATTCTAGAGAGGACCTGAATGACTAAAAGTTGGCACTTCAGAGCTAGTGCTGCAGTCAGTGGTATCTGCTCCATACAGGTGGACAGTGTTGTAGCTGCAGAGTATGAACTGGAGTACCTGCTGCTGGAAGGACACTGCTATGACATTACAACTGGGCAGCCACCTCGGGGACTCCAGTTTACACTGGGGACTTCAACCAGGCCTGTCATCGTTGATACCATCGTTATGGCCAACTTGGTAAGTGTTCTGCTGGAACTGGCAGCAGCTAACTGGTGTTCATCCAGGCAGCACAGCCACTGCCATTAATCACTGGCTATTTCCTAGCATGTGGCCGTGGGTATGTGGTGTATCTTGCACTCCACAGCTGCTTGCAAATACATCAGAACCACATCATTCCTCACACTGATGTCTGAAACTTCGCACTCTCACCTTTTTCGAGATGCTCTCCTTCTCCCTTCAGCTGGCTGAGGAGGATCTTCTGGAATATCTTTAAATGCTGCCAGTATTCCTAAGGGAAGCTCAGACAGTTGTTTTCCTGAGACAGGGTACTCCTTAGGCATCCACTGTGGTGCTGTGAGCCTCAGGCTGTCTCGTTTTGGGACCTCTTTCTTCAGGAGATCTACGGCATAAATGGAGAGAGTCAGCAAGAATAGTTGACATTGTAGAAAATAAAGGAAGTGTGAAAGAATGGGATTTGCTTATTTTAGTTGAGAAAAGGTGCTGGAAATCCAAGTGTGTGATTGTTCCCTGCAGCTGCTTCTGTAATGTCACCTCATAAGGGATGTGTCTGTTCTCAGTGTCCACACTGGGCCATGAGAGAGGTAATGGACTGAAATTATGGCAGAGGAAGTTAGCCACTGGAGTATTTTCTTGTTATATAATGTCAGTGAAAAACAGAAGTAAATCGCCTCTTGTGTTGTTTTTTTGTTGGCTTTTTTTTTTAACCTTTAAATTTTTTAAAGGTATTACATTTATTTAAATGAATTAAAACAAGGAAAAAATATTCACTGGTGCTAAATATTTATTTTAGACTTCTTCCTCATTTTCAATTTGTGCCTTTTCTTAGCCAGAGTATACCCTAGAATGATGCAGTATTTCTTACTGTAGAAAGAAGGATGTCCCTTATTTTACGTGAGATCACATTGTGTGATTATGTTGGGCAGTAAAGCTTAATGGCTTAGATGTGTCCTTTTTCTAATTAGCTATACCAAAGTGTCTGTACTACAGGATATGGTACACATACTGTACCATAGCCCAAGAGGCTGGGACTCCTCTTGCTCAGCTCAGTGTTTTTACTGTGCATGGGCATGAAGAGACCAGGCACACACCCTGTGCTTTTTTAAAAATATTTTAAAATTTTCTTTTTAAAGCAGACTGGCTCACATAGGAACTGCAAGCATTTGAAGCCACAGTACAAAACTGAATGGGGCACTGAAGCATCTCCACAGTTGCATTTATCTTCTATAGGTGTAATGATCTGAATCACAGAGGATAATATTCAGATCTGGAATCTGAAGCTTAAAAAGAATTGAGCACAATATTTGAATTTCACATTGTAATTTTTTAAGCTCTGTAGAAGAGGTATCTTGTAACGTGTAAATTATGATACTGCTTCCTGCTGGAGATGAAATACCACTCTGAGGGGCTTCAGAATTCCTTTAGATTTTGTTGTATAAGTACAAATTAGTGTTTTGAAATTCCCTCACTCCTTGATGAAGGCAGCCTTTTGCAGGAAAAGACTTTGGGTTTGCACTGTTCCCACCAGGGCAATGAAGGAGGAGAGAGCATTTCATCTAACAAATAATGCCAGACCTTTTCAAGCTTCTGTCTCTTAGGGAAAACCCAACAATTTTGAACGGAATAATTTCTGGGGCTTTTCTCCTGTTCTCTGGGTTTAAAGCCTTAAGGTTATGTTAATCAGCAGGCTTGCAATTAACATTTTAGATATAAAACAGTGAGTCAAAACACATAACTTTAAAGCTAATTTTTCTGCATTTGCATTTTCTGGAAACTGCCAAATATTCTTTCCACTTTACAGGGCTACTTCCAGTTAAAAGCCAATCCTGGTGCATGGACTCTAAGACTGAGAAAAGGCAGATCTGAAGATATTTACAGGATCTACAGGTAGGTCAGGATAAGAATACTTCAGTCTTTTTCTTGTAAAACTTCAGAAGTACGTAGGCATTGTAATATGTGAATCTAATGGTTCCCTTGCCAAAGTGTGGTGACCTGAACAACAAATTAAACCGCAAATTACATTTCATGCTGAACTTACGTTATGCAAGGTGAAATTAATTAATTTAAAACCCCATTGTGTTCACATAGATGTATTTGTTTCTTTATCGTGTCTTAAACCTGTTTTGCAGTGCTGAGGCTTAATACATGTATAAAAATGAGCAGAAGAAATAAAGACTGTATTTCTGCTTTGTAGTAAAAGTCAGTATCTTGCTCTATTTTCAGCCACGATGGCACAGACTCTCCGCCTGAAGCTAATGAAGTTATTGTTGTTCTCAATAACTTCAAGAGCAAAATTATTAAAGTGAAGGTGAGTTTAAAAGCTAGAGGTGCTCTTAAGGAAGACTGTTTCACCAGCAGTGGGGGAGAAACTTGGATTAAGGCCTGATGTTCCCTTCCCACGAGCATGCACTGTAGGCAGTGTGCACACAGCTCACCTCACAGTATCAGGAGGAGAGAGCATTATCTGTAGACTTGATTTGGGTTTTTGATACAGGAGAGAATGACATGTAAGTCCTGTTCCTTGTATGTCCCTGAGATACAATAATACATTTTCCTGCCTCAGTTGTGCTTATAACTTCAAGAAAAAGCAGTTTTGTATGTTCTATATATGTCTAGTAATAAACATTCAGCGTGTCCATTGAGCCAGCATTTTATCTGTTACAGATAAATTTTATTCATTTGGCAAGACATTTTGTGTCACTCTGACACAGACTAGGTGAGAATACATTTTAGCAAAGAAAAAAATGGTAAATTACTAATCTGCTGTCTCTTTGGGTTGCCTATCAGGTAATGCCGTTAGCTGAGAAGTTTAAGGAGAACGACTGCTAGATAAGTGATGGCTATAACACAGCCAGTTCACACCTGACACCATTTACTTGTGCTGGACTGATTTTGGGATGTTCTCCCCATTCACTATCTTGTCTGTGTATCTGCTTTGGAGTCTCAGTGGCCATTTATACCACTTAGAGAGTGGTGGAACTGGTGTGTTGATTTTTTGGGTTTTTTTAGGAGTGGAGTGGGGGTGTTGGTTTCTTTGTAGGATTTTCTTTGCCAGTCTCCATCATCAAGGTTGCTCACTAAACATCTCTTAGAAGAGCATTTTAACTGTCCAGACTAACATGCCTTTGGTGGTGCCTGAAAGCTCCTTTGGAATCTGTTAGGAAAAAGTCAGTTCATTACTGAGCTGTTTTCCCAAACAGCTTAGGTTACCTGTCAGCTCATGGGATGTAATTCAAGTAGGTAAAAACAGAACCAGTGTCAGAATAACATTCCATAGCTACTTGCCCAGTATGTGGTTCCACTCACTAAAGCTATGCTATGCTTCACAGGTTCAGAAAAAGTTTGATATGATGAATGAAGATCTGCTAAGTGATGGCACCAATGAGAATGAATCTGGATTTTGGGAATCTCTCAAATGGTAAAACTAATTCAATGATAACCTGCAAGTCTCTTGAAACTGGAAAACTATTTGGCAATACCATTATGTCTGTGAAAATCCACAGCTGTCTATTAAGACTGCTTGAATTTAGGGCTGTCATTCATTGGACTCCTCTGTTTCCAGAGATCTGGGTTCCTGCTTTGCACCTGCTTTTACCTTCCCTTACTCCCCCTGCTACTTGGGAGCCTGAAAATGTTGTTCCTTCCCAGGAGCTGCACCTCAGCCAGTGCTCTCTCAATGAAAAGGAGCTCATCTGTGAGCTCTTGGACCTTCCCTGTCCGTGTGCACAGCACTCTGCCTTGGGTGTCAGCAGGGAATGACACCAAAAGCCCACAGACCAACTGTATTAAACCAAAAATGTGGCCATTTTCTGTATTTGCAGCCTTTCCTGTAGAGCTGACCCTTCCTATCATATCCTTCATATAACCATATTTTTCTTTTTAGGGGATTCACAGGAGGACAAAAGAATGAAGATGTGAAACAGGATAAAGACGATGTACTAAATATATTCTCTGTGGCTTCAGGACACCTGTATGAGAGATTCCTACGGTTAGTGGAGAATTTCTAATCCCAATGTGCCAAATGGTAGTGTCCTGCTTTGCACAAGGAAAAAAGTTACAATTTGCAAGAGTATAAAAAATCCCACTTTTTCAACACTTCAGAAATCCACTAGAATCTGCCTCTACTGTGTCATAGGAACTTTTGTCTGCATAGCATTCATGAGTTAAAAATAGACGTAGTTTAATAGATGGAATGTTGCTGTCCTAAATTTTCTCACTACAGTGTAACCAATGTATTGTTAAGAAGTTACAGAATAAGTCACAGTTGCTTTGGAAAGAATCTGAACTTCTGTTGTTCTCAAGGGACCGGGAAAGCCAACAGGTTGTATATTCTCTGACTAGTTGAAATATATAGATGTTGGGGGTTTAGTGATTTTGTAGATAAAATGAAGCAACTTACAATAGGCTGAAGCTGTCCACTTTTTCTTTATGTGTGAAATTCAGTTGCCTGACACACAACTGCAAATAGTTTAATCATGCAGCCCAGCAATTTGTAATCTATGATACAGCTCATCTTTCGTGGGTGCCACTTGTTCCTGTAACTGCTTTATGTTTTTTCTTTTGATAGCATAATGATGTTGTCTGTGCTGAAACATACCGAGACTCCTTTAAAGTTTTGGTTTCTGAAGAACTACTTATCACCTACATTCAAGGTTTGTTACTAAAGAGAAATTTATTTGGTGGGGGGAGAAAGATGCCACAAGCTGCTTCCCGCTCCCTCCCCAATGCTGTACCAGCATCACTTGGCCAAATGTGTACTCACCCAAAGTTGGAGAAAGCCTCACAGATGAGAATGTCAGCTGATGTGACAGTGGGTCAAGTTTTTCTAGTAAAAAAAAATTCTCCCAATGCTCTTCTCTCATTTTGCACGCTCCCACTTACACTGCTTTGTACACCCCTAAATAATTGTCCCATTTGTGAATTTTTATGATTTGAGTAATTCATTCTTTTAGACTCATCTGTGGATCACTATAAAATGGTTCATAACCAGCTGTGTGGACAGAGATGCTGAAATATTTAGTTGTCTCAGGATAGCTGGCTTTACAATTTGTATTGATTGTTCAGCTTGGGGCTAAGTCTTGTGTGAATTAACAATTTTCTTTGTGGTATTTCATTTTCTGATGTTTGATGCCTTAGACTGAAGTCTGTCTCTTGTAATGTGCTTTTCTTTTTCCCGCAGAGGAACAAAGAACTGAGATAAGCTGCTTTTTTCCCCTCCCTCTGCAGGAGTTCATCCCATACATGGCCAAGAAGTACAATTTCCAGTATGAGCTTGTCCAGTACAAATGGCCACGCTGGCTGCACCAACAAACAGAGAAGCAGCGCATCATCTGGGGTTACAAGATCCTCTTTCTAGATGTGCTCTTCCCATTAGCTGTTGATAAAATCCTGTTTGTGGATGCTGATCAGGTAACACAGAGGCTGGAGTTATTTGATCTTGTCTTTCTTTCTTTCTCTTTTTTTTTTTTTTTAAATAATAAATTCCTGAGTCCAATTTCCATATTGTTGGAAAGGTTGCAAGTTTGAGCCCTTCATAGGCACGACTGGAGGTTGATTCTGTAATTATTGCATGCTTCAGTGAGGGCTGGGTTTTGTGCCTGTTTCCACAAGACTGGATTTGTTGGCCTGTCTTTTACTGTTGTCTGGTTCCTCATTCACTTACTGTGATTCCAGCTAGTTTGCCAAATAGATTCTCATTTCACCCTTCCATTTTTCCAGTTCAGTCTGTTCTCCCAGCCTGCAGATCACTAACCACAGACAGTATTTTCCTAAGTCACCAGCCACTCTGCCCTCCCAGGCCCCTGCTTTTAGCTTGGCCACATCTGAGTGGCTTTCAGAGGAGGAGAAGGCAAATCCCTTGTGCATGGGGCCGTGTCCTGCTGCAAGGCAAACAGGACTGCAAGGCTTTGTGTGTGCTCACTCCTCAATGGGTGGAAAGTGCAGAAAACACACACAGTGAGAACTGCCAAAAGTACTCTATCAAAAATACCTGTGAAACTGAGAAGTACAGATCATCAACAAGTGAGTGTAAACTGCCTTGGGGGTTTTGGCATATGTACAGTGTGATCCCATGCCAGGTCAAACTTAAGCTGAAGTATCAGTCAGGAGAGATTTCCAGCTACCCTGTTGTCATTTTAGACAGCTTGTTTCTCTGTTTGTGAGAGATATTAAGGCATTTTTTCCCATCAGAGTGGTATTTTTAAAGTAGTGCTACTGCCACATCTGTGTCAAAAAGACATTAAAAAGCTTTCTTCCCTGAAGGGTCTGCAAACTCTGAAGAGGAAGGGATACAAAAAATCACAGAAGAGTTCATGTATAGTGAGAATTCTTGCTGCTTAAGAAACAGTTTTGCACTTCAGCTGTCAACCCCTATCAGCTTATTTGAAGCTCTATTTTATTTGCTCCAGCTCTAAGGGCAGGGGAGACAACACCTTTTGTGCTGTGTTTTTGTACTACATACACATAATGCAAAAGACTGCCACTTGTATCAGGTAATTCTTCCTTTAGCTGTTTGCTCAGTTTGAATTAAATCCTGTACAGCATTTCCAAATAACCCATGGTAGGCTCCTAGAAATCAAAATAAAATGTCCTTTCCCTTCAGATTGTGCGCACAGATCTAAAAGAATTGAGAGATTTCAATCTAGATGGTGCTCCTTATGGATATACTCCATTCTGTGACAGCCGAAGAGAAATGGATGGCTACAGGTTCTGGAAATCGGGATACTGGGCAAGTCATTTAGCTGGAAGAAAATACCACATCAGGTACTGAAGAACTATTTGAACTATTATTTTTTTTTCCAAAATGGAGGGTTAAAATTTTTGTTGCTGCTTAGACTTAGCAGAAAACTAGCTGAGGCATACAGCCCTGCATGAACCACTTTTTGCTTACTGTTGGCTCTTTAAGGTTCCGTGGCGTATGGTCACTAGGGACACTGAAGTTATTTTCAGTGTGCTACAACTTTCACAGATGAAGAACTGAAGTGTTTTCTAACAGACAGCTTCTTTTGTTAATAACAAATGTTGGAACAGGGACTGCATGACAGCAAAGCTAAGATAGATTTGTTGAAAATTCTTTTTTGTATGTGCCATGATCTTGTCAGAACTGCTTTCCTGCCTTGTAATAGTTCAGCTGGTGTGCTGCCACTGTGAGATTGTTTTAGGGTGTTGTGTCTCAGGGGGTCTAGTGGGGCTGCAGTGAGTTACCCCCCGGTGAAATGTCATTACTGATTGCATCATCTCCATGTAGTGCTCTGTATGTTGTGGATCTGAAGAAGTTCAGAAAGATAGCAGCTGGAGATCGACTCAGAGGACAGTATCAGGGTCTTAGTCAGGATCCAAACAGTCTGTCCAACCTTGATCAGGTGTGTTTTATTGTGTTTGTTTTGGTTTATTGGGCTATGGTGTCAGGTTGGGACTTGGGATTTTTCCAAAGGACTTTGTTTGGAATGGGATGAAATGTTGATTCATCACTTTATATTTGCATTGGGGAAAAAGAAAACTCTTACAAAAGTTAACCTTCAGAATACTGTTGGTTTGGGAGGGGGGTTGCTCCTCCCATCCTGCACCCTGTGGAAACAGCTACTAACTCTTAATTTGCACAACAGGATTTGCCAAACAACATGATCCACCAGGTACCAATTAAGTCCCTCCCTCAGGAGTGGCTGTGGTGTGAAACGTGGTGTGACGATTCCTCAAAGAAGAGAGCAAAAACCATTGATCTGGTGAGTGCAGGATGATTCCCTCACTCTTATATCACATTAAAATACAGCAGCCAGTTTTAGAGGCACTTCCCTACCTCAGCCTGTTTCAGTACTTGCATGTTTTGAGCCCTTGAGTTTTTTCCATTAGCTTCTGTATTTCTCTTACCTGGAGCAGGGGCATTGTTACGAATTTGGGAAGAGACTTTGCACTGTTCTCTAGCTGAAGTATAGGCATGTGTTGTTCACCACCAGCAGATTAATCCCTGCAAGAGGGAAGCACACCTCTGCTGAGTGCAGAAACCTTTTGTACCCTGTCTGTTCTGTCTGCAGTGTAACAACCCAATGACCAAAGAGCCCAAGCTGCAGGCAGCCATGCGGATAGTTCCAGAATGGCAGGACTATGATCAAGAAATCAAACTGCTCCAGAGTCATTTCCAGAAGGAAAAAGAAATGGGAACACCAGCTGAGATGCCAGGACAACACACACACGGTAATCTGTGTTTCTGTGACTTCCTCTGTGCCTGTTGGTCTGGTGCTGTGTCCTCCCTCACTGTGAGCTTGTGCCATGCACAGGGCTGAATGAGGGCCTGTTAAATCATTGGGGAGTGTAATGGGATGGAAGGACCTTTGCTGAGCGAGGCCGGTGTAATTTAACCTCATTCTGAAAGTCAGAGAACAGACTTGTTCCAGTTCTGTAAAAGACCCTCACTGTTCCTGCTATTTTATGAGCTTGGCCTTATCTTAACCCTTAAAGAAGTGCTGCTACATACTGTGGCTGAGAATTCTTCTTCAGGCACTGGTACCTTGCAAGGAACAAGTCTGGGGAGGCTGGACTGATTTTCAAACCAATCTGCCAAGTGAGGCAGCTGAAACTGAGTGCTCATTTTTCTCTCCTCTTCTACAGATCCAGCAACACATGTGGAATTATGATCCATGGAGACAAATTCAAGTTAGACTCTTTCATAGACAATTTTTATATTGAAAGCTAGTTTTTTTCCGGTATGTCTGCAAAACTGCTGAATAATTGAATGGGATGATGTATGCATTTCTATTACTTGCCTTTGGGTTAATTTCTGCAAATGAAATAGGATCTGGATTGCTGGAATTAGCATTACTGGGTTTTTTTGCACCTGTGGTGGAGATGAAAGACCCCATGATGGAATTTAGTGTTTCAGAAACAAAACTTCACAATCCACCGGGAAAGCCGCAGCCTGTTCCTTCAGCTGTTGCTGCCTCCACCACTGATGAAGCTCCTGTTGGCCTCAGATCTAACTTGAGAGTCTGGGAATTGCAGACATACCTCCTAACCTCATCTGATGGACATAATTTTTCCAGGTAATATTATAAGGGTCTAAATTATGCCTTGAATTTGGGACACTGTTTCATCTTCAGGTTTTCAAACAATTGAAAATACTTCTTGGATTTGATCAGTCTGCCCTTGGTTTTGTAACAAAACCAGCATTATTTTGATTTTCTATTTCCTGTCTTCATTTATTGCCCAACTTTTGATGGTTTGGCTTAATGTAAAGCTACCACAATCTATTTAAATGCCCATCCAAATGCAAATGCCTAAGTGAGCAGAACATGGAGTTTGGCAGCTGAATTCATACTAGCCTACATGACTTGAATCAAAGTGCCCTCCCTTTCTCCTGCTCCAAGTGTAAATCAGTCTGCAAAACTGGTAGGGCCTTACTCTTGCTGTGGTTCACTGATTCATGAATGTTTTTTTGTTTATGAAAAATCTGTGGAAGCTTGGAAGTTTATCATCATGTAAATTTCCTTAACTTTATTTTTCTTCAAACAGCGATGTTGTCACATCAATAAAACTTCAGAGTTCCTAGGTCTTAAGTTTTAGCTCCCACTCAGTCCTTTGATCATCCTTTTTTCCTTGCACACATTACAGTCTTAATTTGATTTTGGGGTTTCTGGATATTTCACTTGCATTTGCTTTCATTCTGTGCATAGACAAGAAGGTCTCTTCTTGCAAGGATTAATTACCCTGGGCTAGTTTTATCATTCATATTCATGTCTTCATTTTTAAAGATGCTGCTGCCGTAGTTCTGTACTGTGAACATACCAATTAAAGAAAACCCTCAAGCCCTATTTCCCTCATACTGTAGGATTAATAGTCTGCTCCCTGTAACACTGAGGAGTTGAAGAGTTGAAATATAAGAACTAAAAGGAGATTTCTAGGACAATATAGTCACCTATGCATCTTGAGAAATCCAAACTTTTTGGTTTTTTGTGCCTCCCATATTTTTGTCCAGGTGAATGATGTTTTGTGCTGTAAGACCTTCAACCCAATGATAATCCTGATTTAAGATATTCCTCTGAAATTACTGTGTTATAAATCCTACCATGTTTTGAAGGAATCTGAAAGAAGACAGCAGTTGTAGTGTTCAAACTGTTCAGGAGTGTGACTTAAGAGAAAAAGCAGCTCTTCTCCAGCCAGCTCAAGGAAGGGCCCAAACTCTTTAAAAAAGCACATGAAGAGCAGTGCCTGGGGTCTCTCAGCTTCCCTGGCTGGCACTGCTGGCCTGTAATGCTGCACCTGCCCTTGTGGGTGTCAAAGGTGGGGACTTCTGGCAAGGTTTGGGAAAGGAGAGTTTATCACCCCCTCTCCCCAGGGAAAGCTGTGCAAGCATGGGGGGCTGGAGAGCAGCCTTACAGAGTTTATCAGCTTAGGTATTTCCCACTTTGTGGGGTTTTAAATTCGGATAGTCTGGCTGGTGGCTCTGGAAATTACAGCTGAGGTGCCTTATGCTTCCCATCAAAACTGTTCCACTTAAGGAGAAGCAGACTTACAGTAGAAGGACTTTTTTCTAGTGTAAAAAACAATGCACCTGCCAACAAATTAATTACATATTATGGCAATTAGCCTCTTTTAAACAGCTAATACAGCACAGGTAAGATTGTCCTTTCTGTGTTCAGCTACAAATCACTTCAGCCTTGCTGGAGCACATGGAATGGCACAGGAAGAAGTGGGCAGCAGCTGTACACACCATTCCCTCCAGGGATGGATGGGGAAAGAATGTGCCCAAGCCCTCAGAACAAGAGCAGCTTTCCGTGCAACAAGGCCCTTTCCTGCCTAGAACCATATTTGGCTTCTTTATTTTCCCCAAATTCTATTCAGAGCCACAAGACTGAGAATAAAGAAACCTCTTAAATTCAGAACATTTACAATGCTGTGTTAAATAAGAAAATACTTCTAAACTAAATGTGAGTTACAGATTTCTTTTTTTTGTTCTGCTTCTTCATTCTGATAGCTAATGTATGTACTTGAACACCCACACTGCATCCTTTTTTTTTTTAAATTATAAGATCGAGCTAGCTCTGGAGAATATTTTTGTTGTCTCTAGTTAACAGATGTCATGCTCTTCATTTTTTAAGAAGAAATAAAAGTAATCTAACTGACAATTGATACAGAGTTAAACCAGAAACATACAGTGAGGTTCTATACCTTTGCAGTACTCATAAGAGTCCTGTAGCTGTTCTCAAGTACAATACAAAATGCACATGGTAATGATCATTCTGAATGTGAACTATTCCCATTTTTCCTGAGAAGCCACTATTTATTTCCACCCAAAAATAACAATCAAAAAGAGAATAATCACTTCTTTTGGATCTGTGCATATGTTTGCTCTTAGATGCTCAGTGGGGCCTTGAAAGACAAATAGTTTGTCATCCCCATCTAGAAAGCATCTTGAAGAGAGATGCTTAATGAAATAGAGCTGCTGCTGATCATATCACTGATGGCCTGGTAACTTACTGTAACTAGTAAGACAGATGATAATTAGAAAATGGGGATTGCAGAGGTCACAGTGTAATTTTGGGTCCCTCAGACTAGAAAAGCCACTTCTGTGGCAAAGTGGTGACATTGTTCCCATCTCTGGCTACAAGCAACTTGACCTCTTGGTGAGGAGTTCACACTTGAGAAATGCTCTGTACTTTTATTTTAAAAGGAAGGTTTCACTGCCTTACTAAAAAGCAAATAGCAAAGAAATAAGACTTTAGGATTTCTCTTTCATTTAGCTATATGAGGTTTTAAAGAAAATGAAAGGGGCATGTACAAAGCAGTAAATACCCAGTCACAGTCTTAGGAGCAAAAAAAAATTTTAAATTATGACCTGGTTTTACCCAAATCTTCTGTAATCTGTTCAAGAATATTCCATAACTCTGTGTGGCACCGATATCAAGTGACCCAAGGCATTGGAAGTTCTCTTTACTGAATGTTGTTGAGATCACAGTGAGTTTCCCAGTGCAGTGGCAACAAGAAGATCCAATGTAATAAAACCTCTGCTGTTCTTTGCCCATGTCTCTCCTGTTGATTGCTTTGGGGCAGATAACCGAGGGTTTAATAGTGTTCCTTGGAGTACATTTTTCACTTATATGCAAGTGTTGGGATACTGTTGAAAAGCTGGAAGGGAAAGGGAGGAATTCTTCCTCCCAGCCAATCTTGTTAATCATGGTATTCGAATAACCTCTAAACTGAGGCACTTCTGTTAAACAATAGGAATATTTTATATAAATCTACCTTTTAGGTCTTTTTTTGGAACTCTACCTACTACTACTTAAAAAGGATGTTTCTATGTCAGCTTTTTGTCATTTCTTCATTTGATTCCATTTTACACTGATATTTCACTGACACAGTAAGCACTTGGAAAGTGATTCTCCAGCAGTACTTCCAAGTACAGAGAGCTGTGTCTGAAGTTCTTTCAGAGTTGGGAATGAATTCCAAACTCCTATGGGATGCTCAAAGCCTCTCAACCAGAGATCTTTATTAATCAAAGAGCTATAAATTAGACAGCTTGACACAGGAAGCCCAACTGAATGCTACAGAGGCATACACTTGCTTTCTTAGAGTTGACTGTTTGAACTTGCTCAGGTCTGGAAAATGAGACCAAATCCTAGGAGACAACTAAAAGGGGAAAAGGAAGCAGCCAGAAAGAATAAATACACACCATATGCTTATGACCTCCTCAACAGGACTTTGCATTCCCCCGCTTTTGCTTTTTGGAGTACCTATTTAAGCATGTGACTGTACATACTTAATGCTGAAGGACGGACACCCTCCACCCCAAAAGAGCTGCATAAATGAGAAAAATTCTGATGGGGGAGTGGGGGAGAGGGGATTAAAAAAAGTAATTTTTAATCCTTTTTTTACAAAATTAAAAAAAAAAAGTATTTACCTGAATACTACAGGTTTCTTTGATGAGCAAACTGTCCCATTCCCCTCAGCCCACATACTGCCAGCTATCAATACATGCCTGTAACATCAGCCATAACACCACACAGAGCTGGGGCTGTCACACCACACAGTGCAGGATTTCTCCCTCAGTGCTGTAACCTGCCAAGGGCAGCTGCTGGAGAAGCCCATCACGTTCTGACTTGGCTCTGCACTTCTGGCTATATGTGCAAGGCATTACTCAACAGTGCCCAATCTTTCCCTTTACTTTCTTGACAGCAATCTCTAATTTCTAGCACCTGTGTCCAGCTCTCATCAAAAAGCAGAGCCAGCTTTTCCAGTGCAAAACTTCCTGCCCTGAATTAACAGCCTGAGGGGACACAAGTCACCATTCTGTGCTCACACAGGGAGTGTCCACCACCCTGTGCTGAGAACACAGCTGTACAGTGGGTGCCTCTGTCCAAGAGTTTGCCACAAAACCCAAGCAGGACTTAACCCAAACCTCTGTTCAGTGCTGCTGCTGGTATATTGGGCACAGCAGCTCACATCCAGCTCCTGTCTCCACAGGAGAGATGAAAGGAATTGAGTGCCCTGATGTGTGTGGAGGCTTCTCCCGTGATGGTTTGCTGTGTACCATTTAGGCTCTTTCTGGGGGAGATACAAAGCCACATGAGGACAGGCAGCACTTTGTCTGCAGGTAAACAAATCACCTGTCCATGAGCTGCTCTTGCTGCCTGTTTCCATCTATTGATCAAATACTTGCACTGACATAACAAGATGAAAAGTCACTAAAATGCACTTCAGAGTTAGACAAACAACAGTTATGCTGCCCTTGTCCCCAGGGCTTAGACATAGGGACAGGGACACCCCACACCAGTGTCCCATGCACACTGTGCTGAGCCTGAAGCAATCCTGCTCCCAAATTGCTGGTTTGGTCCATCCAGGGCACACATGGCAGTTCCTGTGTGTACAAAAACATCCCTGCATTTAGCACACAGCACACTCCAGCACTCTCAGCTGTGCTCTGGGGGCCACAGCCCTTCCTGTCCCCTCCCCAGGGACTTCTTGCCTGCAGACAGCTCCACGCTGTACTAACAACCAGCCAGCACTGCCTGGAGAATCCAGGTCGCTGGATTTAATCCAGTCCCCAGCAAACACCTGCAGTCTGCATCACAAGGGAAACCCCTTGGTCCATACAGGCCATCAGAGGGGCTTCTGGCTGGAAGCTCTCTGTGGGCTCTGCCCAGCGTGCCAGGTCAGTCCTTGCACCGGTCCTTGGTGGTGAGTGAAGGTGCCCAGGCTGCCACTGCAAACCCTCAATGGGGAACTAGAACCAACCCTCACCAGTCCTGGAGCTCCTCTCCACAGCTGTACGGTGCCTCTGCCACACATCGCACCAGCTCATCTTCACTTACTCTGTCCAGCAAGTGCGGCCTGATTTGCAGTCACTGCAGAAATGCACCCCAAGAAAGGAGTTAAACCTGTACCCTCTGGAGCCAAGAGACTCTCCAATCTGCCATCCCTAACACAGCAATGGCCAGTGGGTCACAGGGCACGAGGCTCCTCAAGGAACTGACTTTCCCAAACCCTGCCACTCCCCCAGAGCAGCCTTGCATGTGACCACAGAAAAATTCATTCTGACGCTGGATTTACGCTTCATGCTTCCACCTTGGCTAAGAGTGGCAGTGTAACTATCCCAACATTCAAAGCTGCCCACAAGGAAATTCCTCTCCATTTACCCATCTCCTCCTTGCCACATAACTATATTTCCCCAGTCATGAGCACTGCTTATGGATTATACACTCCATCTGTTCGGAGTCAATGCATGGACCTTCACTAACCTGAAGATAAAGAGCTCTCCCCCCCTCCCTTTCTGTCTGCAGCATGTATGAGGGCTGCTCCTTGGAATCCAGGTAGTTGAGCAGCATTCCCTAATTGGGACACAGGGAAAATCACTTCTGACTACCAGGGTTTATTGCTGCCTAGACTTTATCAAGACCAATGCTAAGAAAGATTGCCTTACTCTTGGAATACATTGAAGTTGTTCCTTATTAGCCAGCTTGGGGATTGGTGAGGAACAAGAACAGCATTTCTTCTGTGTGAAGATCTGGAATAAAGAACTCTGCAATACACCTGATTATGGCATGGCAGGGTCCTCTCCTGCTCCTGGGCAACAGGAAACATGGTTAGCCATCAGACATCCTCCTCCTCTCACTAATGTTGCTACACCTGAGCACAAACACACCTGGAGACGCAGAACCTGCCTGGCCACAGGGCTGTGTCTGGGGGACATGGATTTGCTGAGAATCTGATGAGCCTGCGAGGTGTGTGTGTGTGGGAAGCACTCCCTGACAGCATCCCTTAGAAAGCCAAGAACTGACTGACCTTTTCCAACTCGCCGAGGTGAGCGGGAAGGACCAGGACATGCTGCCATCATTCAGAGCAGGCACCTCTCAGCTGCCTCACCAGTCCCACAGCTCAGTGCTCTCACCCAAGGCTGCTGTATTTCTCACCATTCCACCTGTACTAAGCAGAGCCACCTTGCGTACAGCTTTTGGCTTCCTCCTAAAAGATACAACGGAACAGAGAACCTGCTTTGCTTCCTTAAAACTAATTTTCAGCACTAAAGGTGTGCTTCTTTTTTTGCTTCCCCTTTTCTGGGGAAAGTTTCCACCACACATACATCTCCTTCCTCTGCTGGAAAGAACAGGTCTCGGCTCTCAGACTCTTATTCTCCAACCTTATTCCTCCATCTAGGTGTTTATTTACTACAATAAACATGCAGTGAGTATTTCCAGACATCAAAATATTTCCCTTAGCCTTTAGACTGTTTTCTTGATATTCCCTCCTTTGCTTGGTTGAGTGTTTTTTAATTTTTTTGGTTTTTCAATAAATAAAATGAAAACTTGGCACCAGAACCGGATACATTCAATTTCATTAACACTACATCAAGAAAACATGTTTGTGTGCATTTGTATTTCCGTATATCCACCCCCGTCCTCTAAGTATTTGCCTTTTATACCATCCAGCTCCACAGGAATCCTTCCACCCAACCCACTGAGAATTTCTTATGAACTGCTTGTCCATGACAATCACCAACACTCCTTGTTGACTCAGGAGTACAGCCCCCTATTTCCTGGAAGTCTCTGTGTTTCATATTCCCAAACGTGCAGTTTCAAACTTGCCTTACCAAAATGCTTCTGTGGTTTCCCCGCAGAAAGAGGCCTCAGGATTTTGTGCTGCTGCCTGTGATTCACTGCTGCTCAACAGCTGTCACCACAATTGCTTCCAGACCTCTAGGAAAGCACCGAATAGCACAGACCACTGCAGAGGAAAAGAAACCCAAACACCTTTTTGATAGGGATCCCCACTAAGTATTACTGCTAGAACTTTGCTAACTGGGTTTTAATTCTTTTAACGTGTGCCCCAACAATACAGTAACATTATTTTAGAGCAACAAGGATTTTGTGAAGTATTTATATATACACTCAGTGTTGCTATTATCCCAAACCTGTAATTCCTCCAAGTTACACTGCTTTGACAAGAATTATGTCCCATAAAAAAACCCTCATGAGTAATTTCAGCTCTCAAGGCACCCCTGATCTCCCAGGAGCTTCCCCTCTGGTTTCCAATTCATGTTTGGACAAGTAGCTCTTTGCTGAGCTTCTCTGGAACACGTGCCTTATCTTCCATAGCTTTTCAAAAACTGACCTCATTGGGTCAGTGACTCCTCCAGCCATCTTTTCTGACTTTCTAAATACCAGCTATTGAGTTGTCCCTTTAGATAAACCTTCTAGAAAAACTTTAAAAAAATCTTAAAATACCAGCTGCTCAACATCTATTGCACCAGACTGATGAAGAAATCCCAGTATAGGTGATATTTTAAAGATTTTTACATACAGCACACGGATACTTATTACATATCCTAGTTTTTATTAAAACAATTTTGCCATCTTCATCTAACAAAGCTTAACGAGTTAGGAACATTTTCCCAAATGTTCTACTACGTGTCCTTAAATTGAACTGTATTTAAGATGTGTTCAAGATTGTGTTTTTCTCTCTTGGGGAAATAAGGCCTTATCTGTTGCTGTGCTGGCAGCCACCAAGGCCAGTTAGCAGCCAGGCTGACTGAATTATGCTCCTGCCCTAGGAATTTGGCTCTAACTCTGAATTAGTAGGATTTTATGGGAAAGCTCCTCGCTGCTGCTGATCTGTTCAGATCTCTGTAAGAACACATTGCTCTGTTTTCACACGCCATTCCTCTGGGGTCTTTCAAAAAAGCCTCAAAAATAAATGAGTGGCTGCTTTTGCCCTCCTGAATCTTGTAGTTATTTGTCCCAGCATCACTGACTACTGGTTTGAAAGGTCTCACCTGGGTCAGCAAGGCCAGTACCTTGATACCACAGCCACTTTTGCAGAATCTCATTCCCAAATGTACCCAAGTCACATGAAATGAGTTGGGGTTTCACTCTCCCATCCTGATGCTGGGAAGCTGTTCAGACCCCACCACAGTGGCAGTGTTGCAGATCATCATCCAGTTGCCCACCTCAGCTTACACTTAGCAATGTCACACTCTTTTCCCCTCACATCAACCTTTGAATTTAACTTTTTCAGCTTTTTTTCCCCCCTCTCTGCCACCACCCCTTTCTCACTGAATAAACCAGCCACGTTCTTAAAAACAAAAAGGTGACCTTAGAGTAGGTGACACAATTTTCTGTTGGATTCTGGCTACGCAGAATCACACTGGTGGGCTCACTAAGGGAGTTCTTAGCTGCATGGTACTTTAATTAAGATTACTAAAGAAAAGGACTCCAAATGTGCTGCACAACGATCTCAGGAGATGTTCTGAGCTGTAGATGGAGCACTTGCACTGCTAAGAAAATCCACAAGTGCCTGCTGACCCCTTCCTGCAATTTCCAGCAATTTTTAAAGTGGGAAAGACTTTTTTCCCATGTGGTCTACTGTGGCCTTCCATGAAAAGCAAAAAAAAGAAAAGAAAACAAACGTGCCTGGCTGCTGCACTCACGTTAACACAAGCAATGAGTACTAGCTCTGTGTGGTACTGATCATTCACTGGAGTTGCTATTACGTTACAAGGCTTTTCAATTAAGTTCAAATATAGTTACCCTGAAAAGGTCTAAGGGCTTTCAAGAAAAGGAGCAGCTGAACAGATCAAATTCTGGACCTGTTGTGGGTGGGTTTTCTTTGTTTGGCTGCTTTGTTGATTGGTTGAGGTGGTTTTTTTTTTTACTGTTTATTAATAATAAAATAGAGTGAAACCATTATTTCAGTTACCACCAACTTTCTAGTGCAAATCATGAGCCAACATAGAGACCTTTGCACTATGCTGAGGTTTATTTGGTCCCCTGCCTTGTATCCAATCACAGCTACCACAAGCTCTTTGACAAGAGTGGGCAAAAAATCTTGTAGAAGGTAATTTAGAAACACCTGCCTTGTTCAAAAATCATCTTCCTACCTCTTCCTTTTATGGCAGAAAGGACTCAGATATAAGGGCAGAAGACTGACCTTCCTACAGGAAGATCCTGTTTCCAAGAGAAGCTCTTGTCTCACATCCCACTCAGAGAAACACATCTGCCTGCATAACATTAACACCTAAAAACTAATGTAAGATTTAAAATCAAATGTGGACTTTCAGGACTTTTATTCTGTTCACTAATACAACCAATAAATTTAGTTTCTTTAAAGGGTGAGCACTGAACGTACAGTGAGTGTTGTGAATGTGTGTCCCCCTTTTTCTGTGTTTGTAAAGCAAGCGAGAGCAGGCAGTGATTGAGTAATAAAAGTACCTGCTATCATCAGAGGGGCACAGGAGAGCTAAAATATGCTCTGCCTACACTTTGAAGCACTGAATTTCCACACTGTTGAGTTTCCAAGCCTTTTTGCTTATTTCTTCTGGACAAATCCACTGGGGAAACAAGATGCAATCCTCTTCCTCATTGTCACAGTTCCTGCCTTGCCTGTTTCACCTCCCCCAGAGCTGATGCATGAAAAATCTCTTGCCAGCTCATATCTGTGGAATAATAAATGTACCTGATCACTTTGTGTTGCTGATCAAAGCAAGAACTGAATTCTAAAAGCAGAAATGTGATCTGAAGACAGTCAGCCCCATCAAGCATAAACTGAATATTTTAACATCTGGAAGCTGATTCTAAAAGCTCTTCAGCAAAGGCCAGGAATTTTAGGGATGAAGCTATCAAGGAATGAGATATTAAAAAGCTCTTACTACAGGGACCCAACCTTTGAAACCACCTAAATGCTGTCCACCTTGTTTGCTCATTCATTCATTTACACAAGGCTGTAAAGCTTTCATGTCTATAGAGCAGAAAACAGGAGAGAGGCTGCTCCTGTAAGTCAGCAGCTGCTCAGAGCATTACCCACAGCACTGACCAGTGCACGTGGGCCAGAGACAGTCTGAGAAATTCACCTGCTGCCAGCAATGGCACAGACTTGGAAGAAGAAATTAATTGCTTTAGACAACAAAACCCCCCAGTCACTACCCTACAGCAGCCACAGAAAATCAGGACTTAAAATAAATACTTGTTTTACTTCCTTTCTTTCTTCATATTTGTTTTCTTACTTTCTTCATATTTGAGACCAATACAGAGATGAATCTGAACCTTTTCATGTAATTGCAGCATGATCATCCAATTCAAATTCAGACCCAAACTTGCCTCTCTTTGGACCTACAGCTTCCCAAGGTGGGGAGGGAGGGGACAAGGAGCCATATGCCTGGAACACTGCAGGAATCTGCAGCTCAAAGTGTCTTTCCATGACACAGATTGCTTTGCTGACCTGTGCTCACCCAGGTGTGCCCGTGAAGAGGAAGGGAGTGGTTTCTCAAACTATCTCCTAAGCTTTCTCCAGCAAGAGTTCAGAAGTGTCCGGCTCACTCCAAAAGAAAGGCTCTGTGTGCTCCCAGTTTGTGTGTCACAGGAGAACCACAGGTAAGTAATCGAAGGGTTACTGAAATCAGTAGCCAGGCTACTCTGATAATTGAAATCCAAAACACAGCCAAAAGGAAGGGAAAGAATTAATTCATCATCTAATTATTAAATCAGCACATAGCCTTCTCTAACTAATCCAGTAGCAGAAGGCAAAGTGATCAAATAAAAACAAGCAGTACTGAACTACAAAGATAGAAAAATGAACCAAAGAAACCCACTATTGCTGAAATGATGGACTCATGACCTGAAAGCAGATACATTATTTATTTCAACTATTTATGTCCTTTTTTATTCCCTTTTGGCTCTGATTTGCTGTCACTGGTGTGTTACAAGGTCATTAGTAATGCATAGAAATAAATAATATATCCACAGTCACACCAACAGAATTTTGTTTGTCACTATGGCCCTTTGAGTGTCTCAAATTTATTAAACTTGGGGCTTTTTCTGAAGGGTAGCTAAGACCTGTACACAGACACTGGTTCAAATGTATAGAACAACAATATTTTGAGCTAATTTCTGGAGAAAAAGCAGACATGGAAGTACTCAGTTGTTGGTTTCAGCCCAGACAGCTTCCAGGAAGTATGAACTGAGGCACCAGAGCTTTGGCTAGACAGTTCCATACAAAACACCTCTGTCCTTCAAGCAGCCTGTTGGATCCACAACTTGCACAAACATTTTCAACTGTTTGAGTTTATCACAAAAAATGCACAGCCACCCAAACCATAAAATCCACCAACTCGCACCTTCTCCTGCACTTGAAATGGAGCTTCATGGGGCATTCTCTGCAATGCAAGAAGGGCCGTTCATTCAAAGCCTGACTCCACACAACACCATCCAGCTTCATTGTGAAGCCCGGGGGGAAAAAGAACCAGCCCTAAACATAGCCCAGGGTTATGCCAGTGAGGGACCCACGAGAGCACACACTGAACTCCTGAGCAGCTCAGGACTCCTAAGCATTTCTACAGGACAAGGTAAAGCCCATATGGAGAATACCATTTTTGTTCATGTAAACGCAACCATACTTATGTGTCCAGAACCAAAAGAGAAGTTCAGTGTACAATAGGAACACAAAATAGAGGCATTCTAGCTTTAGAAGGTGAAATTTGGATTTAAAACCAAAAAATCCCAAAAACATACCAACCCAGCACTGTACTAATGCTTTTTATTGTTATCAGCGAAGTAGTAAAATATAAATCAATCCCTTCTGAACATCTCACTGTGAATAAACTGCGGTATGGAGTAACACAGGTACAGTCTGACCTGCATCTACTTCAAGTATAGTCCCAGAGAGAGCTCATCCCAGCCCTGTTTCTTTCACCCACTGCATTAACTACACACCTGGAAAGCAAATAGGTTCTGCAAGTTGGTCTGATGAGGATAAATGCTTGGAGCTTTTTTTAGTGGGGTTGTTTTTGCCAGTCCAACTTTCCAAACATGCTGATTCTAAGGCCCTATCATCATCACTACATGCAAAAAAAGGAATAGCAGTGGGAGCACATGAATTTAAAAAGAAAAAACAAACAAACTAACAAAAAAATCAAATAAAAAAGCCTATCTTTAGTGGAAGGGCAGAGATAGGGTGGTGAGATGGGACTAAGCTCATTTTCCACAGCTGCTGAAAATTACATAAAATTAGATGCAATGTAGAAGCAAACCTTTAAAGTAAAAGCAAGGAACTAAATGAAGCAATCCTGTAGTTGTTACTGAGAATACAAATGAACTTTCTGATGCCTGATCCAAGTCATTGAATTAACAACTCATACTTCCATTGAAGCTGTAAATAAGCAGTCTAGAAAACCTCCCTTTATATGTATTTCTCTGGTGTCATGCAATATATTCACATTCTAAGTATTTACTTAGCAGTCCCACCTATTATTTAAACACACTGGAATACAGTACAGCAAAGTATGATAAGTATGATCACAATCCAGAACTGCATCAGCTCTCTGATAGGAAATGCAGAAAGACTCCTGAGGTGTCGCTGAACTCTGAGTTAATTAACGAGGAGGGGAGCAGACAGTAACATCAAGCACGAGACTGCCAACAAATTTCAAACTTAACAATTATGACAGCTGCGTCAGTGTGCAGAAACAATATTTATTTGGACAGTTTAAAAGCAAAGCAAAGTACCTTAACAGAAATCCAGGGTCCTGACCCTGCTTTAAGGTCAATAGAAAAAGAATTTTGACTGAGATAAACATTACTTCTCCGCAAGGAGCTGAGTGCTGCATCACCAGGCATCAGCTTTTCAAGCATTTCCTGAGAGCAGATCCAGAACAGGGGTCCATTTTCTCTGTTATCATAGAGCCTGTAGCAAAAAACAGAGCTCAGTCTAATCAGCAGTTTCAAGGTAATAATTTCACACCTCTTGGCTGAAGCAGAACTTCACAGCTCATCAGGTAACAAGTGGAAAAATCACTTTTGTCCTAAATTAGTTTCTTTTCCCCTAGTGAAGATACCATCAACCCCCCTGTCACCAGGTATTATTGGAGGCGTGTGTAGTGTAGAGGCCATGCACAGGAAGAGATTTCATCCCAGAGCTCAACTCTCACATTGACCAGTGACCACAAATTCTCACTTTCACTCATTAGTGCTCACCAAGATTTGGATATACGACATTACGTGTGAAACCTGTGCATGTATGTTCTTAATACAGGCCACAGACATGGTCTGTGTGCAATAAATGGAGCATGTGTTCAGTTGTGACACAGCAAACAGAAAGCCCAGGTTACCTCTGACAGCCTGGACCTCACCCTGCGGGCACAAGGACACCTCCCTGATCTACCTGAAACCTTCCCATCCTGTGTTGATTTTTCCTACAGTCCAACCAACTGTAAGAAAGATGCTCACATAAATTGCTTCAGGCAAAGCCTGTCTGGCTTGGAGGTTTGAATCCCTTTGTTAAGGCAGAGGCAGGTTAGGAAACTCCATGCAAACCTCTCTAAGCTGTCGGGACACCAGCTCCTGCAACCCCTCCCTTGGCAAACAGCACGAGGAAGTGCAGCCGGATCTGAGCACAGCTGGGTTAGCCACGGTCTTCAATAAAATCATTGCACCTCTGGGATCCCTACAGCTCTCAGCAGTGATCTTGTTTTTATGTTTATCAATCTAAACCAGTCACATTTAAAGCGACAACCTTGCCCATGAAGGTGCGAATTATAAAAAGTCCAATCCTGCAAGGAGCTGTGCTGCGGCTCAGTCACGGTAAAGCCACTCAGCAGTAACACCACATCAGCAGCTCTGCTGACAGCAGAACACCCTACCCTGGTTATTCTGACACCCCAGTCTGGTGTGAGAATTCCACAGACTCCAAGATTCACAAAGTTACTCAACACAAGCCTGTTCCCTGTGCAGTTAAAGCATGCCATATGGTGGCACACAACGATCTCAAAAAATCAGAATTATTAGCCTTCAAAAACAAAAATTTAATCCTGCTGCTCTAGGCTGTTACCATACCACGGGCAGTGGCCAAGCAGTGTCTTTGCTTGCATTCATATCCAAAACCAGTAGAGAATATCCAGAAAAAAAGATGCACGGTAATTTCCCTGAAAACTGGCTGCAGTTCTAGCTTATCTCTGTAACACTGGCACCACTATTATCTCTTAATATGGTGCATGTGTCTGGTCAGGCTCCAATGGGCATCAGCAGTGTGGGCACCAGAGAAAACCCCAGACTCCAGCTAAGAGAGAGGATTTGCTAATTCCAGCCTCTTCCCACCCATCAAAGATGGGCAAATTTCTTGCAAGTGCTACAATCTCAGTTGGGGTTTGGCTCCAGTGGCAGAAAAAGTCAGCATAAGAGCCAAGTTTTCAAGCATAGCCTGGAATATGGAACATCCTGGAGATCTGCATCCCCAGCCTTGGGTGGTGCTCAAACAGCTGCTCTTGCCAGCCTAGGAAGGAATGTTTGTGAACTATCCTGTTCCATCCAGAGGTATGGAGAGGTTTTGCACAGAGCGAAATCATTCCTGAAAATTTAAACAGCTTTTGGATCAGGACCCTAAATTCTAGGGAACATAAATGCTTGTCCCAGACCAGTTAGGAGAGCAGAACTCAGAATTACACGAACAGGCTAGAAGAGCTTCCTAAAACCCAGTCTGTGAGACCTGACAATGCTCACGTGGTGTGCAGAGACAGTAACTTTTCCAACAGAGCTGTAGAGAACACCATCTAATTCTGCAGTGCCCTGTGCACAGGATCTAAGGCCCCTTTATGGAACTGACCCAAAGCTGAACTGTATCTTCCTATGCAGACCATGAAATCCAAACGCTTTACTCAGGCTTTATGCCAGGTGCTCTGCTCTATACATAAGCATCAGACCACACTGACAAAGTTTTTCAGACAGCCTCAATATATAGAAGGATTTGGGCTCTCATCCTCAGTTCTGACCTGCTCTCTCTTCCCTCTCTGGCGGGCCAGGTTCCTGTGGCTCTGTGCACCTGAGTACTTCAGCAGCAGTGTCACAGTCGCTCGGCAGCTCACGGATGGGCAGACAGGTTTCCAGACAGGTCACTTACTCCAGCTACCTTTAAACACTCTTTTCCTTCTTCCTCCTCCCTCTTTCTTTCAGAGCAGCGTTGTTTTTCTGCCTCTTGGGCTGAAGGGCAGGGAGGCAGTCATGCATGCACACATCCAGCAGCTAACTGTGCGTGATTCCCTCTGGCAGCCCTGTCAGGACCGTGGCGTTTGTATCTATGAGATGTCACTTGGGAAAGGTTCTTACACCTGTTCCAAGCCCCTTCAGAATTCACAGCCAAGAAATACTCATTACAACCCAAAAATATTTTCGTTTCAATTCTCATTCCCGGCTGATTTTTTCTTTTTTTGAGAGGAGCCCAAGATAAAAGTTGGCTGTGGTCTTCCACAACAACACATGTATCTTCCCTGAAGATTTCTGAAAAAAAACCAAAAAACAATTTTGAAGTCCTGCAGCAAAGTGCATCACCTCTCCCTGGCCTCAGAAAACACACAGTTTACCACAATGCTCTCTCTGGCTGCACCAGAGCAGCAGTCTACAAACTCCTCCTTTTCCTGTGGGAAATTCGCTAACCTGCAAAGAAGATTACTCCTTGGATTTCCAACCAGAGAAGATCACTTTCCTTCTCACCAGCACACTTCTGAAGCATGAGTAATTTCTCATCCCTCTTTTCCTTTCTAAGCATGCTTACAGTTGAGCAAAATGCTTTGAGGACTGAACACAAGCCTCTGTGTTTTCAAGTCTGGCAACGAACAGCAGGCACTAATACTTCCTCGGGCCTTCCAGGGAGAAGCCCTGAATTACATCTGTGAGCCTTCAGCAGGAACAGCCTCACATGAAGCTGGTGGAAGTGCTCTCAAATACATTCCACATTACAGCTTACCTGATCTACAGAGCAGGCAATGAGCCATAATTATATATTCCACAAAACACATGAGCACTTGCTCATCGCTGTGTATGGAAGGAGTAGCTCCTACTCAGCTGTCACCTTTGAAAACAGGAACTGTCTAATCCTTACTTAAACCCTGACTCCCTTTCTCTCCTCACTCTGCTTTTCAGAAAATTCACTGATTTCCCTGACTTCTGTATGAATTTTTTCCAGGAGAATCAATCTGGACTGGAAAATCCTTCAATACTGCATGCTGTGCCAAGTCTCAAACAGTAAGAGCAGGGGGTAATTAAAAGGAGCAGATAATTTTGACTGAAAGGCAATGAAACATGAGCTTTGAAAGGAGCAGGGAAGGGATTCATTTGCAAGAAGGGAAGGATTCATTTGCAAGAAGCTCTGCTGTGATAAAAAAACTCAAAATAAGCAGGTAGCTTGCAGCAGGACAACATGCTGTTGAGTACAGGGGTTACTGTGCTGGACATGCTGATAGCTGCAAAGCGTGCGTAACAGAGCAGATTCCAGGCCAGTCTCTCACTTCTCCACTTGCAATTCAAAGGCAACCCAGGTCTGGCTCCCCACAACTTCTATTAGCAGCCACAAATGAACATGACTACTAAGAACAGTCTGCACACGGGCTTGAATTCTCAAACAAAAACATGGAAGTAATCTATTTTTCTGCAGTTTCACAATTAAAACTCTTGCTGCTGGGGCTGTCCCAACTTCTCAGTTTGATTACCAGAGCCTCTCCTCTCCAGCTCTCCCACACCTAAACTGCCCTCTTGTACCCACATCCACAGGGAGAGCTGCTGCCCACAGCTTCCTCAGGCTCCCACCTTCTCCTTCCTTCTTTTTCCTCAGATCTTCCTCCTGTTCTTCATGGTATTCAAATTTGTTTCCCTTAAACTGTCCCCTGGCACATCCCACCCTCTGCCCAGCTAACAACATGCACCTTCCTCGAAGTCACTCAGGTCTCCTCCTGCCTTGCACAAAAGCAACCCAGATGCACATTTTAACTTTGGTCCACAAGTTTCTTTCTTTCAGCTTACTAAAATCACACCACAATGCTTATGAAACAGGCAGCTAGATATGGGGTAATTATCTAACTATGCTGTATCATTACCTTCAATTTCAGGATTTCAGAATTATGTAAAAAAAAATATTTAAATAACCACATTCTTCACCAGCCTTATAAGCTTTCCATTGTTAGGATATAGGAAATTCTCTGCAAACTAAGGATTTAAAAAAACCCCCAAACCAAACAATCAACCCTGTCCCACCCCACCCCCAAATGAGAAAACCTCCTGCCAAATTGTTGCACGCAAAGCGAGAAGCAACATTAACTTTTTACACCATACTTGTGCTCATTCCTCAAACCTAGCTTGCTCTAGCACTGTTGAGAGGTCTGGAGATGCAAACCAAGAAAATGTTTTGGTTGTTCTAGTGGGTCAGTCTTTTTGAACTGCTCGCAGGACAGGGAGATGGAGCCTTTGCTGACTTGGAAGGAAGATTTCTCTGTAGAGAGCAGCTGCTACATGAATTTGATTTCCAGTTCCCTCAGATATCCCACCTTTTAAAAAAGACTCTATTTATAAAATGAAAATCCCCCTGCAATCCTACCAGAGCAAGCAGAGGACACCCCCACAGACAGAATCCTTGGATCTATCCAAGCAGTGCATCTGCTAATACCGGATGTGACCTCCAGTACTTCAGCTCAGCTCTCCCAACAACATCCAAGGAAAGTCCAGGCCATCCTCCCCCAGATTCTCCTGTGACCTGACAGCACAGAGAGCCAGACCTGTCCCCTGTGCACGTGCTCTTAGCATGGAGGAGTTTTTCCAAGTGGAAGCTCCCAAATACATTGTTGAGGCAGCTCTGTGGCTGGAGAAGGGACACCCTACCTCACTCCCAGCAGAGCAGCAGCAGTGAACAACAGCAGGTAGGAGACCTCCAGGAAGGTGAGGGCACTGGGCTCTCCACTAAATATCCAATCTCCCTTCCCTCTGTGATAAGCCCCATCCTCCTCACCTGGAAGGACGGGTCAGAAGAATGTGTGACCCTAAACCTCCACAGCTCCTGCACTGCAGCACTTGTTTGGCACCCCCACTTTGAGAACAGCAATTAGTGGTGCTCAAAATTATCTTCTGCGTCAGTAACTGGGATTCAGTCAGGTTCTAATATCCTCGATCTAGAGTGCCAATCAGACCTCATAATTTTCTGGGTCTAATTGCCTGTGAAACTATGTAGCAGTTGAAACTCCTGAAGCTGTAGTTTCAAATCTTTACTTGTGTGAAATAAAGTATAACCTTGGAAAGTTTTTACTCAAAGAAAGGAAACTAGCATTTTGTACACCTATAAAAACTTCACCTCATAACACAAGAAAGTTTTGAGGGAAGAGACAGAACAGTCCATCTGGAGATAATAATAAATCTGACAAGAGACAGAAATTGGAGGATTAAAGATAGAACTTCACTGTATTAGGAAAAATGACTAATTAACTTGTGATTCATGCACCCTAATGGAGTTTGAGAGCACCATCAGTGTCATCAAATCATTGTCCCCTCAAACTTATGGCTCATTGCCTGCTCTGTAGATAAGGAAAGCATGGTAGGGTAACTGGGCATTTAAATGGGATGACAGTAATGTTAAGGAGGAATTCTTTTTAAAGTATTTTTACATGCCCAAACAGGCCATTTTCAAAAATACTTTAAGAAAAATCTTCTGAAGTTAGTAACATTCGCTTTTTTGGGGGGACTAAATGTAAATCTGATAAGAGGCAGCTTTTATTTATTCTTAATGAGACAAGATTGCAGGTCCTTACAATGTTGACAGTGAGAAGCTCCTGTCTTACCCTACCATTAAAATCACAGATGATGCCAGAGCCCAGGGGTGAGGCAAAACCAATTCTCCTTTCTCATGATCTGTGTTACAGGGCCCTGAGGTAGGGGCTCACTGTGTTCTGTGTTTTTATGACACAACGAGGGCACAATTGATGAACTAGGATACGAATGCTACAACACTTCAAAATAACACAATGAATGAAAACCTGCAGCATTTATTATGTATCAAAACCCCAGACAAGGAAGGTCTTTTTGTTGTTTTTTGTTTAAGAGCAAAGCTCTGTAACAAGGGGAAAAAACAGTGTTCTAAAACAAATGAAAAAAGCACACTGACCTCCTAGGTCAGTGTTTTAAGCACACTTCCATGCAGTTCTTTTTTACTACATACCACCACTTAACAATATGAAGGACCTTAAGTATGATAGGAAGAATGATTTGGCTCATGCTCAACATTTAAATAGAAGCTGCCTGACATGGCTGGTGAGTCAGACATGCCTGTGGTTATCAAGGTGCAGAGAGATTGAGATAGAGTAAGGGAGAGGAGAGATTGGCAGTTAATCAAAGTGACCTCTCCATTTATTTTATCCTGGAGCATCATCTCTGCCAGCAGCCTGAGCATCAGCCTGCTTTGGCATGTTTCCAGTCAAGTGTAGCCAGACACTTCTCTGTTACCTGTTTTTAAGGAGCATTGCAGAGTGTCTAGAACAGAGCAACTATGGACACCCCTTGGCTTCTGCTCTTCTCCACCCTTCCACACCAAAACTTGCACTGTGTTACTTTCATGGAATCCAGGACTAATGTGTGAGAAATAGTTCTTTATGAGAATGACTGGATAATGTGGTGCCTTTCTGTCACCCCTCTCCTGGTGTACAGTGAAGCAGATGTAATAGAGACCTAAGGAAGAGCCCACTCTTACCCCAGCCTTGCTCACCAGAAGGTGGTAGATATTTTTTGGGTGTGGTTTAGAGTGTGGAAGAATCCACGACCTTCCTCTTTAAGGGCACGAAGGAAAGAAAGGTCAACAATCTCTCTACAGTTACTAAAGTTCCTGCCCTAACAGCCCCAGCACATCACACTGGGTTTCAGGGATGGTCTTTTTGCTGCCAGCACAAAAGACCACGAGAGCTTTGGGGTCCATCCTACCCTTAAGAAGCGTGACACATTTTGGTGTCCACCAGCTTGTCTGTCTTTATCCCCTTACACTCATCCTCTCCAACACTCACCTTCCACTTTTCCAGACATTTCAGCACCATTTCAGTCACAGATCCTGGAGCCTTAATTACCAAAAGTAGTATGTAAGTAAATATATGGAAGGGCAGAAAGCATCAGACACCATACAGGCAAAGTTATTCCCATGGGATATCTGTGCTAGTAAAAAAGAAACAGAACATCAGTGGGAGAAGAAGGCTTGAGGGGAAAACAGCACAGACAACTCAAAAACAGATTTTGGAGGATGATAAACACACCTAAGAGCTTTTAATGCACAAAAGGCAGTTCTGGACTAAGAAATGAATGATAGAGGCAAAGGCTACTGTGAGGAACACACCACTTTCCACCTACCACCTTCCCATCCGTTGTTCCCATCCAAGAAGACAACTGCCTGACATCCTTTCATTGCCAGTTCCTGTGGGTTTTGGCCAACCCAGACCTGCAGGCCACTTTTACAAAGAATGAGGAAGGATGACAAAACAAATGGTTTTCATAAAGAAGCCACAGGAGACCAGGAAACAAAATAACCCACAACCAAAAATGTAAGACAGCTAATGAAATTCCCAAACAGAGAGAAAACAAACAAACAAAAGAAATATGCTGATGTGGCTTGTAATTCTAGTCCTGTCACAGATGCTACAGGCACTGTGAATTGTAACTGCCTCTACATAATAGAGTTCTTTTCTCTTGTCAAGATGAGTAAAATATATACAAAAGCAAGAACAGGCCCTCTGCAAGAGCAGAAAGGCCCTAAGAAGCAATTGCTAACAAACGGCAGATCACTTGATGAGGAGATAGTAAAGTCTGTTGGGTTGGCATGCAAGCAGAAATCTTTCTTTATTGCTGTAATTGTTCCTCCCAACACTGTCCCAGCGGGTGTATGGGTTGATTTTCTTGTGAAAGTCCTTAAACGTACATATAAAAATCCAGACAACATGTGCACATCTCCAGAGCCTGGCTGGCAGGCCAGCAGCCATCCCTGCTGGAGGACATTGCTGTACCACAAACAACCCACAGCACAAAGCTCAGCTTGGCTAGAGTTTTTGTCCACTGAGGCGTGTCCCTGTCTCAGTGTGCTGCCTTGGCAGAGCCAGTCCTGGGCTTGTTCCTCACTGGAGAAGGCAGCCACGCTCGCGCCTTTCGCTGCCTGTGGCGTGGCACAGCACATAGCTCTCACCAGGACTGAGGCAGACAGGCACACAGTCAAAATGACCTTCAAATTACTGAGACACTGCAAAGAGAAACCAAAAATCCTGCATATGCACTCAGATTAAACACTGTTTCCAAAAGGTTGTGGATGTCTTTCTCTAAGGGCAACACGGAACGACGAGAGACGAGGCCGTGCCTATGGGGGCCAGGCCTTCAGCCAGCACTCTGGCCCCCTATTTTACACTTTGCTTTGACAAGCTTTCCCAGTGGAGAGAAAACAACAGTATTCAGAATAAACACATGAAAAGCTACGTGGAACAGTTGTGATGAAGGGTCCCTTGATAACATCAGCTAGGCTGCTTCTATCAAAAGATTTCTCTCCAACAGGACCCCTGTCTCCATTTTCACCTCCAAACCAGCTGAATGTTGGTCATTTTAGCTGCTTCAGAGGGCCAGACTGCCCTCAAAACAGAACACCACATACCCTTAATTCTTTGCATGACTTGGCACTTGACCTTGAGCAAAAACCTAACAAGCAGCAGATCCCTGAGCCCAGAAGGTTGCACACCTCTCCCAGGGGCACAGTTTTCCAAGACCCAGGTTCTCCAGCCAGCTAATATGAATTAACTCCAGTAGCAGCATGGCTTTAGCATTTCCAGTAACACAAAAGGTATGATCATTCACTAACCTAGTAAAATTTAAAAGCCTACATGGAGTTGTGGCTAATTGGGTTCAGTTTATAAATTCTCATTTAGCATCTAAATATTTGATATCAAGGAAAGAAAAGAACATATGATCAGTAGAAACCAGTACTGATGGGAGCTGCTGTAGTATGCAAAACATCTGAGCGTTCACCAATTTAGCTGTGAGCTCTTGCTCAGAAAACAATGTCTGGCACTAATAATCCAATCCCACAGAAAGGGCTCTACAGGAAAGTTACTTACCATCTCACAAAGGCTGTATGATTTATATGTGTTGTCACTGCCTGTGCCAGAAAACTGATGACTGACTACCACATACTCATCTGGGGATCAGGTACCCAGCCTGAATTAACTAGATTAGGCCACATGGAATTTCTTTACCATTTACAGCCCAACTGAGTATAGCATTTGGTTTAAGTCAATAAGGAACTTTTAAATGGAATCCAGTAATAACCAGAATATGTTAAAGCCACTTGAATTAAATGCTTATTATTTATTATAATACTTATTACTCATTCATTGCACAAACATCTGGATTCCATGACCACAATCTGATAGAATATATTAGTGGGCAAGAACAAAATAAATATATATATAACACCTAGTTTATAAAACATTGGCAAAGCACTGCTATCCCTCATCCATTCCCAGCTCCTAGAGGACAGGTATTCGACTTTTCTCTCGTGTTGTTGGCTGGATGTTGATTAAAAAGTGTCTCAGTTCTGCAGCTCCTTGTGAAAAGGTCACAAGAATCCTGACTGACATACTGCATGCCCTCCATCTCTGGGGACAAACCTTCTGTGAAGCAGGAATATCAGTGGGCCAGAGTAAGGCAGGGACATGAAAGCACTCAGGAATAAAAAAGCTTATGAGAAGAGCATCACCAGAGAGAGCAAGATGAGTAAATTCATGTTGGACAAAGAATTTCTAAGCCCTAACAAACAGTACCACATACACAGACAATGTGGTCTGACTAATAGAGACTTACTCATTTTAGGCTTATAGATGTTTGCAAAGTATGAACATGCATGGTTTCTTTTCCAAGCCATTTACTTCTCAGATCAATTAAAGCAGACAGGGCCTTGCTAGAGAAGCTTTCCCCACTTGAACCTCTGCTTTAAGAGATACATAGCAATGATCTATCAAATACTGTTCAATTAATGAATATTTCATTGACTACACCCCCTTTATTTGAAGTTTATGAAATAACTGCCATAGTAAGCCCACAACATTTTCTTTTGAGTTTCCCCCTGCAGCAAAGAAGGGAGCTGATGTGCCCAAATCAGCCATGAACATCTCCAACTGCAGAAAGCCCATAATTTTATTTTATCTGTGTATAAGTTTATTCACATCCCTATTCTAAGTGCCACCGAAGTACTACATCATAAAGCGTTACAAACTGAAAGGCCTGGGACTCTCCTAAAATCTGTCCACTTCTACAAAATCCACAGAAACATGCGGTCATCACTAGATACACATTTAACTATGCACAGACCTACATCCCTCTTTCTGCTCTGTGACAATGAAGAAGTTCAGCATTATGTGGACCCACACATGGATCCTCAGCAAGGCAAAAAGGCAACCTGTACGACTCAAAGATCAATGTGGAAAAGCTTGGGCATTACAGTGTTAAAGCAGATTTGCTTTGCTTTTCCTTGTCCTCTAGACAGTGGCAAGAAAGAGGTTATTAAAGAGTTAAAGTAGCTCTGTGTGAGTTTGTGAGCCAGAGAAACAAAACACAACCTCTGACAAGATCTCAGCAGCACCTCCTCCGGTAGAGTCAGGATCAGCTTTTCTATTCAAGAAGAGCAGGCTGTCACCTGGGACAGCAGAACAGCCAGGGGCTGTTTATTGTCAGGGTACCAGCAGGATGCAAAGGAGGGCACTTTCCAACTAACCCGAGGCAGCACATCCCCCGGAGGCAGTGCTGGATAGTGTAAAATCACCAGATAGAATCGAAACAGGAACATTTTGGAATCAAGAATAAAGAAACTGAGTAGTCACTAGTGTAACCAAGAAAAAACCCTGAAACTCTGGAGGTTATTCCCTCAGTAATCTCACTGCTTCTTTTAACCCTCCTTCAAGCATCCATTCTGCTCCTTTCCCCTTGTCCAAGAGCAGAAGCCTTCCTTCCACCTGCTAGCTAGCTATCCTCCCTCCGCTCCTTTTCCTGGAGGCTCCTAGCACGGAGAGGAAGAACCATTTTAAAGGCAGTGCAGGAAGACCACGTGCAAATGAAAAGTGCTTTACCTGCCCAGACTTCTTGTGCCAGAGTATCCTCCTGGCTTCTGGGGAGGTCAAGGAGGAGATAAAGAGCGCTTTCACAGAGGAACAGCAGGGCTCCCACACGGCAAGACAAGCTGTGCCTGCACCTTGGCCGTCACACTAGGAAGCTCCTCCTGCAGCTCAGCAGGACATGAGACCTCCTGGGCAGTGGTACCAGCACAGCTGGAGGGATGACCCGAGGTCTCTGCCAGTCCCCTCCCCTCACAGGTGAGCCCTGTTGGGATCACAGGTGTTCCCCTCACACAGTCACTCACCTGAGTCCTGCAGCAGCACCTGCACGGCCCTTCCCTCCCTGCCTCCCTCAAAGTGTGAGCTGCAGTGATGCTTTGGTAAAATCACAGCCATGTTACACTTGCATAAATATCTTGCTGTTCTCACTCAGGATGCTGTGAAACACTTGTATCACCATTCTCTTACCCCCAGCTTACTTTCACTGTGCAAAACCGGCACACGGCTCAGTTCAGTAACTGCAGAACATTTCTGCACAACAAAGTACTCCTGAGCCCGAAACAAACAAAAAAATTCTGTTAATTATTCTGTAATGTTTGGTGTAAAAACCTCTATTGCCTGCAAATGTGTTCATTGCAGTGACTCTGAAAAAGAAAACTAAGAAGACTGCACAGTATCGAAGGTAATTTTTAAAAGATGATAGGTTCCATGAGGTTTAAGGGCTTTCTGCAGTGTTGGCTCAAATGTAACAATAGGAATGAACAGATTGCAGTTTCTGCTTGAATATTTCTTGTCAGGAAGTCTGTTTTTGTAGCAGAAAACAAATATTCTCCATCAACTGCACTGGCAGCTTTATCTCTCTGTAATAAACAGGCAAGACATATTACACTGAAACAGCATCCAAAGGCCAATGCAAGGACAACACGCACAACAGATGCTCAATTTTAGGGTTTATTTCATCTGCTAACATTCATCCTTGATCTAGACAAAAACAATTAGATGATTTTTTAAAATTTTATTTTTCTTGTGGAAGAAAAAAACCTTTTAACACTTTTTGTAAGACGCTATAAATAAATATATAAAGCTTTAAGTGTTACTCGGCTCAAGTTAAACAGTTGCCTTTTATTTTTTGTTGTTTTTAAGTTCCTGAAGTGGGGGGGAAAGTGCAAACCATACACATTCAGCCCAATGGAATGAGTCCAGCCACAATCACTTTCAGAGAAGCTGAATCTGTTTGATCTACAATATGGAGAATGGAAGGCAGGTGGAGGGACAGTTGTATTTTTTTTACCCTCAGTCACACAACTAGAGGAACTGAGTTCCTTGGTAAGTAAAGCACACAAGAAAGGGGAGAGGAAGAACAAGAAAACTCTGCCTGCATTGCCCTTTCCCTGCTCTGTGCAGACTGTGTGGCAGAGAGGAAAGAAGAGACAATGTAAGCAAAGTCTCAGATGAATAGAAAGGACAATGAAAAACAAAATCAGATAGCAGGAGGGATGGTGAGAAATCCTGTGCCTGTTGCGTGTTTGACTGGCAGACTACACATAAACACATAGGAACTTCACATTGAGAGAGGATGGGGATTTTTGTCTTCTCCTTACGGAAAAAAAGATTAAAAGGGGCAATAAAAATAAGTTAAATCATATTCCAATATGTACAAAACAAATCATGCTCAGTAAACATTTTGAATATAAAATTATTCATTATAGTACAACTCTCTCAATCCAGTCTCCAGAACTGACACCTGACAGGGAGGGGGAATTGTGGGGCTCTGAGAAGACAGACTCATTTGCAAATCTTGTTTTTTTCAGCTTGCATGGCTAAGAATTACAGAGAAAACTCCCTGCAGCTGGGACAACACAGGCTTTAACACCCATGTGCTTATCAGGTCTGCATTCAGCTTGGCAGAATTCTTGTGGACGGGGTAAAACAAACAGCCAAGAATGGCTGGGATTGTGTGCCCTGGTTCACCTGAGCTGCTGCTCACTGACCTGTGCCATAAAGGCTTGGCTTGACTCCTGATCAGGCAGTGAATCCTATGTTCACTTCTGCCTCTGGAACATGATCTGCTAATACTAGTGAAAGTGAAAACAAGAATAAAAAGAGAACGCAGCCAGCCCTGTGATTCAGATCCAGCAGATAGGGTCACTTGCATGCCAAGCTATCGCTCCGGGAGTACAGTATTAAGCCTAGTTTGGGTGATGAATTCCTGTAGCACTACCCCTTTTCTGTGATGATTGGAAAAGCCTGTGCGGTAGAAGGGGGTCTGGGTAACTCTAAACACCAGTAAGACACTAGAGATGCTTTTAACCCCAACATATGAACCTCGGTCAGGCCCTGTGCTGTAATGTTACCATCACCTTCTGTAGCTGTCCACTGGTTCCTGTGAAGTGACTTGATTACCTCAGAGCAAAAACCTCCCAATAGTCTGTACTGTCACTAGGGAGTCCTTCTGCCTTGTTCTCTCAGCAACTGCACTGCTCTTTTTTGCTCTAACAGGACAGCCCAGGGAGAGAGAATTCAAAACCTTATTGGCATCTTTCTTATGCTGCTTTCGTTGTCATCCCAGTTTTGTAAGCAATTAATGGACTATGGGGTGCAAAAACATCAGTTGAAATGCTCCTCATTTATTCCAAAATGTTGGGCATAAAGGGAGAAATTCAGACAACCCAGAAATTCCTGCTGATCCTTTGCTGACGTTTTCTTAGTTTGTGTATGACTTTGAAGCCTGTGACAGCCTGGGCTGGCAACCTTACCAGTCAATCCTGCATTTTGTGACCTGGATAGGGTACAAAGTGGCACCTGACCGCCCGGAAAACTTTGGATGAGGCAAACTCCTTCAACAGAGCTAACTGGGATGAGACAAACCAGCAAGAAAATGTTTTCTTCAGCAACAACACCCACCAAGCAGTGAAGTTTAGATTTGACTAAAAGCACATTGACTTCTTAGCACTACAGCATGTCTTGGCCTTTCCACCTTCCCAGAGCAGGAATGGAGTCTGCTGGGAAATCCCCACTGAGCCCCATCCTTGTCTGTGATGTGCCAGGGTCAGCACAGTGCCAGATGGCAGAGCCTGAAGGGCCACGGCCTTTTCCTGCCCAAACTGCTCACTCACACTGGTACTGCTGCCTTACACAGCCTTAAACACCTTACACAGCCCCAGCCTTTGAAAAGGCTTTCCAGGGGGTACCCCTGGAACCGTGGCAGAAACACTGGGGGGTGGGTAAGCATCTGACCAGGTAAATTCTGATTTCAAGGGGAACTGCCTCACCAAGTGCCTGAGAGACAGGTCCAATCTCGCACCTGCCCGCACTGCTCCCAGCACTCTCTTAACCTGACCTGGGCCATGATGCATTGACAGACCCCCTGAAGAAACACTTCATGTACTGAAAAAGGTTGTGGTGTGTCTGGAAGTCACAGGAAAAACATTTTGGAAGAAAGGGGCAAATATTGAACAAGAATCTACTATCTGGCCACTACTTCTGCCAGAGTGCCTTAAAGCCGTTGTTCTCCATTCATTTTAAAACTACACACACACTTTTCATGTTATTGTAGCATCAAAATATCAGTCCTAAAAAGAAAAGAAACAGTACCACTTCAAACTGTGGTACATATAAATCACAAAAAGCTACATTCACATTATGTTAAAAAAGTTCCCTTGCACCCACTAAAGGAAGAAGATAGTGCCAGGTGTGTCCTGCAACCCATGTTCTGGTACACAGCACTTAAAATAAATTAACACATGGCTTACAACCACAAGCAGACCAGCACAGCAGCCAGGGTGAGGGATGGCTTTTGGGTGATTCTGTTCATTTCCATTACTCAGAATCTGTTTCAAAGTGCCCTATACTTTTCATACCTTGGAGTACCCTTTTAGAGTCCGTCAATTTGTTACTCCCAGGGTAGAGGTGGAAAAACTGGGGCATTTGCTGGGTGCAGGATTTAAATCTAGAAGCTTCTGCCTCAGTACTAAGTGAGGTCAGCCCTCCTTTTGTGGTTGAAATGAAACTGTTAACAAGACAGTTTTCAATATAATTTCATTTCTTCTGCTTGTTACTGCAATATATTACAAAGAAAATGTTGGAACAAGGTCTTCTACTGACATGCTTCTAAGGTCAGAGGCTGCTTCTGATTTAGACAACCCTGCAGACAGATTCATTAACATCCAGCTGGTTACTCAGAGCCTGTAACACAGGAACAGCTCAGGCAGACACAGCCTAATCGCAATACTGGTGTGAATCACACGCCGTCCCAGCAGTGCGACGCAAACAGGGATTAGCTGCAGGCACTGCTTGTGTGCTATGGATCCATAACACAGGACTCACCCTGAAAAGCTTTTGGGGAAAGGTGGAAACTCTGCATATAGAACAGTTGCTTTTTATATCTCGTGTGCTGGTTTTGTGGGTAAATAGCCTGTAAAGTTGCATTTTTAAGATACAAATGTTTTCCTTAGTTACAGTGACACATAAAAGTGCTGGCAACTACCAGACATAGCTTCTCCCAGTCTTGGAATTCAGAGATGAGCAAATAGACTTGTAATACCTTCTGCCCCCAAGCCAACCATCAAATACTGCTTCATTTTGCTTCCCAATTTTCATCTAGGAGGAAATGTTTATGGCCAGGCTACACATTCCTGGGAACAGGAGCCATTCTGTGCCTGCAGACAGGTGAGTGTGTGCTTGTGCACTTTGCAGCAGCAGGATCCAGACCTGACCAAAATCCATCTGAAATCAACCAGAAAGACATCCTCTGACTTCGGTGGACTTTGGCTCAGGGCTGTAACAGAATTGTATTTGAGCCCTAAGTGCTCTTTGTATTTTCTATTCTCAAGTTTTTAGTTGTCTTTACTCTTCAGGAGAAGAACGTCTCCAAAAGTAAGGTGTATCCCCCAGGGCGTGCACAGGAGAACAAAGAAGCCCCATCTCTGCAAAACTCAGTCTGAACTTGAGACTGCTGGAAACAGTGCACAGAGGCAGAGAAAGAATTAAAATACAAACCAAGCAGCACATCAGTAGATTTGTATGATGGGAATGCTGTAAAAATGACATGCTAAAGTTGAGTGCATCAGCTCTCTGCCTCTCCTCCAGTGATTTCAATGCCGTATCTGATTTGCAGTTAATATGGCCTTTGAAAATCAAATCATATTCCATTTGGTTCAGAGTTTACCCTAAACAATAGCTGGTTCAGGTCTTACAGGCTGAGCAATAACGGAGTGAGACATGAACCAGGCAAAAACTACTTCATTTCCATGCTTCCAGCCAAACAAAGAAGTGCTTGCAACAGCAAAAAAATAAGCCATATTTTAATTTGGCGAGTGGGAAGAGGAATTAGAGAAGCCATTGTTGTTCTATGACTCAAAAGTCAGTAAGCAGAACCTGGTTAGACTGTCCCCACACTGGAGGATCAAACTTACATGAGGCCCTAAAAACCAGCATTGAAAGAGTTCTGCTTTGAGAGTGGTCTGAGACTAAGAAAACACTATCCATGATTCCCCTTTCCAGTTTTATGAACACAGCTTGTTCATTTAAAGCAAGGGCTGCAGAACAGGCACCCTGCCAAAAGACAATGTGCACTGTCTCATAATTAATTCAGACCCATAATCAGAAATTTTCACAGCTCTGGAAGAGACCCATCCTGTTCCCACTTAAATCAGTTCTAGTGACTTCACTGGAAGCAGGCTGATGCCCATTACCTCTTGATAAAAGCAAGTAAAAATAACTGAAATAATACAGCTGGAGTACGTCCGTAAGCTTATTCTGGGTCAGTATTTCACATAGCAACAAACAAAACAAAACCACCCCCTTGTCACATTCCCATTAATGACTGATCATTTGTGGGGTCTGAATTTTGTGCAGATTTATGAAGGAGTATTTAAACTTTTCTTCCTTTTTTTCGTATGTAGGATAGGGTTTTCATGTGCTGTTAACACACAATACTGATGGTGGCTTGAGTGGTAGTGGTGTAAGCCAACAGGATAACATGGGAGTACAGGTTTGAGTCTATGGTTGGCTTTTGACTGGTTTTGGGACCTGTCTGGGAAACAAATCTGGGAGTTTTGTGCATGAATTCCCTATTATTTTTGTGATGAATCTGCGTATGTATATGTGATACCAGTGCAGTGCATCAGAACCACTGTGCTAAGTACATATCCCAGGCCGTAGTCAATTTGCTTTAATGTTTCTCATCCTCTGACTGGTTTTCTTATTTTTTTTTTAATGGTGCTCTACTTTCTGGCAGTGGCTGCCAGCTGAAACGCTGTGAGTGCCTGTGTGCTGAGATCCCAGCCTGACAGGATGGCCAATCCTCAACTTAGTCACCATTACCAGTTACTGACAACCAATGCAATTCCCATCCCACCACCCCCACAAAAGAAAACCTCTGTTTCCTTCTTTTTAATTATGCATCTTTAGATCATTATGCCCAGGGGATAAACAGATTTTTAAAATTCCTACTTCTGCCATTTGTGTTAAAATTGTGAGGATAAGAAACATTCTTTTGTATTTGGCCTTATGAGTGGGTAACTGCATTTGTGCATTTCTTATCTCTGCATTAGAATGTTGACCCTTTTTTTATTTTTATGTATTTATTGTTTTTTTAAGAATCTCATTGGTCTTGTAAGAAACAGTAAAAAGACCCTATGCTTAAGGAAGCAATCTATCTTCTGTTTTACAGACTCATTTTTAAATAAAATATTTTTTTTTGTTGTTTTTGTAATTTTACTTCCATGATCTCTTATATGGAAACCCTAGAATATCATTAATATAAAAGTCTGCCTAGGCTACCACTTCTCTATAATATGGCTCATGTAGTCCTCAGTGGGCAAACGTCCTTGCTCTTCGGTCTCTTCCTTGGGAAGTGCTTCGTTGGACCGGTGAAGAAGCCTCTCTTCCCGGTTCTTTATCCTCTGCTCCATCCTCTCCAGCTGCCGTTTGTACTGGTAGCGCTGCTGGAAGAGGTCCTTTGCATAGTCATAGAGCTGCATGTCCAAGTCATTGAGCTCCTCGATCCTGCGGATGGTGTCATTATCCACCTCCACCCCTCCTGCCCGTGTGCTGTTGTACTGCATGAAGGGCCGGATGAATTTCAGGTTAAAAGTTCTCTCAAACAGATACTGAGTCTTTCTCTGGAACTCTGTCAGGCCGAAGAAGGCCATGTCTTTGAGGTTTTTTTTTGCACTCTCCAGCAGGATCTGTGCTCGCTTGTTCTCTGGGATGAAGGACATGTTGTAGCAGCCCACTAAGCTCAAGTCAGCCAACATCCTCACTTGGCGGTTGTTGGCCAAATTATACGGGCAATCCATGAACTCCTGCAGCGTGCAGCCCGACCAGTCCGTGCCCTCATAGCACGACGGCAGCTCTTCAGGAGTTGGTGTCCTGCCATCACACATGTGCAAGGAGGTCTTCCAAGTAGCTCCTCGTTGGACGTGACGCCACTCGCTGAGGTAACGAGATACGGGGTCTCTCAGCAGTGTGATGTAGTAAAATTTTCTACAAGAAGAAGAGAAAATAGAATAAATATTCTGCTAGTAACAGGACAGATGCTTGGCAAGCAGAGATCTAGTGCAGACAGCAAAAAACTGAGAGTAAATCAACATCACATCATCCCTTCCACTGTACTCATGGGTTTTTTTTTTCTTGCAGTATCTCATGCAAAGCAGTGGGTGCAACATTAGACCCGTGTTTCTCTTTCTCACTGCCCACCATTTTAGCCTTGCCAAGTAGTAGTACCTTCACCAGGATGTCCATTCCCAGCAACAGACTACAAAGTCAGAGCAAATCACCAGGACTGAACCTATCTATTGACTTCAGAGAGCATCTGTGGCTCCTGGCACTGCCTGGCCTGTCGCACCAAGCACTGTGTGCCTGCTGTGCCAGCCAGGACCTGCTCCGAAGGACAGCCCAGCAGCCTCTCTGTTTATGAGTTGGGCCTATCACTTCCACTCCATGCAGATGCTGACCAGGACACCTGCTGCTTGATTGATCTGGCTGCTGAGCTGAAATCTGGGAGTCTGCAGTAAGTAGCAGGATAACACCACAGGCACATAAACGAGAAACAATGGGAAATCAGGAATGCAATATGCTTTGCAGAAAGAGAAGGCTGAGCTGACAACCAGCAATAGCAGCAATAATTTATTCCCATTTCAGTCAACCTGATATTAAATCAAACAAACTTCAGACACACTTTTGACACGAGACTAAATAGAAGGGAAAAGCAAGACAACCAGGAAGAACACACATAATGACAAGGGGCATTCTTGCTGTTCCAAATATAATGAAGTCCCCAACAATACAAGCTGTCCCTAGAACTGAAAACATGACAGCTCTCTCTAACAGAGACCCTCCAGCTTCAGCCCATAAAGTTCTGGGATTGACAGAGATGGCAGTCTGCAACAGCCCTCTCCATACGGAGGGAAATGGGCCTTTTCTTCCCTAACTGCCAGCAGCGTGGGACTGAGGTGTCTTTGTGTTTCCAGAACAAGGAAATACCATCTCTAGCTCCTAAAGCTGGCATGAGCTCGGGGGGCACAGGGCTGTGTGACACTGTGCACACATGGAAGCACCCGGCTTTGGCAGGGAACACACACATGCAGCTGGAAATGTTCCACACAGGGGTGGTGCAGGATTCATCTCCCCATCAGAAATGCATCCTTGGAATGCTGCTAGGGATCACTGCCTTGCCAGCACGGTTCAGGAACACTGAATGTGATGGCCATTGAGATGGCAGTGAACAGTTTTTTTGAGGAAAAATAATAGTAAAAGTATTCTGTTTTGGCTAATTTCAACACACCCATGTTTTCCTAGCACCTTCAGTATTATTCTTCCTAGTAGTAACTTAAATTTCTGCAATAAGAGCAATTTAATTTTAATACATCAAAGCCATTGCCTAGGAAGTCTCATATCAAGTAATGTTTGCTTTCCTAATTGATTACAAACTTGCTGAAGGGCTGTTCCAAAGCAGCCAGTTTTGCCCTTTCCAACAATGGCAACGGGTGTCCAGTCCAGCTCCAATTCCTCTCCTGCTTTCTGCCTTCATAACTAGGTCTGGTAAAGACATTTGTTATTTTTGGAAACTGTTCCATCTCTCTTCAATAGCAAGAGTATCTTGCTGTCTAGCAATGCTGTCCAGTACTGTCTGTGTACAGGGAGAGGGGAGGAAAAGGGGAGCAGACACTTTCCTTAAGCCTACTTCTTTTTCCTTCCTTTACCTTGCAGCCTGAAGTGATTCCACTGCCCTGACTGAGAGGCAGCCATAATTTATACAGACTGAGCTAAGAAACCTCCAATAGATGGGATAAAATATGACAGCAGAAAGAAAAGGAAAGCAGTGATGAATGCCAGATGTTCAATGACAGACATTGGTGCTAAACACTATCAGCAGTTTTTGGCTTGTGAACTGCAGTGGACTTTTTATTTTCACCAATGTAATCCAAAGGTTGCATTTTTCACTGAGTGGGTGGAAGCCACTTATTATTTTGTGGCTACAGAAGCAACTAGAAGGTTTCTTCCCCCTGATCCCTAAGATCAGGGACCCATTTGTGCGTGAAGTATCCACAGACACAGGAGGAGCTGATTCCTGTCCAAACACGCCATCTATACAAGTATGGATAGGGAAAAAAGGGAAGAATTAGCATCTGCATTTGGTAGACACGGGAACCACAAATATTAAATGGTAAATAAAGTCAAATGGAAGTGGCAGAGTTGGCATGAATCTGATTCCTGTAAGCCTGAGTCCAGCTTATCTTCTCTCTCTGTCTCTGTTTAAACTTTAGGAGACTATTAATAAATCAGATTAATAAATATCATGCAATGCTTCTGGAGTCCATTGAAACAGAGACAGCTTGAACAGGACATGGACTGGAAAAAGCTTAAGGAGCAAGTACTTCTTTCTTCACACCTTTACTGTAAGAGCTATCACCTTAGTTGAGGTAATACCCTGTTAAGTATTTTACCATGAGTGATCTTTCTCAAAGATTCATCTCAATAAATAAAAAGCACAGGAAAATAGGTTACAATTTTTGAAATTCTACTGAATCCGATTTGCCCCTTTCCAGGTTTGTCACACAGAAAAGTGCTTGAAGGAAAGAGCTTGCGTCCTAACACAGAAATCAGATTTATCTTCGGAAACTGGAACCAGGCCCCTGGAAGTACTTAAGGAAGCTGTCCCAATGGGACATAAATAAAATAAAATAAAATAAAATAAAATAAAATAACATAACATAACATAACATAACATAACATAACATAATATAAAATAAACCCTAACAAACAAAACTAAACAGAGACTTTAAAGCACAAGTATAGTTTTAACTGCCTAAGTTGAGATGCACCATTGACATAATGAAAGTTATGCTCCCAAATTTGTATTTAGCTTTCTAGAAATGTATTAGTTTCCGAGGAGCAGATTCCCTAGCCCTCAGGCAAGTGAGCAGTAGACCTTCCAGGAGACTGGAACCTCAGGAGGCAGAGAGGTGAGCCACTTGCACGTTAGATGGAAGGCTGTGCAAGTATTCACCCAAGGCACTTAAGATAGTTTCTGTTGTTGAAGTGTAACTTGGGATTGCCTTTAAGTTTAGAGAAAAATTAGGTAACTGTAAAGCATTGTCCTTAGCAGTCAGAAAGCTGGGGGAACTCTGTATCAGCATTGCTGAGAACACAGGCAGTGCCACTTGTCAACAGTGGCTTGATATTTATGAGGAACCACATGACCAGTAAGTTTTTTTTTTTTTGTCATCAGAGATAAAATAAACCCATAAACCCCACGCAGCTGTGAGAGCCCTTCCTTTCAGCATGGTGTCCCAGACAGCCACTTAACTTTAGTGTTCCTAAAGGCTCATTTCAGAAGTGTGGTCTTCTCCTAGCCCAGATGGTTCCACTCAACACTGCTTCATAAAAAGCCCAAGCAGCCCCAGTTTGGCCATGCAATGTCATATCTCACTGGCCTTTCTGGACTTAACAAGCTTGAGCAAGACAAATGGACACTGGAGTTAGTAGGATTTTTCTTCCCACATGAAGCTGAGCAGAGCAGCATTACTGCTCTTGCAGGCTCCCCTCCTACATACCCATGGGGTTGTGATCTCCAAGGGCACAAAGACATGCAGAAGACAAAGTCACACCTCTGCCTTTTCTTGCATTACTGTTCCTGGCAGTCCCAACATGAAAATCCACCTGAAGGTCTCTGAGGCGTTTGCAGAGTTGCAACTCAGACCTGCACAGTTTTGGAAGCTGCACAGTTTTGTTCAAGGAAAGAATCCCTAGCATATTTATTAAACAGAACAGAATAAAATAATGTTTTTGATGAACAACCCTTTACCCGAACTGAAGTTGCAGGAAGAACAAAATCCAATATTAGAAAGGAAGACCAATCTTGTGGTCATAATAAACAAATGAATTCAGGAAACTTCACTTTAAGTGCCCATTCTGTCAAAATTAGCCTGCTTGCCCCAGACAGATCTCTCTCTCTCTGCCTCTGTTTCCCATGTGTGAAGGGCTGACAATGTCTCCTTTGTCTCTTTTGGAAATTCAAAACATAACATCTCTTAGAGCAGGAGCTGTCTCCTTCCACGATTATGCAAAGCCCCTGTTTCAGCATGGATTGAGGTCAGAGGACAATGGTTAACTGGAGGCATATTTTCATGACACAGGCGTCAGAGGCACCACTGCCCTACGGGATTCCCGCCTGGACCTCTCCTTCCCATTCTCACATAGCAGCACAAAGCAGCCTTAGTTTTGCCAGCAGAGTTTTGTTTTTTTTAAGCAGGGCCATGCTGCAAATGCAGTCACTGAGAAGCTCTGGGTTAAAAACAACCCTTTCTTGCATGGCTGAAGCTACCATTTAGCAATATTCTGTCTTAATTCCTGTCAGCAGGTTCCTCAGCTAATGAAGGGGAAATGAAACCCTTCCTCCTCTAAAAACTCAATTCCTTCTCTTTTGCTAATAACCCGTCAACAGAATTCTGATAAAGTGACAGATTCTAAATATGATGCTATCATTTCTCTTCAGTTCATTTCCACTCTTGTCTACATGCCGATGCACCCTTCTTTACTGCTGCTGGTCTCTAAATTCTGCCAAGAACTGCTTATTTGACTGTGCAATTCCTTATCCTTTCCTGTGCTTAAATGCTTCCTCCCACATGGCCAAATTTTATTCTATTTTATTTTTTAAAATTTTACAGGTTCTTTACTGAGCTTTCAAGCATTCCTCCCAGGAAAAGCAAAATATGTAACAAGTCCTTTTTGACTACTGTGGTGGCCTTCCATCAGGTAATGAACAAAATGCAGCTAGCCTCTTGCAATCATAAATGCTTCATCTGCCTGCCAGGAGGGGGAAGGGGAAGGAAGCTGCATAGGTCAGCTCCAACCATATAACCCCAATCTGTCAAAGCAACATGCCCCCAGGCTACAATTTTTCTACTGCTAGAAAAAAAAAAAAAATTAAAAAATCATTCCATATCCTTGCTGCATTAACTGAGCAGGGGGTTCGCCATCTTGTCATAATGAGGAACGCTGGGTTTTGTTTAAAGATGTAGTAATGTCAAATTTGTGGCTGATTTAAGGCATCCTTGTAAGTCAAGCCCATGTATTATGCGCTCCACAAATCCCTGGTGAGGGTCCTTATTCCATTCATACTGGCTCTCACTGTAAACAGTTTATCACTGAAACAACCAGTGATTCTGCCTCCCAGCAGTGAAATGCACACGTGCACCTGCCCTGCTGTTAGTCTGCAGGGACCGAGGGAAGAAGAACCAGAGCACTCAGCACCCGCACTGTGATCATCTAAACCCTCACTTGGCTGAAACACTGAAGGGGATTGCCAGGTAAGGGTTATCTCCAGTGAAAACGAGCAGTGTATCCTTAAGGAACAGGCCCAGCAAGGACTTACAGATAAGTAATAAGTAATAGGTGAGTCAGGTGCCTCTAATAGATGGATGAGCTGAGAATGTGGCAGATGAAAGTTCATAAAGAATTTATATTCTCATTATAAAGTCATACTAAATGTTACCTACAAATAGCAGGTGTATGGTAGAACAGTTTCCCCCTCCTGCACAGAGAATGACCTTCTGCCACAATGGGAAACTCTGGGTGACTCTCCAGCCACCACTCGCTTCAGTAAAAGCTGTCTCCTGCCTTATTTACCACCAGTGCACCAAACCCATACTTACCACTTTTAAAGCCCAACCTTGCAAAGACTCCACATATTTCCCTGTTTTCCCCTACAGTCAGGTTTCTTGCATAACAAGCACATTCTCAGTTAGAGATTGGAATTTAATATATGTACAATGATTACTTCCTTTGGTAGCAAATAGCCCTAATTTTCCTCAGTCTATTTCCTCTCATCTGTTGTTCATTTAGACTCTTCCTGCATTTCACACACAATAAACTCTTCAGTCCTTTAAAAGTCATAGAAACAGAAAGAAAACCCCAAACAAACAAACCAAGCATCTTCTCTATCCCCGATGTTTAAATAAAGATTGCAACACAAAACCCCAAAAGCCAAGAAATTGAATAGCAAACCCAATCCACCAGCTCTCAGACTGGGTAAACGCCTACAGCAGTGATTTTCTTTGCCAGGAAAGGAGGGGGTGTCAGTGCTTGCTTTGGAAACCAGGTTTGTTTTGCATAATTGTGTTTGTTTTGCCTGATGGTCTCTGCTCTTGGGACTCGGCTGTATTAAAAGATAGGACATTTGGAAATGTAACAACAGCCAAACCTCACACAGGCTCTGCTCACCCTCCAGATCCTCGCTCAGGGAGTCATCCTGGGGTCTGATTTCACCATGAGCCAGCTCCTGATGCAGTGGTGCCTGGACCATGCTGCCAACAGCCCACTGAGAGCCAGCCCAGAAACAATGCTCAGGCTGCTCCAGGAGGCGGAGGCAGATGAGAAGAGCCACACCTCTCTCTTTTCACCCATATATTTCACAGAATGTGGACAATTTTGAATGGTTTGCAGCCCTGGTGATGCAGCCTGTCATCATAGCATGATGATCCCACTGCAGAGCCTGCCCAGAGAGCAGAGCTCCCACGTGTTGGACTTGTGTGCACCAAACACCACGTCTGGGTGCAAGCATAACAGAGTCTGACCGTGAAGGAGGAGACAAAAGAGCATGCAGCAGCATCTTTGTCTCAGAGAGACACCCACCCCTCCATCCACTCAAAACAATCTTAAACAAAAGCTCCCTTTTGGTGTTCACAAGCCACGCATGGGCTGAGTCACAGCTTAAAAACACCAGAGACAATCAGACACAACTGCAAGGCCTTCTCCAGACTGGTCGTGAAGAGACCTGAAGACATGAAACAGGAAAAGGTCAATCTGTGTGCTTGACCCAGTCACACTGCAGCAATACAGCCTTGATTCTGGGATCTGTAGGAGCAGTAATGCTGTGTGTCTGCACACACGGTGGCTGCAGCACAATGTGAGGTGTCTCTATTTAAAGCTGACCCACAAAGAAAGGTGGGTCTGCAAAGCAATAGTTGCAATAGTATTGTGTACACATTCCCGTGACACAGATACTCCTCCTGAAATATACTGGCAAAGAGCAGCAGAGCTGGAGTGGAGGCACAAAGGATGTAAGTCAGCCCCAAGGGCAGATGGGTGAGACCTGGTTTGTCAGAAAGTTGGGAGGGCACATGGAGCCTTGACACCCATGTCGGGAGTGGCAGAATGGTACAGGCTATTCCATACTGATTGATACATAGGGTAATACAAGGGAGCATTTCACATCTGCAATCAAACGGAGCATCAAGGTAGCTATGGCTGGGCATTCATTCCTCTGACACCATCAGAAATGGACGCTTTCGGGAGCACGATCTCCATTCGTCTCCATAAATGAAATGAGGTGCACTTTTACCTCAGATCTCAGAGTTGTGCAATGCTGATACTCACTGTGTTCACACTACACTGTTACACACTCAGCCCCAGTTCAGATTTGTTAGCAATGCACTAACAGTCTTTTTCCCAGGAAACAAGTGTGGTCCTATCATCATCAAGTCTCATGACTTTTTTATATCCAATTAACAGAGTAGACACAGATAATGAGTTTTAACAACATCTCTGCTTTTCATAAAAATTGCACTGCTGTGTAAGCACAAGAATTTCCTGTTGAACTGTCTCTTTGCAAACAAGTTAATCTAAAAAAAGATACATGGCATGCTATGAACCTTAGGAGTGAACCGCCAGCTCATTTTTCAAAATGACAGATATGATGAAAATTGGACAAAGGCTTGGAAAAAAACGTGGGGGTCAGGGTGAGGGGAGCAAATGGGGGTGGAGGGAAAGGCATTCCAGAGCCCTCTGGAGCCTTGGACTCCTCTAGGACCCATTAAAAGCTTATGTTACTTGCACCACTTATAAACAAGCTCTTTCTTTTGCCATCATAACTTTCCTCATACGAAGAGCTTAGGAAGTGTTGACTACTACTGAAGCAAGGCACCAAAAATGACAGCAAGTTACAAATCAAACAGCTTTGATTTACTACCTTTCCCGAGTTTTGGGAGGCTTGTTGTGCTTCCTAAGTGACCTCAGTAAACCCCCTAATCAATAGCACATCGGAATGCTGACAGATGGCAAAGGGAAGTGTCAGTGCCAGAGGGATTACATCAGTGCTGGCAGGGAACAGATGGCAGAAAGGTGGACTGCAACCTGTGCTTATTCTTTGCATTCCTTTGCTTTTATTATTGCCCCTGCTGTCAGCAAGGTAGGAAGTTTCAGGAGGGGAAAAACATGGCCATTCTCTGAAAGAAAAATTTTCACTCCCTTCACTTACTGGTTCTGTCACAGAGACTTTCAGTTGCATTGATTTTGGCATTACAAAACACACAGAAGTCAGTAACACATTACACCCATACTTACTGTAAAATACTTGCTAGAAGGGTTCTATATCCATTTTTTTTGGAATATCTTCCTGTGTGTGGCCACATTAGAACCAAGCAAGTAACAAATCAATCCCTGAAGAGTAACGACACATTTGCAATGAGACACTGAACTTTTCATCTCTGTGTCAGAGATCAATTTCCACTGGACATGTAGCATAGGACAGCAGTTTCCATCCCACCATTAGATAAGTGAAAAGCATTTGGGGCCTCATTCCAGCTCCAGGGAATAAGTGCTGTGCCCTAATACACCGCCAGTGCAGGCTGCCAAGTCAGGGAGCTTTCCGCTGCGTCATTGGGACTGAGCTGCACTGGTTCTGCACAGAAATCTGCAGAGCTTCATGCTGTCTTTGTCCTGGGAAGAGAGAGAATGCCAGGGATTTAGCCTCCCCAGGTGTCAAGATGGATGCAATGAATAAAACAAGTGAATATTTTAACTAATAAAGCAGGATTTCTGCATCTGATCCCCGCACACTTCAGTATGCAGAAGAAAGAATGACCGGGATATTGCTGAACAGAAAAAAAAAAACCAGAAGCAAGTTGATACAGAGCAAAGACAAAGCTGAAGTAACTATGCAATATGTAAAGATATTTATTTTAAACAGCTGTAAATAAAGCAGATAGGCTAGAATTTGCATTTTCTTTTGAACTGTAAGTCAGCTTCTCTTGTGAATCACAGGAGCTCCACTGGCTGTGAGACTCAAAAAAGATTCAAGGAAAATGTAACAGCATGATAGACAGGAAATACGGCTCCTTGAAGAAGATTAAATTATAAAGAAACTATAGAGGAAGATGAAGGGAGCAGGAGTAGTCAGAGGAGCAGCTATTGATCACTTTTGCAGGACAATTGAATTCCTTGGCAAAGGGAGGCAATATTTGTGTCAGGCAGCTGCAGCTGCAACACAGCACCCCTGAGCTGCTCATTGATCAATCTTGTTCCAATCAAAAACTGATGGACAGCTGCTTTTATTGATCTGAGTAGGAAGACTCAGTAGGAAGTAGGAAACAGAATCGAGATGCACAAGATTTTTAAACTGGACTGACACATCCAGAACATACAGGTAAACACCGAAACTTTCAGCCAGCCAGCGAACATCAAGGAACAAGACATTCCAAGGAAGAAAACACAGCAGCTGCAGAATCCATCCCTGGAAGCAGGCACAGTGCAAGGACTGGATTCCAGGGAGCTCTGCAAGCCACGCAGGGCTGCTAGGAAAAGGGAACAACTGCTGCCCTGCAAAGCAATCAGTGTGAGCTGCATACTGCCACACACCTCACAGCATCAGGTAGGGGACTGATCCTAATTCCATCTACCCAGCTCCTTCTTAAAATCAGTGCTAGGGGAGGTTCCCACATGGCTTCTTTTCTTGTGAATAGTCATACTAGTGGCTTATGAAGAGTACCAAAGCTCCCTCTCCTCAATTAACTGACTCTCCCTTGCTCAGGAATAGCAGATGTTGTTAAGCAGCAAAAGATAATCCTCAAGAAAGCAGAGCTACTAATCAGTCACTTTTACATTTAAGATCACTTGGAGTTGCCACTGTCTTATACTGTTTTCCTAATTAATCGCACTGGAATGCACTTAAGTAAGCCCCAGATCAAAGAATCATATGCAGAGATTGAAATAAATCCTGCCTGTGTTGCTAATGCCTCCGAAATGGATGACTTGCTAAGCATTCAAAATCCTGGGTACCATGGTTCAAAACTACAGATAGTGTGAGATGCTTTCAAAGGAACAGATTTAAGGATGAAAAGGAAAAAGCTCCCTTCATTTGCTCGTAAAAGACAATTAAACAAAGGCAATTGTTCAACTAATTTAGTGTGAAGATTGTGTATCTTAAGTTCCTTATTCTTCTCTTTCCTATCACCAGAAATCACAGATCAGGAGCATCAACTTTCATTACAGCAAAACTTTATCATCATTACAGATTTTTTAAAATGTGCTTTAATGAAGGGCTGAAATATTTTCAAAGTAATGATAAATAAAAATGACTGGGGCTGAATGTGTTACCAGTTGGTGCAATAAATCACTGTCTCTTCCTGCATGAGTCTTTTTCTCATGATCTAGAATATCATCAAAATGCTTTGATTGATTTACAGTTTAGTAACCTAGCCATCATCATCCATAATTCTACAATAAACCACACCACTTAATGTAGCTGTTACAGATGTTCAGAAGTTCATTCCCTGCCTTTCAGGAGGAGATATTGACACAGCAGCTGCAGACACCAAGATTAGCTGGGGAAGAAAAATTTGTCTTCGGCACAGGAAAACATCCAATTTTCCTTTAACAATACCCTGTCTTTAAAGCTGAAAGACATGCTGCCAACCTTGATACATCCAGTTTCAATTATTAAACACCAAATATCTATATGCACCTACCCACCCCCCTGCCAACTGGCAGGAGCAACAAGCTGCCTGGCTTCTGTCTAAAACACATCATTTCCTGGGAAATCAAGACATTACTAAAAGCCGTATGCAGCAAATCATCAAAGGGTATGCAGTGAACAGCAGCTGATCTCAGGCCCTGCCAGCATCAAGCCCATTCTGCATGTGGCACTGCCTCCAGTCAGCCCTAAGGAAACAACTGCTGGGAGTTTGCTCTTAAAATCACCACCGGAGCTGGGCTGAGCAGGAGGGGCTCAGCCCCGTGAAGAGAGGGCTGCTCATGGTGCTGTCTCTGTGACCAACACCAGCCCTGCCCCACAGCACAACGGGAGACTGCACGGGCATCATTATTCATTTTTCACAAGTTATTGATCTGAAAACAGTAGGTTGATTCTCGGTTTGAACTTCTTTTGCTTGAGCCTGAAAACAATGCAGCGTTAGCTGGCCTGCAATTAACACTTTTAAAACTGTTTCCTCAGGAAAAGGAGAATATGCAACGTGCAAAGTACAAAATGTGGGTATTTTATTCCAAGCAGCACGAGTACTCCCTGCCAGCCTCAGCAGCCACTGTTCATTTAAAGCAGGCATACAGACATACCCAACAGGAACTGTCAGAGTGATGGTCTAGCTCACAGACACAATTTCTCTCCTAAGTGAATCACCATGCTGAGGAAGCTAACAAAGACTGCAAAATTCATTAACTGAGCAGTTCTGGAAGGGGCTGCTCCAAATCCATCACTGATCTGTCCTGGCCAGCCAGCATCCTGTCTCTGACAGTGACCTGTCCCTGGCGCTGCTGAGAGAGGTGCAATGAACAGCAAAGCTATTTCTAATTACAGGAATCCTCTTATTTCCCCTCAGCTGCACTCACAGGAAGCACAAATCAGCCTCGTGGTTTGGGACTTCAGATGGACATTTGAGTCTTCAAAACTTCAGCAGCCTCAGGATCTCTCTGCTAGGTGATCCCTCAGACCTGTGCATTGCGAGGTTGAGAGGGTTATGAAATATCAAGTGGATATTTCACAGACACAGCACCCCTGCACTGTGAAGAAAGGATATTTTGCCCTGACAAACTTTGGGTTCTTCTAAGGGTGGTTAATGGGATTCCTTGCCCTGTGGTTAGCAGGAGCACTTGTGAATACCAGAAAAGCAGCAATGTGTTGAATGTGATTTTAAAAATCTGCTTTTTGATTAACAGATCCTTGAAAGACTTTTTTTATTTCAATACAGGCCAACATTATTCCCTCACCTTCCACGTGAAGGACTCCAGAGGTGTTCCAGCTGGCCAAAAGGCTGCCAAATTCCTCTGCAGCACTACTGCAGATAAGTCTAATGATGAGCTTAAAAGCGTACGTTGCCATCTCTCAAAGCGCTGCTTTCAACTCGGAAAAACCTTCTGCCCAAAGAAACCCAAAGGAAGTGCACAGCGGGACTATTCCTGCTTCTGCTGCAGCCTGGGAATCCCCCGATAGCCCGGCGCAGAGGGAACCCCGGGCTGTGCCCAGGCGGCCGCGTTCCCACTAGATGGCATCTGCTGCCAGGGAATGGCTCCGGCAGGGAGGGACCGCGCCTCCCGCCAGCACTTCCCTTCTCGGGGGGTTCGTCGTGTCCTACACAGCCAGGCCACAAGCGCCATCTCATTCAATTGCCGGGAATGGGTAACTGGGGCTGTTTCCCTCTCCACAGCGGCACTGCGGGCAGCGGTGCCCGTGTGCCACCCTGAAGTGCCCTGAAGTCACCCGGCTGGGCACCACCCGCAGCCTCTGCTGGCCGTCACAACCAAGGATGAGCCGGCACAAGCGCATCCTCCTAAGGCAGCCCTCTGCTCACACAGCCTTCCTTCCAGAGGCTCTGACAGCACCTGCCCCAGCTATTTACATTTTCAGTGTCACGGCTACTCCCTGCTCACACCCGGGGTGCCCTCTGCCCGCGGGTGATGTGGCACTGGGACATGCAGCACTGGATTTGCCTTGGCAGGTTGCAATATATCTGAATTTGCCGAGCCTTTTGCTTAAGTCTCTGCTTCAGGCTTGACTGTGAAACACCACCTTTAAAAAATTCACACAAGCGTTTTCTCCCTCATAAGCTTAGATTACACAGAAGAGTTTTGTTGGCATAGCTGTACTGTGGGAAGTAAATAATAAAAGAACATTACCAGCCAAATAGCAATGCCAGCAAAAAATTGTGGGCAGCAATATATATATGGTTGTGGGTATGGCTTACTCTGTCCAGGGAAATGGGTTAAATTATGGAGCAGAGGATACTTGCTAGTGTGAGTTCCTTCCCAAAAAAGGGTTTATCAGCACAGCTCCACTGAAATAACCACAGTTTGAATGCAGGCGTGTGCTCAGTCTCTCTGTAAAAACAATTATCACAGAGAAAAAGTTTCCTGTGTTTGGTAAATTTTGAAGTAAGTGTGTGGTAATTCACATCCCTGGAGCATGCTGTGCTAAGTCTCTGCCCACTGGGATCTGCTGGGCTGGGGCCATGAGCTCTTTCAGATACTCTGGCAAACTGCTGAGCTTGGAGAGGCTTTCAGGCACCACCAGCCTGGGGTGAATGAGAGCTGGTGATCTTGTTATATGAGGCTCCATATATCCTACAGATTTGAGTAATTCAATCCCCTGCCCATCTCTTCACATAATAATTTATCTTTTCTTTGAATATTTTGCCAATGGGAACTGGAAGGTAGCAGGGCCATTGCAATCCGTTTCTTTCAGTACTCTGGGGGATCTCAGCTTGGTGTATAGCTTTTTTTTTCATCCTAAATAGAGGATGTGTACAAAAGCAAGAGATCTGGAAAGCTTTCAGCATCACAGAACTGCCAGCACTGCTTCCTTTGTCTGCTCCATTTAACCTGGCGATGTTTTTTATTATCAGTTAGCTCAAACACAGAAACACTCTCAGTCATCTGTGGGACACAAGGATTGGGCTTCAAACTTCCCTTGTTAATCTTTCTGAGAAGCTGTGCTGATGCTTGTGCATCCTGTTATTCCAGTCAGCCTAGAGACAAGTGCCAGAGCTGGCACAAAAGGTATGTATCAGAGGTAAATTCCACAGGTAAATTCCTCCCACTCCTTGCTTGGGCTTGGTGTACCTGTTACTGCATGTGTATGCTCCTTGTGCCAGACACAACAAAGGCAGAAGCAGTGGTAGAGAGGGACAGAAGGGGGACTGCTAATGCAGAAAATTAATAGTGAAATAATCAATACATTGAAGATTCACCACGTTCACTCTGGGAAGACAAGGTGTTCCTTCTGGAGAATTCCGTGAAGGGAGGAACAGTAGTGACAGATTTGAAAATGAACAAGTAACAAAAAAAAAAAAAAGGAAAAAGAAATCCAATCACATCCTCTATATTTAAAAATTAAAAAGACTACCAGATGCAATTACATTCATGATTAAAGGATCTAACAGAAGCGTATTTAAATTCATTAACTTAGTCCACACTTTCCTACCTCAGGAGACCAGCTGCTCCTGGAATACAGGGCAGCAAAATACAAACTACATCTTGCTTGTATTTGATCAAAACCTTTTCGAAGTTCCAATGATCTGGCTGTTAACATCTCTTAGGTGATAATTAGGCTCTTGGGGCAGCAAACATTGTTTGGGAAAGAAAATGCACAGTGGAAACATAAGTAATGGAGCTTTCTGCCTGTTGAGGAGTCAGTTATTCCACTGTATAAAAAAAGGCACCAAGGGCAAAATGAGGCCATTTTCAAGCAGAGCCTCATTTTGCCTGTGTATAGCAGCAATCAGCAGATGCTTACCTCTGTGTAAACTGTTTACTTTAGGTTTTGCTCATTTCTTGCAACATATGTTTTAAGCAAGATATTTCAGCCCTTGCACACTGCGGCTCATGAGCATGGCTCTCCTCTGGAAAACAGATGCTCCATGGTTTTTCCATCACTGCTTGACAGACGTTTGGTAGCAGGTACCAGCTAGGGCTGAGCAGGTACTTCTCCCAGTTCCCATCCTCTCAAGCAGGATCCCTGGCCCACCTCGGCCTCCTGCTCTCTCTGCTCAGGGGATGCTCCAGGGCCTCTGGATGAGGTTCAGGGCATTTTCAGAGATACTGTGAAGAGCCAGAACCTCCTTGTGGGATGATGCCTGTTATCAAACCATGCACACTGATATTCTCTGTCTGTCCCAGGAGGACACTATATTAACAGCAGAGAAACTGACTTACTTCCTTTCTCTTACTGCCATAGGACCCACTTCTCTCTGACAGGACAGGAAGAGGCTTAATTAAAGACAACTGGGAATTTCTGTTTATGGTTGCATCCGACAGGTATCTATCCTTCTCAAGCCTCCCTCCAGGTGCTATGCCTGGTTTTGGTCTTCATCCTGCAAAGTTCACCTCCTCTGGATAATGGCCCTTCCTTCCCAAGAGATCTTTTAAATATTTCTGACAGTTGGAGTCTCTCCTTTCCTTCCTGCACAGCCCTCCATAATCAAACACAAGACACATCAAAGGACAGAATTGCTCTTTCAGGCAAGACAGCTATGCCTGAGTCTGTACTGTCAGTTCAGACATTTTCAGGACCCATTTTAGGATTTTCCTCTTGTGAATTAGTTATGATCCATGGGAGAGACCTCTGCACTATGGAAGAATCTGCTCCCCCTCCTCTGAGAAGTAGGGAGTGCCCCTGGGAAGTTGCAACCTTGCTGAAGAGCTGTAATTCAGCTTGAAACCAGCAGATTTAGACTCCAGCCCTTGATGTCATGTGAACCATAGTTCCTCACAGTCTGCAAATGTACCTGAAGTGCCCAGCATCTTCCCACACGGCCAAGGCAGCCCTGATCACGTGTACAGGAGCAGGAACAGTTTCCTGCTGTCTGTGTCTCAGCGTTCCAATGAAGGCAGTGGAGATGGGGCTGCACCAGCAGTGCAATGTCCCACTCAACTTTAGTCCTCCTTTGCCACTGAAGGACTGGAGAGGTCTATTTTCTTTTGCTTTGAAAGCCAATATAAGGCAGCTGACCTGTCTTGACAAAAGTTTGAAACCCAAGAAATATTCAGGTATCAAAATCACAGCTTCAGAATGTTCCCTGTTTGAGCGCCAGCCTGGGAATACGTCACAGCTGAGAGAGTGGAGGGGAGAGCTCCTGGGGGGCTGGAGAAAGACACTCCTCCATGACTGATCACCATCCCTCTGGTGAACAAGTACATAGGGACAGGATTAATCAAAAAAACTGTAACTGTAACCAAAAGCAAAAAAATAGTGGAAAAAATAGGGAAAAGCATGGGAAATTGCAAACACTCAAACTCAACTTTAAATTCTAAAACTGTTTCTAGTAATTCGACTCCAGACATGTGATTCTGGATGAGTTTCTATCTCCTAAGTCTCATATCTTTGTTCTGACTCAGAGGAACTCAATTTTTTCTTGTTATTTATGGGAACACGCATCATACATATTACACTGTGTTTCAAATGCAAAGGAAGATTCCCCTTACTGCCATATTTTTGTGACAATCCTTCATACTGCTCTAAAAGTCCAAAAAGTATGTGCTCAAGTCCATTATGACATGAGATCACTTTCCTGAATGGAAACCTGAAATTCAACCTGAGCTGAAGTTACTTACAGCAAAACTCAAACATATTTCATGCAATACCTGTGCTGTGCATGTAACCTTGAAAATAATGACATTATATTTTGTGAGGAATTTACATGAAATCAAGAGTGTTTTCTTCTCTTTCTAGAGCATTCAGTCTCAGAGAAAATGGAGATTATTTCCACAGAAGAGCAAAATGCCTGTTATCACCATGAACACACAGAACTTTACAGATGAGGCTTCTGATGGCACCCACTGAAATTGGGTGCCAAAGTCCCATACACAATGCTGTGTCTTGTTCTCATCATCAAGGAGCCTGGAAAGGCTGCTATCAGTCTTGAGATCGGGAACTGAAGATGATGGATGGCAGATTTATGAATCACATTCCAATTTTTTAACCCAAAGAATCTTCAATACCTTTTACTACCCTTTCCCCTCACAAGAATGTTACCGGTTATCCTTGACAACTGATAGCTCCACATAAGCTTTCATTCATCCCCAGTGAATACATGGATTTTCTTTAACTACAAACTCTCATCTGTCCAAGCCTTTAGGAGTAGCAAAATATTCTGGGAGAAAAACTCAGAGTGATCCAGATGACAGGATAGGAAGGACAAGGAAGGAAGACAAGAAAAGAGGAGCTTGAGGATGAATTGTGATAACATTTGTTTAAATTAGATTAGATTTGTTGGATTAAATTTGTAAAATTACTTCAGACATATCAGCCTTGAATATACCATCAGGTCAATCTGGTGGTAAAACAAAGGGCTTCCCTTTTGAAGAGGGGAAACTAAAAATATTAGATGTTTTCTCTTTTAACACTAGTTTGTGCAGGAGGGGATAGGTTAGGCTGCAAATGACACGATTGGTTCTCTTTGGGGTGAATGTTTGGGTGAGGTTGGCTGCATACATTATCATCCAAAAGCTTTATTTTTAAAACTGTATTTACTGTAATCTGACCTTTTCTTTTTCTTTCTGTGGATAAGGTTTGTACAGGTCTTACTTAAAAGCTGCATTGATTCCAAAGTGAGAAACTGTGATGACGAGTTTTTCAAATGATTACTATTAGTACAGGTGAATTACAAACACACCCAGCCTTGCTGCAGGCTGAAAGCTGAACAGCTTCGAGGTCGATTGTCACTTTTAATTGACTGAACATGCCCATAACTCTGACAGAGAACTACTGTCATTACCAGTGTTTTTCTGGGCACCAGTGCTGACCTCTCTGTTCCTTCCTGTGCTTGGCCTCTTGCACTCAGCTCAAGCTTTTCCAGCCACCATTGGTTTGCTGAAATCTTTTTCCCTGACTTAAGTCACAGCTAGTCTATACATTCTTCTGTCAAGTTTTCATTCCATGAGGGCACAATCCAAAGCTCATTGAACTCAGAGGGAAGATCTGCACTCGCTCTTAGGGATTTTGGATCATACTTCACCTGCCTGTCTGCCAAATGCTTTCCTTGAGGACAAAGCAAATGCTGTGTATGAGCTCTCTTATGAGAGAGTGACAACTGCTAGGGGAGGACACATGAGGAAACGTGGGGAGAAGCCTGAGGAGACATGGGGAGGGACAGACTCCTGAGGACACACAGGGCTGGAGACATGCTTTTGGAAGGAGGGACACCCTGAGGGACTGTGGCCCATGGAGGACTCACACCAAGGCAGGACTCTCCTGAGGAAATGCAGCCTGCTGGTGACCCACGCTGGGGAGCAGCAGTGACAAGAGCAGAGTAAAAGAGACAACAAGTAAAAACTGTGGAAGAGGGGCAGACAAAAATGATTTCACCATTACACATTATAACAATTGATCCTACAATTGTAACTTGATCTTGCCTTTTATGCCCAAACACTTATTTAGAAGAATAATCTCTAGGTAAAGTAGGAACTTGGATCTCCATATTGTTTTAGTGCTGGGCCTTTCTCAGAAAGGGACAACTAGGACCCCAGCAGGGCCCATCTTCCTGCAAAAAGGGCAGATATGTTTAACTGAGGACATGTGGACCCTTCCCAATCCATGTTCAAAGAAATCTTTTGAAAATCAGCTGGAGCTACTTTGCTTTCTGTATCCCCACCAGTTCCCTTAGGCTATGTCTACACCATCAGATCCAGGAACTCTCATCCAGGTGGGATAACCAGTGTGTCCAGAGGTGCCCCAGCCACCCTGTGCTGTGGTTTCAATGGGCTGGAGGAGAGCTGTGGGCTGCTCCAGGCAGGTACCTTGTTAGCAGGACAAAGGGATCAGGGTACAAGGAATTGCCACAAAACACACATATCCCATACCTTGGACAGAAGCAGTGTCAAACATCCTTTGGAAGGACAATTTGAGAAAAAAAATATACTGTCAAGCCTTGTTTAGGGAGCCAAACACTGTTTTCTCCCCAGAACTATGTCTTATTTGCCATTATCACAATGTCAACCTTCCGTGGCCACTTTGGCACCTGGGACTCTGCTGATCTCATTGCCTTCAGCAGAAGCACTGGGGTCTCCCAGCTGTTCAGCAGCACCAAGAAGACCAAACTTTTCCCTTGCTAATTCACTAAGAAGCTAAAAGGTAGAAAATAAAAACCTTAGCAGAAACTTGAGGCCTCTCAGTTCAGTCTGTGCTCTCCCAGTCTGTCAACCCATTCTTGTGGCATTTACTGACCCTAAATTCCTGTCTGTCCACATGTACATGCAAAGTGGGTTTTATACTGCTTGTGGCTGATGGTTATAAGGGCCAAAAAATTTATGAATTGCCAAAGTCGTGCATTCAGAAAATTTGACTCAGGCCCCTGGAAAACTACTGGACTGGCTGAAAAATTCCACCACATTAAGCTGACCTCATTCTGCTTAGCTCCAAGTACTCTGGCAGGGAAGCCCAGGATCCCTCCAGCTCCAAGTCATTCACTCTAGTAACTACAGGAAAGCTGTGGGAGGAGTCCTCTGCCAAAGCTCCTTCCCTCCCAACAGTGATGCCTCTGTTCATCAGCGAGCAGTCTTGATTTCTTTTACTTGTGGCCCAGTTCTGCTCTATTTTAGGATTTCTAGAAGCTGTTAAAAACTAATATCCTCTCACTCCCTCCTTCTAGAAACTCATTTATCACTCTGCCTCCTGCACAGTTACAGTTCTCTCTCTCTTAGCTGGCAATTTCTCTCCTATGGTATGAATTTTGGATGACCTTAAGGGGTTGTAAGCACATGGGTTCAGTAGACCAGACTACACAGTGGCAGGGAAAGACTTAAGCAACTGGGACTGCTAGGCAGGGGGGAATTGTGCTAATTAGAAGGAAAAAGAACAGTAAATAGCTACAAACAAAAATCCTCAAGCAGAAGGCCCCCCCCCGCCCCCAGCAGTAGCAGAGCTCCCTGTGGTCTCTGACCCTCTGAAACAGAGCTAGGAAATTTACCAATTTAGTGATAGATAAATTCACTCTCAGAGTGTATGCAGTGCCATGTCTGCTGACTTGCAGACATATCTCATGATCGGTATTTTGAAAGATAAGCAAGCGCTAACTACAAGTCAGACGTGGAACTAAGAGCAGGCACCTGGAAAAGGAGTTAGTACAGGACAAAAGGAAGCTTCTCAAAACCATGAGACTAATCAGACTAGGTTGTTTCTACGTGGCAACTAAAGTGACTGAGCTCTTCCATAAACAGCTCAACTAAAACACCTATTTACCTGTGTGCACGAGCACAAGGAGGAACTCGGAGAGCCTCTTCCAGGGCAGCTGCTTTCTTCACTCTTGTATTCCAGTGAAGAAAATTAATCTCCTTCCAAATCTAACAGGGGCTTTTCCTCACAGCCGGCACCGGTCTTCATACACTGATAACCCACTGGCTCAAAACGTCAGGGAAACAACTGCTCATGGGACTGTCATTTGGCATAAAGCATTTGTGTGCCCTGAGACTCAGCTGACCACCAACCTGCTCTGCTTCCAGGCATTACAGCACATCCATGGCTACAGGCAAGAAATGTGTAGTACAGGTCCAGAAAGGGCTAGAGTAGCTGCTGAATGCCTCTGAACCCAAATCTGCCTTATGCCAGTAGTAACTGGCAGTAGTACAAAAGCTGGCTTAAGTTTACAGGCTGTCAGGGGTTCCTGTGGGCCAATAAAGCACCAGGGGATCAGTGGTAGCATGCAGAGAAACCCACTCCAGCTGCCTTAAATTGCCACTGGGGAGCCACAACACAGACTCCAGGATGCAACAGGGCTCCCCTCTGCTGAGATGATAATTCAGGGATCAATTGCTGCTGTAAATCCCTGCCCTGGCACCAATGTGTATCACAGTGACCAGCACAAGACTGCTGTCTGCACCTGGAGGGTACAATTCTCTACAGCCCACCAGGTGCTGGACCACGGCCTGATGGAGAACACTGATCACACCACAAACACCTCTGAGTCTTCCATTCCATTCACTGCTCACTGTCTTGCTTTCAGACAATCAATATTCCTTCTGATTTTTGTTCACATTCACACACAAAAAGCAAACAAAGTCAAATTTTCCCTGCTTCTCATCTCATTACTGAAATTTTCCTTGCAGCTCACTAATTTTGTTCTCTCTCAGGTATGAGCACTCCCAGCAGCAGGTTTCCAGCAGCAAATTAGGCAAGCTAAATTACTGGAAGTTTACCAAAGGAAAAGGAAATAAAGACCTCAAACACCTTGTAGACTTTTCTCTCCCTCAAATCAGTAGCTTGTTTATCCAAATAATAATAAAGCAGGCAGAAGGATGTAATTAATGTCAAACACAATTCTTTCCTGTTACTTTGAGGTACTAAAATCAAAACCAGAAATCCTGACCTTGAAACAACATAACACACAAAAAAACCAGGAAAAATTTTATATGTATGATTTTCTAATTTAGGAATGTCCATGTGCTATGTGAGCTGCTCAGCAAATTGAGCCAGGAAATACATTAACTGAAAGCTAATTTAGGGCAGACCTATTTTACCTCATGTTTGAAACTGTTCCACAAGGTTATTTCTCTGCAGCAAGGCAGAACATTTTGGAGAGGAGGACGAGTGCGACAAGGAGAAGAGAGAAGGGAGGAGATTTGCACTGTGGGTTTTTGGCTAAAATGGAAAGGAAGCTATTTCTGGTGAAGTGGACTCTCCCACACACATGGTTAATGGATAAATTGTGTAAGAAAAATGTCTCCATCCCAAGGCAGACCCAATTATGTTCTGCATTAACTGAAACATATGGGAACATTTCAGTATAAACAAAACCTGCACTGTATGGGCTTTTTTCTTTGAGCTTTCCAGTTCATTTAACCCTTGATATGGTGCACATTAAGAACAGACTGAGATTACTGGTGTAATGCTCTACTAAGTATTTTTTGGCTCCGATAATGCAGCAGTATCTCCCAGCCTTTACATTGATAATCTGAGGGCCTACCTGCGGGTTTCAACCCCTTCTTGGTGCCAATTTTGCAGCTGAAGGAGGTAGATGTTACAGTGGGCTTCCTGAGAGCACCAGGTTGAACAAAAGCCAATTTTCTGAACAGAAGGATGGCAACACTGTAAAACCATCTATGAGGAAAATGTTATTCACATCAGCTTAGGCTCCCAAATTACTTGTCTGCTTCTTGAAATGCTGTGTAATTCCTAGATTTTCCTTCCCTTTCAGGACTGTGCCCTTTCCCGTTGGGATTCCAGAAGCACTTACTGCTGGTTACAAGAGTGAACACCAGGAGTCGTGGTGAATCAAGATGACTCAAACCAATGCTAAAGTTCATGCACCTCTGGGGTTCCAGAAGTGAGTCAATTGCTTGCCTTTTCATCTCCTTGCTTTCCTTGCCAAGACCTGCCCTGCTGAAATGATCAGCTGCCCCATCCATCCCTTTTTTCATCAGGTAAATAAGGAGCTATCAAGATTTAGACAATTTTCTTACGTTAACTAGTCTACTTATATTTCAATGCAAATGTTTACTATGTCAGCTAGTTTACTTTTCTCTTTGAGAGCCCACTGACATTAAATCAGTAAATGTACATCCAGCCTCTCATATCCTCCTGACTGCTAAAACAAGCAAACACCAGCAGCTTGGGTAGAGCTCGAATGAAAAGCTTTGGTTTTATATTTTCATGCAATGTGTGTGGCAGGAAAGAAGACTCACCAATCAAAGCAAAAGGTCCTTCTGCCATGGAAAGCAAGGAGAGATATCTCTTCAAGTCAATGGCACAGTATCAAGTGACAGGATACACACTGATTTTCATTTTCTGATCACTGTGAAACCGGGAACCTGTTCATCTCACTGTCATTCACAGAAAGTAAAACCACAGAAGATTATTGCAATTTTGACTTCTGAACTCCAGGGGCCATTGGGTTCCTATGACTTCATTTTTCCTTTAATTCAGCATGTATTCTTGAAATAATCTTATTGCAATTGAGCAATTGTGAGCAGTGCTCAACCTAGCACAATCCAGCGAGTTTTCTACAATCTTTAGCCTGCGTTTGTCCAGCTTCATCTGTCTTTAGTCTATTAGACTACTGCCAGCCTGTTGTTCTCTTTACAGACTACAGATCAATGGCCCTTTAGACTTTGGGTTGAACCCAACAAACTGTGCTCTATGAGCTTCTTCTGGAGGCCTGGTTACCAGTCTTTTTCTTTCATGTAATTTCCCAATGAATCCTCCCCTATTTATTTTCTGCCTTCTCCAACTATGGGCACCAGAACTGAGGAGGGTGAGTGAATGCTACACTCAAAGCTGCAGGGGATGCAGTCGCAACTCCTGGGTGGATACTTGTTGTGTGCCTACAGTACATCTCACAGAGGAGGATCATGGCACCACACCCCACTAGTATCCCCTGGCCCCCTTCAGATGTTGTTAGGATGAGTGTCATACTGCTGTTTGGGTATAAAGTGCTCATAAACTGATCGCATCTCAGCAAACAGATTGACTTTCTCAAAAAGAGTATAAATGAGGCAACCATAATGATGGAAATACTGACAGGGATATTTTGGACAAATTTCACATTCTGCTACACAGAGAAACAAGGACCTGAAATTGCTCAGAACTGAAAATGAGATGTTGCAGCATTTGGCTTCTGGATCAGGAATTCTAATCTGATGGAAGAGGGTAATGAACAAAACCTCATTATCATCTAGCAGCCACTAATGTGTGTCAGGAACTAGATGAATACAGGACTTTGCTGACTAGCAGTGGCAGCTCCTATTTTAGCAAGAGCTGTGTTTGTAAGAAGGTCTGGAAAAATGAGCCAAAACTCTGAAACCAAGTATTCCTTGGCTACAAGGAATGGAATTGCAAGATGGCAAGTGTGGGGCAGTGACTTTATTTTTAGGTCACTTGCTTACAAAGCAGATTAGAAAAACAGAATGGGGAAGCAGTTAATGCTTAGCTGTCTGTGTGTAAATCATTTACTCCCCAGTCCAGAGGGCAAACACTCAGGGTGGAGGCCATGAGCAGCAGTTTCTCCAAAATCCCTGGAGGGGTAGATGTGCCCAACTGCCCACACTGAGTCAGCTGGGAGGTGCAGCAGTGGTACCTTCTGAGGAAACCTGTGGCACAGCTGCTGGTGCTGCTCCAAGCTGGGAAGTCCAGTAGCCCACAGGCCTTTGCAATGATCAGCTTTGATGATTTTAATTTGGCTGGCTGGGAGGAGCGAAGGTCAGTATGTAGCTGTCCTCCAAGCTACAGTCTCATAAAGATAATTGCATTCTCACTTTTAGAGGGGACTTTCACTCCACAAATAAATGTTTTTTCCAAAGCTCTGTGACACAAATGAGTGTGCCCATTCTCCCTCCAAGCGTGGACTGCTCTGGCAGTGCTGTGACACAGGCCAAGTCCCTCTCTCTCTCCCTCTCTGTGCTCTGCACTCACTGTTTCACTGCCTGAGAGGTTTTCACCCTTTTTCCCTAAATGTGCTTTTCTCTTTGGCTATTTTTTCTTTCCTTCATGAAGTGCAAGGCCAGTAATATTAAAGAAGATGACAACTGTCAGACTTACAGTGTTCAACTCAACAAAAATGCTGATGAAATTATTTTCCTTGTCCCTGATCTCCACTGCTGTCAGCTGTGGTCCTTTTCACACAGTTTGAGTTCACTATCAAATGTGTCATCTTGGCTAAGGCAGGCTCTTTGGGCTCAGAGTCACACCCAGACACCTTAAATCCTTGCATCCCAGGGCAGACTGCTGCTACAGAGAAGGCTTGTTGGCTTGTAGACAGAATTCCCTAACTCCCACAGATACCCTCTGCACAAGGGTTAAGAGAGGAAGAGACCACGCCTTTCACTGCTCTGCCACGGCTGGCTGTTGGCAGCAATGATAAACCAAGAGAAAGAGAGTCAGGAAAACTCCTGGGCAGAAGAGTCCTGTTGCAGAATTTGCAGCAGAGGATGGCAATCAGAAAGAGAGCATATGTGGCCTGTATAACTCTGCTGGTGCACTGGGACAAGCTTGGGAAGAGGAACAGAACTTTTTCTAGGTCTGAAAAATATTGTAAGAATCTTCTCATAACCTTTTCTCTCTATTCGTTAGTTAAACTTTCCTTGATGACCTTCTCCACTCCATCTGAAGCATGGTGTAAATCACAGACATAAAATCACACACCGTTCTGCATGAGCAAGCATTTCCACAATGAGCACAACTCACTCCCTGGGTAACTGGGGGTATTAAGAAGTTAAATCCTTCAAACTACTGTTGCGAACAGCAGCACTTGACACAGTAACCCCAGACCGGAATAATCTTGGACTCTGATCTAGTCAAGCATCCTTGTCTAATAACAGCCTCAGGCTGTCAGGCTGCAAACCTTGGAAAATAAAGCAGCATCACAGCACAAAAAAATCTGAACTCATGTCATTCCTGGCTAAGAACCTGCTCACCTTGAGCTGCTAGGTCAAACAGGCAGGTACGAAGAGCTGGGGGTATGGCTAGGCAGGCCAGGAAGAGACAAATCAGGGTGCAGTTTGTCTCTGAATGAAAACAATTCCTACTCTCAGCTCTTTTGTTTCCATGTGCCACACCTGCTCTGTAAGGTGTGCTCCCCTGCTCGATGAGGTGGGCTTTGCTGAAGGTGGGAGTCCGGCTCTGTCTTGGGCCTGCCAGGCTTCACATCTACACTTACTGCCTGGTTCTGAGAAAAGTGTAGATGATTTTTTTCTGCAGTACGCACAGTAAATCCCTGGATGGTGACATTTGGAAATGGGGTCAGGAAAGGCTGTTCTCCGCAGGTCTTGGAGCACACAGCCCTTTCTGGAAGCCAGCATGTTTGTGGAGAGAAGTGCAGGATAAGCGAGAGCCTCCAAAGCAGAGTGATGCCACCCATCAGATGGTCCCTAGAGAGCACAGGAAAACTTCAGAGCAGCAGCTCTGAAATAAACAATGAAAAATGAGGAACTTGGAGTAAATTAATAAATAAACTGAGGCCATGCTCAAGGACAGAAAAGAATTCATGACAACTGGCCCTACTTCCTGTGGGTGGTGAGCGTATTTCCCTGATTGCACTCTTCCTCTTCAAAACACTGTATTAGCAGATTAAAACACCCCTTTGAGAGCAGCTCCCAGCCCTGCCAGCCTTGGTTAGGATGTGCCTCGCTGTCAGACAGGGACTTGCTGAGTGGGAATGCCAGGCAAGACCAGACACATGGCATGGACCCCAGGGACCCTCAGAGAGCGAGGCTCCAGGACACCCCTTTGTGCTCCCATCCTGCTTCATCCTCAAGCTGAGTCCAGGACAGCACAGAAAAATTGGAGCCTTTGAGGGTCATTTGCCACGTGACAAGTGTAATATTCAGAGTTGTTCAGAGACCTTCCTTTTGCTTTTCAACAGTGGCAACAGTTCAAGAAGACCCTTAGAAATTCTTTTTTGTGCACAGCCCTAAGAGCTGCAACTACACACCGCTGTTCCTGGATGGCATCTAGAAGTGTCAGCAACAGTCCCAGGCTTAAGTCCCTTTCCTTCTTACTGACAACAACAGTCTAAAGCTCCCCACGAAATTCTTTGTTCCATATCCTCTACAATGAAGCCGAATGAGACCCCAGGGCATCCCACAGGGACAATCCAGCCACATGTAACTTGTCTGAGCGCCTGTGAATTAACGCTTGCAGTGACTGGGTGAGTAAAAACTTTCCTCTTAGCCGTTTTTTGGCACTGCAACACTCATTAGAGCCCTGAGCATACCTACAGTAGCCACCATTGTGTAACGTTTATTATAGCCTTTTATTCTGTGCACACACTTCGGTAAAGATCCAGCATATGATTCCTCTACTCCTACCATGTTTTTCTGGTCTTCTGTCAATTAGCTTTCTTATAAACACATATCCCACCTCAAAGCTCCATTTTAATGGAGAAACTCCAACATTCCTTACAAGTTTTTAGTCTCTACTGGGCATGAACAACCATCTCCTCAACAAAACCCAGGAACCTTCACATAGTTGATTTAATTTCTTGTGACACACTTGCAGTTTCTGTCATTTTGCCTCTGGTGCTGGCATCCAGCCACAGTGGTGAGTCACTGAAAATTCCATTTCAAGGGTTAAATTTACATGTTTTACATAATGAGTACACACATTTTCCAGTTCCTACTAATTAAATTCATTGAGTCTTCTGTGACTCCACTGTCACTATGTAAATGAAGGCAACCTAACATTGTTGAGAGAGGCACAAGGCTACTGGGTCCAACCCTCTGTCAGTCAGACTGGAACACAGCCAGGCCAGGGTTGTGGAGATGACCCAGACACTACAGCATGTACTTCTGGACCTCTAGGAAGTGGGGGAAGTATAAAGTTTGGAAAAATAATAATCTATTCCAGATCTGTCATAGACCAGGACTGTCTCTGTGCAAGCTGGGGAGCATCAGGACTTCACCTTTTGCCACTTGCTGCTTACATATAAAAGTGCTCATTAAAATAAAATTTCTTACTGCAGTTTCTGTTGCTTGTCTTCAGTGGAATTCTGTGCTTGGAAATTGTCAGAAAATACACGGCCCTGCCTCCCAACACCTGCACATTTCTAAATTTCTCCTGCAAGACATTCTTCTTCCTAAGTGTCCTGGTTCCGGAGGAACCGAAGGCACTGAAAAGGCATGAAAAGGCAGCAAGCTCTGAGAAGGACTGGCTTGGAGATTATTTCACCTCAGACTTCGGCAGACTCCCAAGTGGCAGAAAATGCTGTTCAAACCAAAGAGATTCTTGTAACAGAGCAACAGAAAGAAAACACAGCCAGCTTTCAGGGACAGACAATGTCCCTGCCTGTCTCTGGACACCTCTCTCTGTATATTCTGTTCTTGACTGGCATCCCCTCTCTCTATTGTCATTTAAACAGGCTGATATCTGTGATCTTTAAATTACTGAGCCACCTCTGACAGTCCCCGTTCTCTGGAACTCCTGTGTCAAGGGAAACATCAAATGACTGTGTCTTGCTCCTGCAGTCCTGGGCAGATTTGCTGTGTCAAGGCTGCTCCGAGGCCCCCTCTAAGCTGTGGTGGGGGAGCTGGCAGAGCTGGGTGGCAGCAGGAGACAAAGCCCAGCTGGCACCGTGTCCACCCTGTTGGGGTGTCGCCCAGGAAAACCCAGCCTCCTCTGTTGGGAGCATCCCTACCTGCAGCCAATGGTTAGTGAAGACAAAATAGAAAATGTTCTTCTTAACTGGAGTTCTTGCACTCCAAATGGCCTCCTTACCAACCTCCTCCCCAAAGAGCTTTCGAGTTACATTTCTGTACCTCTGAAACATGTATAATAATGACTGAGGAAATAATAATCTTACCTTTAAAGTAATGAAGCAGACAGGATCACACAGAGATATCAAAGCCACCAAAAGACAAATCCGGGTCAAATGGGAAAAGGAAAAGAAAAAGAGAGAGAAAATACACAGTTAGATTTGTATTTCACTATGAGCATGCCAGCTAAGGAGGAAAAAACAAAAAAGAAACATTTTAATTCAATTTAGTTTGCTTTCTCCAAGCAATGCGAAAGTAAAAAACAATGGGGCAAATGAAATAGGGTGACACAAAGTGCTTTTGTCAGTGGATAAAGATTTCAAAGATTTATGCAAACGATCTTTTCAGCATTCCTTCATGGCACTGACATGTCATCAAAGGAGTAAGAGGAAGATATTTTATGTACTATGAAATTTATCACAGACACACACCACTCCACCAGAAGTCCTGGGTGCAGACAGAGGGAAAAGGTAGGGTGTGTATCAACAGATCTGTCTGCACACACTCAGCAGCATTAAGCCCTTGGCAGAGCTCCAGTTCCCGGTGGTACCAGCCCAGCCCACTGCATTTGCCACGTTATCCCAGAGCCCCAGGCAGAGTTCTAACACCCAGCCCCTTTTCCCTCTATTAGTAGGCTACTTCCAGCATAAACAATGGAAAAGGCTTTGGAGACCTGTTAACACTAAACCAAAAATCCATAAAACAACACAAGTTGGGTGCAATGAAGGTACAGAAAAAGGAAGGGAAGGATTACTTGCAAGAAAAGAAACAAAGACTGTTCTAAAGCCAGAAAATCTGTGAATTTCCTGAGGAATTTATCAGACCGAAAGGCTTCCAGTACTACTGATGGAAGCAAGCAGAAAGCAAGCTCAAGTCCTTTAACTGCCTCATCATCAGTGCTCCAACACTGTGGTAAAAGGACATGAGTGTCTGTGAATAGAGGAAAAAACCCAAGCAAATGAGAAATTCTTTCTCACAGCACCTGTGTCCTCCCCCCAATGCCTGCATACAAACATAATGAATTTGGCATGGCATGTTTGAATTATTTTGATAATGTTTTCCATTTTCAGTGATGACAAAAATTAAAAGCATTTTTAAAAAAAATCCTAAAAGGAACCTTTTCTGGGAAAGCAGAATCAAGCTGGTTGAATATTAAAAACTTTCAGTGTTTGTTTCTATGTTTTCTACTTGAGCTGCAATGCTTGACCCTAAATGGCACACAACTAAGGAGTTGTTCTTCCAGAGAAATTAAGGTCATAATGTAAGAAAAAAAGACTACAGACAAATAGAGAAAGCAACTGTAAATGTGCTGGGGTAGTACAGCAAATGTGTCTGTCATGGTGCTGGAGGAAGGCATGCACTCCCTGTTCATCCCAGCCTTGAAGGGATGTAAGGAGACCCTTGGTGCAGCTGGGTCAGGTGCTGCCTGCTGCCTCCTGGTTAATCAGCCCAACATGCTGTGCCTGGCTGCAGTTCCCAGGGCAGGAATACCCTGTGATAGCAATGAGCCTCCTCTCCTCCCCCAGGCCCGAGCTGGGTGCTGGAAACTGGCCCCCAACACGTGTGGGGAGGCAGCAGATGAGTTTCAGCGATGATGCTTGCTCTCAGTCAGTGTGAGGCTATGAGGAAAACCAGGGCCTTCTGCCAAAGCATTTCTGCCAGAGTATTCTTCCATCCACCTTTTTTTCTGTTTATGAAAAAAGACAGGAGGAAATGAAATCTTGGATAAAGTCACTGTGCTGAAGGACCCAACAGGGCGGAGAGAACACAGCTCTAAATGAATTCCAGTTATGATCTCATCCCTCAGTAACTACTGAGCAAAGATGAATGAGAAATGAGCAAGGGCACGAGTAATGAGACATACATTTCATGCGGTCACAGAAGTAACTGGGAACATGAACTGTGTCTGACTTTCACCCCAAAACCTTCACAGGCAGTCTGTTATTGCCCTGATACTCATCCATGTACTGAATTCACTCAGAGAATTCCATCTTTGGCAAGGATGCAGTGGGAATGGAGGAAAGTGGTTCAAAAACCCCACAGTAATTGTTAGAGCGAGCCCTGTAAGGCAGGAGACCCCAAAGGGTCTGGAGTTTGAGCAGAGAGTTGGTCTGAGAGCTCCCCTCTCCCACTGAGATCTGCCCCCAGGTGGTTTCTTGTCTCTGGGTTGGGGAAAAAACAGCTGGTGTCTGAACGGGATAGGGAGTTTTGTAAGAACTTCTTTCACAAGATTATTTATCTTTCCTTCTTTCTCAGCAGAGCCCTGTAGCTCAGCTTCCCCATGAGGAGCTGGAATGAACTGTGGAGCACATGTCCTGTCCAGGGGTGATGTTATGAGGCTCCTTTATTCCATAGCCGCCTGCTCAGTGCCCCCAGTACCTGTATCTTTAAGGTGGGCCCGGGGCGCGGGGCTGGAGCCGCGAGGCCCCAGGTGCAGGGCAGTTCAACGGCTCCGCCCAACGGCCCGGGGGGAGCGGCTGGAGCCGGGCTGGGGGCAGGGAGCGCACCGGCACCGCTGCGCTGCTCTCTCTCTCTCTTCTGGGTCTTTGGTTGTTCCCGAGGCTTAGAAAAGGTTTTGTTTGTTTTCCCCTCTTTCTTCCCCTGACCTCCCTGCTTTCCTCCCCTTATCTCCTGCCCGGGGGGCCCGTGGGGTGGCCCCGGTGGGCCTGCGGGGTGGCCCCGCCGGTCCGAACCCCGAGGAAGACACGAGCATCGCCTGCCGTGAGGAGGAGAATCGGCGCTGCAGAAACATTACAAGGGTTCCATCTGCCCTTCTCCAGCAGCCTGCTGAGTGGACTCCCCTTCCCGGAGCCTGGGGGTGGGGGGTGACCACTTACCGGCTCCTCCCGGGCATCCTTTCCTTTTTCTCCCTTTTTTTGTTCTCCCGGTTGCGTTTTGTGTTAATAAATAGTTCAGTTTTTTTTTTTCTTCCACTTTCATTGCTTTTGTTAATTTTCCCCCTTTGGTGGAGGAAAGGGGGAGGCCCCTTTCCTTTGGGAGGAGGTGCTCACTCCAGAGCATCTCCTCCTAAAAAATTTGTCTCTAAAACCGGGACAGTCCTCTGCCGTGGGGCCTGGAACACAGCACAGGAATCAAGGGAATTTACTCTAAGAGATGCTTGGAGGCACAATATTGAGGCTGCACTACAGAATCAGCAGAAGGAGAGTCCTACACAACTAACTCTACAAAAAGATCCCACTTTCTAGGTGAATATGTAATATTTTGTGTCTCTCCAGTTCTGCCTCCAATTGTGGACAACACTGCACTAATGAAAGATTACACATAAAGGCAAAATGGAATTACTAGTCTTTATTCCCAGGCCAAACACTAAATGAGCTCTGTGAACATGTATGCCTATAAAGGCAACAGCGTATGTGGCATCACCTTGACACTTAAGAGCATCTCCTACTTCAGGGTCAGAGGAACATCGATAACATCTGTAAAAACACCCTGCAGGATCCTTGAGAAAGTGGCAAAGACTAATAATTCCAAAAGGCAGGCAGGAAAGCTGAAGCCTAAGGGAGCCATAATCATAGATACCCAGGAGGTAGATGCACACACAGCTGCACTGTCAGCAGCAGAGCCCTCACTGGGCCCCGGCTTCAGCCAGGCTACTGATGCCACGTGCCAAGCAAGGAAGGGCAGTCGGGCTGTGGCAAGGGGTTCGGGAAGGAGGGAAGGGTAAGACATGGTGGCAGCTGAGGCCTGGCACTGTGAGCACCCTGCTGCCTGTGTCCTCACCACATACAGCTTCCTGTGGCTGCTCCCACCTTTGTGACAATGGCCAGCAGAGGCTGGACGAGGCTGGGGAACCAGGAGCCCTTGGGACAGGCGTGCTGCTCTCAGCGCATCCTTGCTGCCGTCTGGATCATCCCCTACCAGCTGTAAAGGAGTAGGAAACAGTGATCCTTGCCACGATGGAGCTCAGTTCAGGCTATATTTTAAGCATCATCACTGTTCCTCTGGTGCTGCCACGCGAGCCAGAGCAGCTATTTTATACCCCAGCCTTGATCCCAAGAACACTGTGGCATGGCCATAAAGACTGCTGAGGTATCAAAGGGATTTGTAACTTTTTTTTTAACTCGAATGGCATGGTACTGATGGAAATATGTTCTGTTACTAGAGATGAGCTGAAGATAATGTGGTTTGTATGGAATTGGACATGGCACTCTGTCTCCAGTGCTTGCTCTTAAACAAGAAAGCATTGCTCTCTGACTGCTGCACTTCACTCCCTGCTGAGCCCAGGGCAGATTCCAGTCATTCCAAAGCTACCGACAGTTTTAAGGGTCTAAGATGCAAGCACATCAAAACTCAGATTTCCTTTTGATTTATTTCCTTTTATCTTGTGCTGATGGGCACAGTGTCTCCTATCAGCAAAAATAAGAGCATCACCCACTAAATCTCTTTCCAGAGGTCAACATGAGAGCACAGAACAATTGTCTAGAGAGAGAAAGATTATTTGCTTAATTCAGAACCACGTTTTTTCTCATTAGCTGGCAGAGAAAGGGAAGGGAGTAGGAAAATCAATAAATATAATAACTTTAATAATAATCACATAGGAAACAGTTGAAGTTAAATAAATGAAGTTTAATAATGATTTTTAATTACAGGGGCTTTCATTTCACTTTTCAAATGGATCTTAAAAACCTTGCCCTTGGAAGCCTCACTGTATTTATGAAAAAATGAATAATTCAACACAGCTGTAGTTGGCACTTTACACACCACTGATGGTAATAGCATTGCTGTGATCAATCTGCAGAATGCCTTTCTTTAAAGTTCCTACATCTGGCTGTTAATACAGCTCGGAGTCACAATGCCTTTTGCAGTCCCTAATTTTGTGAAGACATGCATGGAAGCAGAACTGAACTACTTCCTAAGCTTCTGCGTGCCAGCTTACAGAGGCTGGATTGCTCCATGAGACATCTCATTCAGGGCTGGCGTCGGAAGCATGAAAGAGTGGTCTTGGAAATTACAGCAGGATGGATCCTCGTTCTTGGCTTTGGGCAGGGAGAGGAGGATGCTCAACAACGTGCCTGTGGGACAAAACTGCTCCGATGTGCCCTGGCACGCCAGCTGAACAAGCGAGAGTTTTGTCTCTCTCCCTGAACAATCATTTCTGGAATCTTACAAATAGCAAACTGTTCTTAACGTCTGAGCAGGAGAGTAAAGCAGGAGAAGCTCCCTGCTCGATTATCATACCAGAAGCCTGCCCCAGCCCCTTTTCCTGGAATACCCCTCCATCATCAATGCCCTGAAGTATTGTTTGTTTGTATTCAGCAAGGAGCAAGCTGCACATTGCTGAAGTGAGCTCTTCACAGACCGGTGGGACTGTCAGCAAAGTACCAGGGATGTACAAATTCTTAAAGGAGATGGAAGGACCACCACTGAAAAACAGCAACAACAAAGCAACCTCCAAAAAACAAACAAAAAAGACATTCATATTTCTGAAGGAAGTTTTCCCAAGAGTGACGGAGTTCTCAGTATGTTCCATGACAGTAAGACAGGCTACAGCTTTAAAGTTCTGCCTTAACCAGAGCAAAGCAATGACTTGAGAGTGTATTGTCTGTACTTAATGCTTTTGTTTCTAAGGAACCACAAAATTACTAAGAAATTGTGTCATGTTTCATATTAATCCAGCTTTTCAGATGGTGGACTCTTAACTCAGTTGTAGGGGCAAATTTGAGCCACTTGAATAATTTATGCACATCGTTTTGCAGAGATTTGGAAACTCGGGAGTTTACGTGATGCAGACAGTGCTCTGTGAACAGCCATGGGGTTGAATAACTTCATTCACATGATTTGTTTCACTAGCAAGTTCATGTAGCAAAATCTGCTCATTCATTTTGACTGGCTGGATTGGGGTGCCTTGCCTTAGACATGGGGGGGAAATAGGGTGTGACTGTGTTTCCTGGGGTTCAGAAAACTACTGACAGCTTACTACAAAACTCCGTGTTTTTTCCTCTCATTCCCCTTTGAAATAATGCTTGACTCTAAATGTTGTTTGCCATGCAGCAGCACCAGAAGCTGTGCTGTCCGTACATCACTTTGTGAGTCGCTTCCATAACCACATCCCACAAGTGATGGAGGAGTTCAGATTTCTTTCAGAGCCCACTAGTGGGAAATCCCACACGTCTTCAATTTTGCTCAGATTCAGTCACTCATTCCTTTCAACTCACCTTCTTGGCAACTGATAAGAAAGGCCCTTCAAAACAACTTGTATACTTAACTTGCAATCAAAATTTTAAAAGACATCTAGGACGTACTTAGGAAATATTCCAACAGTAATGGCCTTTTCATTTGGGGCTAATCATAGCGAAAAGACCTAGGTCTCTCATGAGATTTCAGGTTTTATTGATCTTTTGAAAATTTAGACATTTTAATGTAATTAATAAACTTTGGATGCTTTTGCTCTCATTTAAAGCTTACCAGGCAGCTGAAAAAAATATCCTGAGCACCTATAGGAGAGAAATCTGTGGTGAGAGCCTTTTAGGCATGCTGAAGGGAGATGAGAAGAATGGGCTTTGTAGTGACATCTATCAAGAGGTCCCTGTGGCAGACTCAGAGGTTTCTGTAATGCTTCCCTGTAACGAGCTCAGAGGTACCCACTGATACAGAGAGAGGAGAGATTGTGGCTTTGGATCCTTCCAGCATTGGACCACCAACTCCAGCAGGGCAGCAGGAAGAAGAACAAACTGTCCTTCCCACAAAGATTTGGGATTTAACTGTTTCTGTCACTTTTTGTCTCAGGCTAGCAAAACAGGATTTCCTCTCTCACAGGGCATGAATACAGTATCGGTCCGAAGGTTTGGCATGTGACTGTAAAAAAGCTTGGAAATGCTCTATTTTCCTTTCAAAATTAAAAAAGAAACAACGAAAAGACCAAGAAAGTAGGATTTAAAAATGAATCTTGCTTTAGGTGTTGGCCTTACAACATAAAGTCCTGTATCATTTACAAAGTGAACACTCACTCTACAGGAGAGCAAATTTCTGTAAAAATTGCCTTTAGATGAAAACAGAGTTGTGACAAACTACAGCTTAGGAGGCAAGCTTTGGTTCTGTAACACCAGCTTCTCTGCAACCTGATTTTTCTTAGCCAAAGAAAACAAAAAGCAGAAGAATCTTGACTGAACAGATTTTGTTTTGTTTCTTTTTTCTCTTTCCTTCAAAAGAATCGCTGATGTCAAAAATGTCAAAACACAATTAGGGAGGCTTTTCCTCCCCTTCTGTATGCTTTCTGACAGTATTAAATCATTACCTTCCAAATTAGCTTCAGAATGATGATAAATAAATGGGAAAAAAAAGTACCACCAGATACAGAGCTGACAGGGCTAATGCTCAGTTTGAGCCTCATGTTCACTGATTCTGGCAGGTCTTCCACACATGCTCTCGCCCCTTCCTGAGAGGGGACAGACTGTTCACTTGAGATCTCAGGTAATTTTGGTGTTTCAGTAGAGTGCAGAATTATACAAACTAAATGAATGCTGAAGCAATCTACAAATAGCAAACCTGATACTACAAACCCCTTATATTTTTAGAAATAGAAAGACAGACATTGTCTTTAAGAGAACTCTGCAGCTTTCAGCCCAAGGTATTACAGCTTTTCAGCACTAGTGCAGCAAAGATCAAACACAAACCTCACTTACTGCCATGTCTGACCTTTGCCTTTTGTCAGGGCTCTGACAACAGCCACCATCACAGGGAGTTCTGCCACACAACAAAGTTTCAAGAAAAGCTAAAATAAATAAGTAGGAAAGCACTGACAAGAATTTGGAGTTGGAGCATGGTGGGATTGATGTGGCTTTGCCAACATGGAGTAGAATAAGAAACTGTATTTTGAAAAATACTGATGGGGGTTTGAGAGCTGTGTAACGTTTTTCGGGGGTTCAGCATCATCGCTGAGAGTCAGGCCAAACCGTTCTGCATCACACCTGAGTGAGAGAAAAAGAAGCTGGCTTTCACCTACTTTTGTTCTTCCCACCTGCAAGCTTAAGCTCCTGCAGACAGCTGCAGTGAGCACCCACTCAAGGGATTAATTTCTGGCAGACAGGAATTCAGCACTGAGCTACTTTCCAGCTATCCTCCTTTCCCTACCTGGAATATCCCTGCAGCACGTCCTCCAGGCTAGCAGAGCTTGTCACATCTCATGCATCTCCCTAGGCTGGAAGCAGCTGAAACTGGTACTTCACATATCTTTTAAAGCAAGCACCTTGTGCATCAAGGGTGCCATATAAATCAAAACAATCACTTCACTTGATGTAACTTTGTCTCCTGTTGCTAAGTGGAAATGTTAGGGAGAAAATGGGGGAGAAATAAGGCTGGTTTTTTTGACACTGTCCAAAGTGCCTGGGTCTGCAGGATGGCACGTAGCTTTCTCTTTGGGAGTCTTTCTTCAACACTTGCAGCTCCATGATTCCCAAATGCATTAGCCCTCTTCTATGTCCCTGTCTCTGAAATCCTAGTTAGAGGACAGAAACCTACCAAAGACAGAGCAAAGTGTGCAGCTGGAGGGGAGAGGGGCAGAAGAACATCCCCCAAATTGCCTGCCCTGTTGCTGCTGCTTCTGCTGCCCATCGGCCTCACAGAGGGCAGCCTACAGGGCTGAGCTCGCAGTACGGGTGACGACAGCACTGCTGCTGGTAACAGATTTGGAATTAAGGAGCTTTGTCACTTAGCCCACAAAACCTCTTAATTTAACAGATCAGGGAATAGATAAAATCTGCTCAGCAGGATGGGTCTACCCACACCACGGGAGACAGCAGTGCATGAGCAGAGACTGGAGTTTTTTCCCTCAGATTACTCTACTGTGCAGATTTCATTGAGAATTTAGGCAGATCAGATTCCCCCACTGTCTTCTCTTTGCACATTCATGTACAACAGTGCCAGGCCAAGTAGGAATGAGTTAGGAGCCTCCACCTACAGACACACCTGCACAGTCATAGCTTTTATTGTACAATAAGCTCCACATTTTAAACAAGTTCCTTCTGCTCCATAAGGGGAGTCCAAGGTGAAAGTACAATTTCAGCAGCTGAGATATAAGGAAAAACTCTACTGTGGTACTATTTATAAAGCCTCCAATTAGAAATGCTGCTATAAACACACATACTAGTTGCTGATTCTTGTGTGTATTTCAACTAATCTAACTCAGTTTGCTGAAATTCAACGTAACTCCCCTCTGTGTACAATATATAGAGATATAAGCACTACTTCTTACAGGTGAATTCAGTGCAGTCAATGATTAACCAAATATATACATTTCCTATATTTAAAATTTTTTATATTTATATACATTTTTATCTTTATATATTTATCTCCCATCCTTCATTTGTAAAATACTTGTGAATGTAATTTTGGTTTATGGATCACTCATGGCTGTTTTGCTGAACACAGAAGTGACAGATGCCCAGGTGGAATTTCCAAAAACCCCTTATGGATCAATTTTTTGGCAGTTTCATCACTAATTGGTTCATGCAGAAAGATAAAATTAAGTAAGTTTTAGAGACAGAGGACACAGAAATTGTTCAGCTGCTTGATGGGATGTGCTGAAATGTGCTTAACCACTCGGAGTATTCAGGACTTGGGATCTATTCTCATCGATTGTTTTGGGATCTGCAGCTGCATTCTTTCACCTTTGACAAACTATGGTCACATTATGCTTTATTCCAGTTCAGGACTCTTTCAGGTAAAAGAGGCACAGAAACATCCCACTCTTCCATGTGCTGTGGGACTGACAGCTAGCCCTCAAACCTGCAGGTTTACAGTCCACTGCTGTGCAATGCAGTGCAGCAGAAGTGGCCAAACACACACCCTAAGAGGACAGCGAGGATTTTCAAAAGACATTTTGAGGTAATTTAGGGCATACATATAAAAATTAGACCATGTATGAGTGAGGCTCTGCTCAGAGCTGAAGCAGAAAGAAACAACAGAAAGGAAAGGTCAAAGCTGCCCTGTACTTGATGACCTCATTTAGAATAATGTCTTCTTATGCACCAGAAAATATTGATCCTGCAAGGGACTTCCAAACCCACATTCCTGAAGAACTTCCCGTTTTTTTGCTATAGGGCTTCCTTCCATCTGTCACTTTCTGTCCCTCTGCAGTGGGCAGTGAGAAGAGATGAGTGTGCTGCATTACATCTTTTCCTTAGAGAGACTTTTGGGGTTAGTGAATGATGACAGTAAAAATATATGGAAAGGAAGAGTGATCTGTTGGCACATAAACATGAATTTTCTGGCAAGTTTTGATGAAAAGTAATGAGAAATACATGCAGTCATGGTCATATCAGCCAATATTGACTCTCTTGGACTAGTTACCAGAGGAAGTCATGTCCTGGAATGCAGGCTGCTCTGCCAGAAGCATTATTTCTTTCTGGAATTTGGTTTTTCAACCCAAGAAACAACCACTTTCTGTCTAAACTGAAAATACCAGACAAGAATGTCACATTTTAAGCATGTACTGAAAGTCTGAGTAAAAAGGAAAACAAAAAACCCTTCTGCCTCTTCACCTAGCTGTGTCACTTAATTCAAATACTCCTTTCAGGCCATAAAGAAAAAGACTAACACTTTCAGAGACCTGGCTGGCTTCCAGCATGACAGAAGTCAGACGTGGCCTATTCTGCTCCATGTTTCCATCAAAATGAGGGATCTTCTGGAATGGGACCAGTGGGGGACACAACAAAAAAGGATTTTCTCAACGCTGACTCAAAGGAACACTCCAGCTCAGCCCAGACCCAGTCCACTCAGGGTAAGAAGACTTTAAGCAGATATTTAACCTCAGACATGTGCTTAAGCCATTTGCTGCCCAAGGATGGAGCACTGCACTGGGAGGATGTGCCTGTGGGTGTGCATGGGGCACTGCTGGAGCTGGGGTTCCACAGTCCTGGCCGGAGGACTGGCACTCATCCACACTGGTGGGTTTGGAAGAGGCAGCTCTGGGGTATCCTGTATCAAATCCTGTCACTTAGCTGAGAGCTCAGAGCATCTGGCAGCCAAGACATCAACAGGATGTCACCTAAAGGTTTCCTGGAGCAGTTTATCCCTAAAACCTGTGCAGTTATATAAGGATATACATTTGCCCAGGAGAGGCCTGAATGTCAGTGGGTAAGAACGAGTGTATCATTTTGGTGATTGTAGAACACAGAAAGACGAGTGAACGCTGGTGATGATGGACTTTCCAAAAAAAGGCATTTGCTAAACTGCCTGGGAATCACACTGCAAACAACTGCAAGGTGTTTCTGGTCACCTAGTCAGGAAAATCAAGCCCTAAGGTTTGCCAGGTTATTCTGCATCTCTTTGCTTGCATGGGAGAAAACACACAGGTCAGAGAATGAGTGAGCTAAGGAGCAAAGCAGAGAGCAACCAGGTGGCTGCAGGATGTGCCAATCCCTGTGCAAAAGTGAATGTGCTTTTAATTCCTGTCTTACTGTTACATTTTTGTTGGCTTGTCCCATACCTGAGAGAAAACTCCTAGAACGTGAACAGAGTGGGGACGTCACTGAGATGAGCCCTACATTTGCATTCAAACCAGTATTTGTTTCCTTTGAATGAAGTTGCTGCACGCAAACAAAACCAGGGCACTTTTCAGTGACAATGCAGCGTTTGGAGACTGCCAGGGAGAGACTAAGAGCATGAGGCATAACTGTCTAACACTTTTTTGGACTGAATACAGGGCTGTGAGGGCAGCAGTGGGCTGTGCAGGGAAATACATATCCCTGCTGGAGCAGCTTGTTGGAAGGACATGCTGTGGGAGCCGGGGCCAGAGAGGTTTTTGGGTTTCCACAAAGGTGGCTGGCACTGAGTGCAGAACACAAGAAAATTTTCAGATTTTCTTGTGGAAAAGTGAAAGCAAGTGAAAAATGAGAGTGGTGATAGGACAGCTGATGGGGGACTCAGACATGCTCAACCTTGGCCCAGTTCAGCTCCTGCTGAACTTGGAGTTTTGTCAGTTAAATCAAGGGAGAGCGAAGCCAGGATTACATGGTGCTTCATTTGTGGCTGTGCCTTTGGAGGGACAGGCCATCCTTTACATTCACCTCTCTGTATTACAATACAGCACCAGACAAAGGCACTTAATCTTCTCCTGGGCCAGCAGGAGCCTTTTTGCACTAACTGGTATGGCAGAAATGTCCTGTCTTTGATACTGAAAGGGCAGTGATTCCCTTGCAGCAAATATGCACATATGTCATGGAGGTCACGTGTCCAGAATAGGGAGATAGGAAAGGAGAAAGGGAGACAGCAGCAACCTTGCTTATCTGTGCCTTGCTGTGTTCACAGTCCAGGAGAACTGATATCTGTATCATCGAGATATGGCCTCATTCCTCTTGGGACTGCAGGAGCCATCTTCACATGGAAAACAGCTAACAACATGCTACATATGAAAGAGCTGATCACCAACTGCTTCACTTGCAGACTATTAATCTAATTTCTTTATGATTATCTTTCCGAAAATTGGATCCAGCTGTTCAGCAATCTTCACTGGGAGGTTAATGAATATGCTGAGCTTGCAGAACAAAATGTTGAGCTTCAAAAAACTTCTGGGTTCATTTTTAATGAAATGTTTTAAATTATTTGCTTTTAACTATCTTGTAAGCTTCAGAAGTAGCCCTGGAATCCTTTTAACTTGCTTACTTGATATTTTTCGTTAAAAGAATTTCAAAACGCATGTATTAAAATGCATCATATTGCTGCCCTTTTAACCCAACCAGTATGCAAAATTCAAAGCCTTCATGTCTTGTTTCCATGAAAAATTTATATGGATCCAATTTTTTTTTTTTTGGTAAGTAAGGGAGGACTGCACAAGAATCTACAAAAAGTAATTTTTTTCCCCCTCTGAACACACAAGGGGTAAAAAGAAGGACCAAAACTACTCCTGGAGGCTGGGAGGGTGTTGGGGGCAGGTATCCTACATGCCTGACATATTCCTGGCCATCCCTGAGCACCATTTCTAAGTACTACTAGGAAAGAGGGATGTGGCTTAGATCCAGTGTGTCTGTCTTCCACCTTCTCCACAACTCCCCTTTCTCCAGCATTCTGTCTCAGGAAGCCCTGCCTTGGTGTTCTTCAGGACCAAACTTAGCCGGTTTTCTCTCTCCCTTTCCTTCATGGTTGCTTTCACAGAAGGAGCTCAGGAGAACCTGAGGACTCACTAACATAGTGACCCTGCCCTGCTAAGTAACATCCACAGAAAACATTTGGGACTTAGCTTTGGCTCTGGCCTTCCTTGCCAGACTGCAATGTTGGCAGCATCTTCTGGTATTAAATCATTACCAAGAAAAGAGCATTTAAACGGCTTCACTATTTAGCCTCAACATGGAACGCTTACCATATACATAGATGCTTGCCAGGTGACTGAGGGCTGTTTTTATCTTCCACCACTGCAATGTATTTTTCCCCCCAGGGAAAAAAGGAATGCAGCAGTGTACCCACGTCCCTGTGGAGCATTTTACTCCTTGACAAATACTGCACGGCTTCCTCCATTCCCAGGTGCTGCTGCTTGGAGAACATCTCACCTTAACACACACCCCAGCACAGCAAGAGCATTTCTGAACGTGTCAGAAAGGAGCTTCTGTCCCCAGAGCAGCTGATGCTGGCTGCTCCTCCAGGAAGCTGTCCATCAGTGTGCGTTATTTTGCTTCTCACTTAATGGGTAGCTTCCACCTCACAGCTCCTGTGAATACTCAAGGTGCACAATTCTGGTGGCCAAAACTTTACCAGAAGGGCCTAGTTATTCACCTGTGCATTTACTATCGATATTTTATCCTCTTTCCTCGATGGAAAGATTGTTTGGGTGACCTGTGATTATACACCTTTAGAACAACCTTGCTTTAATTCTAAATTCTCCTTCTCTTTTGCATCCCTATCTGTGAAATTCACAGTAAACTCTTATGGGTGGAGATAAGCTTTTGTATGCGGAGCATCACTCCCTCACTCACCTTCAGGACTGGCTGCAGGCAGAGCACCACAGATGGCTGTGCTGTCTGTTCTCTCAGGCCAATTTTTTCTTATAAAACCATTTGGCCAAAGAAGTCAGCAACAGTTCTAATCTATGCTCATACGTGTCACCTTTGCATTTTCCAGCATTAGGCATTTGCATATGGACCTTTGTGACAAGTTTATTACTCCCCATGTTTATGTCCTAGGCAAATGCCAGCAAGAGAAGCGTGCTTCTGCGTCAGTCCCTACTTGCCACCTTCTTGCCAAAATAGTTTTGCAGGCTCTGAATGCCTTTGGGTCAGCTCCACAGTCCTCTGGGGCAAGCCAGTTCTCTTGTCTGTTTATCCCTTAACTAAACACTGGCAAACACAAAAAGGACACCACCTTTCTGCAGGAAGAAATAAACTGACCTTCAGCCTGGCTTTGCCCTTTGCTCTATAAAATAACAAAAAGAGTAAGAAAAAATATGCATTTGGTGCACAGCTCCAGTGACTTCTAAGCAAATCTAAAGCTGGTCTGCAGTGCACGAGTGGACACAGTTTATTACAACTCTGGCATTTTTACATCGGTTTACTATCAACAGGAAGCAAACTGTTTGAGAAATGCCAGACAAACGGCTCTGTGAGATCCTGCAGCCTCCTAAGAAATGCTTTTAAGCAGCTAAACTGGGGAGATCTCTCCAATGAAACTGAGCAATAGCTTGCAGTCAAGATGCGCTGACAGAAGGACAGAACACTGTTTCAACCGTAAGAAAATCCACTCTACTATCAAGTTAGAAGCTGCGCTAGGCTAATTATGAATCCAGATAATAATCCTAAGAGAAAGTGGGAGAGAATGTTCCCTATGGGCTGTAAAATGCATTTATCCTGCACAACACTCCTCCTGCAGCTCTGCAGGCACACAGACCTGCATACAAATGGCCTTATTCCCAGCTCAGGCTCTGGGGCTAGTGCTCCTCTGCTGGCTTGCTCACTCCTAACTTGTGCCCTCTCAAATCACTGTTCAGGGGTACAAGCTTTCACCTCCAAAACCAAGATGAGAGTGGAAATTCAGCCTGTCCCAATAAAAGGCCCAGCTCAAAAGCCACCTTTATGTAATTGCCTACGAAAGATAAGTACTCCTCATGTTCAGACCACAAGTTTCATGCTTTGCTGGGAATACACAACACACAGTGGATGCATAACACTCTTTATATACATAAAATTCTTTATCAAGACTGCCAGAGTCACATTTTTGTAACTTCTTTCATCTTTGTCTTGGACTGGTGGGTAGCAGCCATGGGGAAGGGTGAGCTTTGAAACACTGCAAAGATTTGCAGTGGAAAGATCTAGTTAACTTAGTGATAGTTAACTATAGTTACTATGGTACAGTAACTGCATTTCTCTCTTGCAAATTGAGAATTCCAGTTTAAAATGCCCCTGTACATAATATTCTCCTCCTTAGGAATATTCAGGATACCTCCACCAAGCAGTGTAACAGCACTCAACATTGCAAATTAATTATGGGTAGACTCCAATCATCCAGTATAATTGCTGGATACTGTGGTATTATAAACATTGGCAAGGACATCAGAGGTGGAAAAAGCCTTCTCATATATAAGGCTTACCAAGATCTTACTCTGAATTGACATTTAGCTCCTTCATTATGGCAATAAAGAGCTTCACGAGCAGTATGTATTTTAAGAGCAGCTCTGATACTCAAGAGTAGGTACATGCATTTAGAAAGATATAATTTACACTTTGATTCCGAGTACATGCAACACTCACTGTATAAAAGAGTTGACTTGTCCTCTATAAATATTTTCGAGGTGACATCAAAGGCCAACTGGAATCTCTTCTATGGAAAATACGCTAACTCTAGGATTACACACGTGGGGAGAGAGACAGCTCAGGGGCAAGATAATGAACAGCCACACTCTCCTTCCAAGGTCACAGCTTCACGTCCAGCCCCGAGAGATGTTCCTACCTAGAGATTGATCAGGGCCTGACACAAACTGGAGCACTCCTAATCCAGTGCCTAGGCAACAGATATCTATATTAAAAAACAAACCCTGACAACTTGGTGGACAGTGACTGCCAAAGGCAGGATGGAGGCAGAGGAATGAGGACATGCGAATTAACGACCACTTTGACCTACATGCATCCTCATCATTGTAATAGCTCAGCTAATGCTCTTAAAAGGGTTTCTTCATGCTAAACAAGAAACTCTCTGCTTGGGGACTGCAGGGAAAACTGTTCTTCTTCTTTCCATAATGAGTCTAAATGGTGAAGAGGGAGCCTGTGCACCAGCGTTCTCAAGGCAGCACTTCTCCACTGTGCTGCATTCCAGTGGAAGAATGATCTACATTTATTTTGGCAGCAAGGTCAACTGAAGTAGCTCCCGCCATCCATCCTTGCCCTGCACAGCTCTTTTCCACCCCCAAAGCATTCAGTTCAGCAGTGTCAGAACAACTGCTTCATCGAGACGAAATACTCGGCTTGATCAAGCAACTGAGACAAGTTAAAAATAACCCAGCAAAGAAGGGAGCCCTGACTGCTCTCCCAATCCAGTTCAGTGTGCAGCCCTGGAGCCAGCAGCTGTGGGAGGCAGGGAGAAAGGAGAGGGCAGCAAAGGAACTGTTAACCATCGAAGCCACCAATAATTAGATTTTCAAACCATGCCCTAATTTGATCCTCACTTCCTCCAACCCTGTGAAATCACAATATTTTTGCCTCATTTTATACATTAAGAAAAGAATGAGTTAGTTACTAACCAGAAGATAACTCAAAAAACATCGTATGAAACTCCAGCCTCCTTACCACTAGGTTTTGGGGTTTTCAGAGTCAGACAAACTGGGTCTCTAGCCTCCTTGCAGTTCAGCTATATTTTCCCTACACATGAATTTTCCATGGATCCAACCAAACAGATGGGATAATCACATTCTAAGCATTTACCAAGAAAATGCAGAATTTCCAGCAAGACCACTCTCAACCTGCTACAGTATTACATACCCTTTTCTAGATTAAGAAACAGGCTCAGAATTCTTAAACAGATACCCAAGAGACTCTGTTAAACAGAGGAGACTCAGAAATACCACAACATGGAGTACCACAGTGCATCTCAACACAGAAAGAGTCTACTAAACTTCCAGGGTTACACACCAAAGGCAATCATCTGTCCAACTTATACTCCCCCTTTGCCCTGTACTTTTGCTGTGTAATCCTGTGCAGGGCAAGGCAACACCCAGCGACAGGACAGTCTGTTGTGGGCAAATATCCAGCTAGCAGCCAAAGTGACCACTGGCAGGACCCTGGGAACCTCCAGGTCAAAGGCTTTAAGAAGAAGTTAGCTGAAGATCTGTCATGAGCAGTTTATTTTGAATGGATCCTGCCTGGGGGCATCTGAATAGAGCAGACCTCCTGTCCTTCCCAGGTTGATCTTCTGCAATTCTGAAGAAAGCAGAGAGAGTGGAAGCCTGATTCCCATCCTGTCTCTGACACTGGCTTTTCATTCATCCTTGCAACTACCATCAGTTTCTCAGAATGCTATCCTTGCCATAAAACTGGGATTAAAGCACTTGCTAATTCATAGGAACATGTAAAGTGCATAAGCACACAGACAGAAATACATACTTGATGTGTATCTCCAGCTCCATTTGTATCGATAACCGTTTATCTACAAAACATACAGGCATTGCTTCTATAAACAGTCACTCCAGGGAAGCATGAAAACAGTAGATGAGAAAGAAAATGGAAAAGCGTTAAGGCTAAGGATACAATAACAATAACTCCATAGCTGGTACTTGGAACTGCTATTTTTGCAGCAGAGAGACTCCATCTCAGACTAGCAAAACTTTTCTGATAATAAAAGTGAGTTATTACAACTCCTGACACCAGAACAAATAACCGACTGCCATGGGACACTGTAACCCTTGTATTCCAAAACATCACATGTATCAGGAGTACTTCCTTTTGTGCCAAAATGAGGACAAGACAAGCTCTAAGATAAAGGAATATTCTCCGGCTCATGCCATACCAAGAGGCTGTATGAGAGGGACACATTTACGTGACAAAACTTCTGTGTGAAGGCCCCAGAAGACAAAGAAGCTTCATTTTAAGGGATGCTTTTCAATTAACGCCCAAGCAGAGCAGGCATTTAAACTTCACTAGAGCACTCCAAGGAAGAGGAACAGAACACAGAAGAATCTTTCTTGGCTTATCTGTTCAGCTGTCACTTCAGCGTGCCAGCAGCTGGACTACACTACACAGTCTTGCATCTCACACATAAAATGTAGTTTACTTGAACACACTCTACAGGTACACAATACAGGATTCACACATCACAACCAGCCTCCACTTAGGCCTCTACAAACGCAGGGCAGCCAAACCTAGCTGCTGCTTGTTGAATCACATTAACTGTAGCTCAAAATCTGCCTCTGCTCCTTGCAGAGGACGCACACACAGACATTGCAGGCACATTCATCGGGGCCAGCCGAGCTTTCTGGTGTCCTGCATGCATCTACATACATTATCTGTGGCCATGCAATAGCTGAATATGTACAGACAAGTTTTAAACACCACATACCACACAAGCACATTTCTGTAGAGATTAGATGTCTGTTCTCGAGAAATGACAGGAAATGACTGGGGAAAATTTATGAAAACTGAAATAATCACCATGCAAATCACCAAAGTGGGTTTGAGATGCAAAGGGATTTAATTCATCAATTTGCACAGATTAGGCAAAACTGAAATTCACTGCCTTAAGAGCTCCTATTTATTTCTTAAAACCTTTCTTGGCAGGGAGCCATTAGGTACTTGTAAAAGATTAGAATTATTGGTGTTTGATGGGCTCTCCTAAAAGGAATAGAGGGAGAAAATCGCAGACTGGAGTCATTAGGATCATCTTCTGCTAACTCCTGTATTTTACAAAAATATGCTTTAAAAAGCATAAATAGATGACAAATTGCCTATCACCTAGCACGATTCCCGGCCATCTGCACTCTCTGTGAGCACGTTTTTCCAGGCAAACCACCTGCACTCCGCAAGTGTTCCTCCCTACTCAAGTTGACACATCCCATAGGCTGAAAGATCCATTTTATAGACAACTTTGTTTTGTCCTGCCACATGGACACTCAGCAACTCCTCCATAGCTGCAAATCAGCTATTTTAGACCACCAAGCTGCCTCCCTTCTTCTTTTCAATACTGTAAGTGGGCTGACTTCAGTCAAGATGCAGGACCGTTCTCCTGGCTGCCTGCAAACCTTCCTCGTGAGCATCTGTCAGCGCAGCTCCAGAACAAGCAGCAAATCTTCCCTGCTCTTCTCACCTCAGACCCACTGCTCCCCTCCTCCCAGACATCCCTTGTTTGGATGCTGCTGCTTCTAGGAAAGAACTACAAACATTCCAGCCAGCGTGATTTACAAGCTAGGACCTCATCTCAGGTTTTTATTGGGCAAGAGATTAGCACCCTAGCCCATTTCATTAACTGTGCGTCAGCAGGCCCAATTTGTTGATTGACTGAAGTGATGTGATTTGCGAGGTTTGTGGAAAGAAATGCTTACGTTGACCCTGTAGCCCAAAAAAAGAAGAAAACCAGCAATTTCTAAGGCAGTTCTACAACAAAAAGACATACGCAGAGTAGACAAAGCAGTAGTTTGTGGTTTTTGAGGTAATTAGTTTTCAAAATTACATTTATGCAGACCTCTTATGCTTTATACTTTAAAAATGTCCTTTAACTTGCCTTCAGTGCTGCTTCTGCACTCGAATACTGACAAATGCAACCTGAGAAATAACCAGAATCAACATGTCTCATCCTGCAAAAACTGATTTTGAGCCACCTGCTTGACTTCAGCACATATGGGACTGTCTGAGACTGGGGTCACTGATTATTCCAGAAAAGTGGGCCCAAGTCTAGTTTCTTACAGTGTTTTTCCTTTCCCTTAATCTGTCAGCCTGAAAAATGGTTTGAATTGTTGTTGTGTCCACATAAAGAATTTTTTTTTGGTCCAAATTTTGTAAAAGAATCTGAATGTTTCATATGTCCAGACGAGGGTGAAAGACATCACAGATCTTAAAGTTCTTGTGCAAACAGGTTACGCAGCACTGAAAGATGTTAACTCCTCTGGTGTTAGCCCAGCCTATCTCTGATGCATTATCACTGCACTGCTTATCGTAGCTTACACAGGCACTGAAAGAGAACTGGCTAAAAACCTGTGTGAAACAAAATGTATTTGTTGTGAGTAGCATTGGCCATAGCCATGTGCCTGTTTAATTCCAGTGTTCTGCAAAAATTAACTTATGCTGGCACTTCCTCCTTGTTTCATAATTGATATCTGGCGCTAATAGTGACTAAACTATGACTAAAATAAGGGATGGGATAAAATGTGGCCGGTGAAGAAGAGATTTGGCAGCGAGGCAGATGCACTCAGCAGTAATCGGCTAAGGACCACATCTATGCAATCTGTTGCTCTGCTGGAGGCTCAAACCTGCAGCTCCTCTAGAGACTGAAGAGATTTTCAGCCTTGTCATCCATCTTTTAACATCAGTCAATAACATGAAGGAATCCTGCATGATTTACTAAAGTGTTCTCTTTCTTACCTTGAGACGTCCCAAAGAGACCACATGGGGCTCGCACTTTGCAGGATGAGTAAACAAAGCTTAAATGACACAGAGTTCTGAGATTTTCTTGTTTTGCTAAGTTTTCTCCCCTGCTTCTTATGTATAATACAGATTTATGCCTTGCTTACTTTGAAAGGTCGTGCTAATGCCAAAAATTACCACAGCACGTGAATCAAGAGAATGAAAGCTGTGTAACAGAGAAGACCTTTCAATTTAGGCTCCTTAAAAGCTCTAGTATTTAGTTTAAAATTCCAACAGTTAATGAGCAATTTTTGAGAAGGGATGTCCTTGTTAGGAATTCAATAGCTCTACTCTTTCAATTATCAAGTAAAATCACACTCATGCTTGAATACCTAGGAGCAAAAATGGGTACAAGCCATGAGCACAAGAACATCCTTTGAAAAGGTCACTTTTAAAAGACATTCCAGAATGCAATACAAGGCAGCTGTGTTACCTCCCCCAAGAGCCTGACATGTTTTCACTCCTTTTTAAATATAATTCTGGGCAAATGAACAGGCTTCATTTTTCTCCTCGGCTTTGCAGAGACCTTAGCCCTTGGAACACAGGTACTCCTGTTTTATGGCATCCAAATTTTGACATTTATTTTAATTACCTGTGCTGGGAGTACAGGTATAGCCTTCCTGACCACTCAAAGGAGAGAAAGACTCCCCTGGAAGGTGATAAAAGCACGTCAAACAGAAGCCTCTCTCTCTGTTAACAATATAAAAAGCCTGAAGCTCAATACTGAGCTGTTGTTATAGCTGTGATGGTCTGAAGTTGCACATTAGCTCTGATTAAGAGTGAATTAGTATGAATACCCATCCCTGTGCTTAAGCACCTTCAAACCCAAGGCCATTCTGGAAAATGCCAGATAAAATTCAGTTATGATTTACAAACTGTACATTCTTACACCTTTTGTTCATATATACATCTGTACAGCCTCTGTTTCTTTTTCATTTCAGTTATTATCTGTATTTTGGAGTTTCTTTCTACAAACGGTCACTGTAGATAATATTTGAGACACAGGAAAAAAGAAATCACAGTATTTTGAAACTAAACAGCTTTAGGAAAAGCTATAGTCACAAGGATAACTGGTACTAACAAGATGACAGCTTGGAAAGAAAAAAGCATAGGACTTTGAAACTGTGATTCACATTAGTCCGAGACTTCAGACAGCAGGACCATCAACCACTGCTGTTTCCGGAGGATACTCCTGAGAAACTGCCCTTACTGCTCTGAGTGACAACAGGAAAGAAAAAACAGATGATGGGGAGAGGTTAGTCTACACTGTGATAATGTATAGATCCACCATATAAGCTGGGTAAGGTTGTTTTTACTCATCTTGGAAAAGCTGAAAAGAATGAAAACTAAGCAAAGGTTTTATGGGATAGAGAACCCCATCATGTCTCTGCAAGCTCACTTGAGGCTTCCCACTCTGAACTATGGGACAAAATGACCTAATTCAAAAAAAATGAACCAATGGAAAACAATGCTCAAAGGAACAAAGCCAAAGATGTTAATGAGCCAGCCCCGCTTTACATAACGCCATATCCTGGGGGAACCAGCTGCTGGCTGTGGCTGCGGCCCTGGCTGGCAAAGTTCCTGCTGCACAGGGCTCTCAGGTGGACACAAGGAGCTGGCAGATCTTCCCCTCACTTCTCAGGAAGAAGGAATCAAAGCCCCACACGTATTTGTTGTTCCTTTCCCAATCCGTGACATGCAAACAAGCACATTGGGAAAGGGAGGCCTTGCCAGGAACCAGCTGCTGCTGCTTCTCTGTGCTGTAAAAGAAAGCATGTGTGTTCCTGCATGTGTGTATGCATGGGTTTGGACGGAGAGAGAGGATGAAGTAATGATTCCCACCCTCAACCCAGGCCAATTAACATTCCCTTGGAGGTTTTTAATTAAAGCGAATGTCTGCCCAACAAAGAAGGTGAATCTGGGAGGTTGACATCTCATCTCCTCAAAAAACACACACAGACACACCTCCCAGAAAAAGGCTATTTATTATCTGCTCAAGAGACTTTCTGGGATCCATTCCCCTCTTTCGGCCTCACTGTGGCCAAAGCGTCCCTTTCTTATCTGTCTGACAGGTCTATACAATGCTTAATTGACTTGCCTGGGGTCTTGGGTTTTCTTCTTTAGGGAAAGCAGAGCTTTGGGGTGGTGATGGAGAGAGATCCCATCCTTTTGGCTTTTAATGAAAAGACTCCCATAATAATGCCATCCATTTGCAACCATGACCTCCTAGAAGATACTGTGTGGATAACTGTTTTCCTCCCAGTGGGAGCTGGGAAAAACACAGGGCTGAATTCTCAACTACTTTGGCTTTTGTTTCCCTAATACTATAAAAATACAGCATTCAGGAGATGGAACTTCCCTTATGCTGAAGCTGGGTTTTGCCAACACCAAAACCTTCAAAAAAGCCAGTCTTGCTCAGATACAGGCATGGCTGACTGCAAACACACTTTTGACACATGAGGAAGTTTGAGAAGGGTCAGCTATTGCTGAAAGCCCACACAAAACCTAAATAACAGCTGAAGTTATTTGAAGTGCCTGAACTGAGTATACTGAATGTTCACAGGGATGAACACGAGCACTCAGTCCCAAACCGTGGTAGCACCGCCCTTACTAACGCCTTGGGGAGATGCAGCTTCTGTCAAAGGAGCCTGGGATTCACTTCGTTTTTCCGGAGCGGCACTGGATGGCAGCATGGACCCTGTGAGATGTTCGGATGAGAGAAGCCGACCTACTCGAAGAGCCTGTGGCTGCCAGCAGGAGACATGCTGCCCTCCCCTCCCTGCCTTGGCACATGAGGAGGGCACACCTCTCCTCTTGCCCCAGCACCCACCTGATGTCTCCTTGAGCCACACCAGCACATCAAGCACATCAAGCTTTTCAAAACCACATCAAGTCAGGGTGCAATTTGCACCCCCACTGTTTTTTTTCAATATTGGGTTTTTTTCCCAAGTTTGGTGAGGCAAACCCACTCACTGAGATGCCAATCACATCCCTAAGTCAGTGCAAGGGAACAGGCATGCACAGAGTGGGGAAATGGAAGACAGCCACGTCTGCCCCTTGGACAGCAAGTCATTAGTTGTCATTTCAGCTCAGACTTTCTGAACAGACCAAACCCCTCAGTAAGTACTCCCAAGCAGTTCCCCCACAGTAGACTCATCCAAAACTTTGCCATAAATGTAGTCTCAGTAACTGCAGATGAGAATATGCATTTATAAAATGATCAAGGCTGGCCTGTGTGGTCCCTGGCTCCCCTTGCTCCCCATCCTTCCAGCAGAGCAGGGCAGCAGCCAGGACACACTGCTCCTGCTCTGTGCTTGTAGCCTGACCAGGGCCAGAGAGGGGAAGAAGTGAGGAGATGATGGAGTTTGCATCCCTTGCCATTTTTGGCTGCTGCTGTAGCCAGACATCGGTGAACTCACTGCACCTGGTAAAATCCGGTTGCTAAAAATTTGTTTCTCTTTCCCAGACGAGAGGAAGGTTGCTAGCCCTGCTGGAAGAGGAGCAGCCCACCTCACCCACACACTGCCACAAGAAATTATTTTGTCTTTGAATCTGTGGTTGTAAACTTCAATTTTTCCTAAACATCCTTACTGATGGATCTATGTGGAAATGGTGCAGCAGAGGAACAGTGCTTGAGGAGGGAGTGCTCGAGGGAGCCTTCCCCTTCTTCCCCCTCATGGCTTTAGGGCAGCGCTTTGGAGAGGCTGCTGACAGCACAGGGAATGAGCCATGTGTTGCCACAGGCTAGGTGACAGCAGAGCACTTGCCATATGTGAACATCTGTGAGATTCATGGGCCTTTACTGCACCCTTGGGCTGGGTAAGGTCTGTACACGCTGCTGGTTGTATGGAATAAAATTCTGGAAATTCTCAGTAGAAAACAAGGAAAACTAGGATTCTTATAGCTACTTGTAATTCAGAGAACTGGTCACTAATAGTTTGTACTGGGAGTAAGAAACTGTTCCCGTGACTTGCATTCATCAAATACACTTAGTGTCTAGTTGCTGCATTAAAATCAATTTTCATAATTAGATAACAAAAAGGAGAAAACAGAGTGAGACAGGAACTCTCTGAGTGCATGCTAGGGAAGCACCCAGATAATGTAATAAATCCAAGAGGAAATCTGCAATTAAGAATGAGGACATTCCACAAACTGTTTCTCTAATGACAGCTTAGTATCTCTTCTATCTTGCATTCTGAAATTAAAAGATGCTGCTTCTGCATACCACCAGAGCTTCCCCTGCTGTTCTCATGTGGCGGTGTAATTCCATACCCCAGAACTGTGTCCCAACCTCACAGCTGCACACTGTGTGCATACACCAACCAGCCTGTTCCCAAAGGTTTAAATATATACAGAGGCTTTCTAAAGATCCCTGTCCTCACATAGCATCTTGAATATGCCTAAAAGCAGACAAAGTATACTGAGATGCTCAGGTGAAAGTGTATAAATGCAAAGAATAATAATTACAAACAAAGTCAAAGTCTGTTTCAACAGATAAATGCATCATATATTCTATGTTTGTATATTAATATATGATAATTAAATCCCTCTAGGACTAATGCCGGCTTGGCCTGGAACCAAAGCAGCTGTCTTGAGGGATTCTCTGCATGGTACTCCCTCTTAAATACACTAGAAGCAGACACTTATCCACTTTTAGGCCTTTTATAATGTTTGCATGGACAAAAATAGAGAAAGAGGCAAAGACGGGAGGCATGGGGAGAAAAGAATAAAAACAAAAAAAGAAATGCAGCCTGGAAGTCAGGAAAAGCGAGTTTCCCGCAGCACAGCTCCGGGGGTGCTTTCTGAGGCTCTCAATAGTGATTCAGAGAGCCGACGCTTACTGGAGGAAAGCAGGCTAAAGAGATTATCCAAGTTTGCAATTGTGTATCGGTTTGGTTATTTTACATGCGGCTTCTGATGTCCATTTCTATTCCAGAGACAGAGCTAAAAAGCTCGGCTTTGTTTGCTCCCCCTCAGAAGCGGGGATGCAGGGAGGCAGCTTTTATCAATGTTGCCATGCAAAAAAGTTCGTAATCTCTCTAAAGTCCCGCCTTACTTTTCTTTGTCACTTGGCCTTTGTCTGCTGGTATTTCAAATCTACAAATTCCAAAATGGTTTCCAATGTACACTTTAATGGGGACGCTTCAATCTGACACTGCACTAGTACAGAGTCCTGTTATTTAGCCTCTCAAACTGCACCTTCACCTGAGCCAAGGCGAGGAAAGTACAAGGAGCCAGGCACAGTGAAAACAAATATTTTGAAGAACAACAAAATTATCTCTGCAGAAAATACAGCAAAAATACAGCAAATGAATCATTAATAATGCATTTGAAACTCTGCATCAAGCCATATATGCAGCACTGTATCCATAAACTTTGCAGAAAGAAACTTAAGACAAAAAATGTTGAAGTTCTCAAACTTTAAGTAACATCAACCATTGATTTGCCTGTTACAAATAAGTAAAACCTAACTTTCAGAAAATAAGTCGCTCAGGCAGAAGGAGTCTCATTACTACCGGTGCAGCTGAGAACCGCCTTCCACAGAAAGATTTCTGTGTCAGAGAAACATCCTCTCTTGCCATCTAAAAGACTAAAGTACTGCTGCATGAAGTACAACAAAGGGACATTCCTAACGCTATTACCTTGTCTTCAGAAGGATCAGACCTCCCTTTAGTCTGCTGTTGTGGTTCTGTGGGTAAGTTCACCCACCTGATTGTGTACCATGTGGATAAACCAGTTTATCTGGAGGTGAAGAGTTCACCATTTCTAAAGCTTCTCTCCTGTGACCACTCCAACTCTCTCTGACCTACTTCTCCTAAAGGTCTCAATTTATAATGTATAAAAGTAACTTCCTTATGAAGCATCCCCAAAACCCTACTAAAGGGTCTACAACCTCTACTGGCTTTACTAAAAGCTGCCTGGATTTTGTACCAGCCTTCCTGGCTCTGCAGGTTGGCTCTGGGTCCATCCCTGTGTGCAGAAGGTCTGGCCTGCGGCTGAGAAGATAACAATTCATTGTGAAATGTCAACATTATTTTTCATATCATTCAGGGCAGTCAAAGTATTTTCAAGTATGTGAAGTAGCAGTATTGGGGCAAGGGATTTCACGAACTATCCCGTCACATTGTTTTATATAAATGGATTAAATTAGTGCAAGCTGACTCTGTCAGTGAGATATTGGTCTCCAAGCTGTATCCATATGTGCAACAGAGCACAGGAAGATACAGAGAGATTGAGGTCACATTGAATAAACAAGAATAAGCACAAAGTCCACAAACCTCTCTATGTCTGTGGATGGCTATTTACAACCCTGCAAATTGAAGCAGCCACGTAAGAACCACCTGATACTCGAGAAGCTGGACACAGCCCCGAGTGCAACACAGGCAGTGCCCAGAGGAGGTGAGGTGATGATTTCATCTCAGCCCTTGGGGAAGATCAGGTACCCCTGCACACACAGCTGGTGCCAGCACTGCCTCAGGACTGCTCACCAAGGCATCTTCACAGCTCTTCAGCCCCACAGCAGGATGTTTGTTTCTAGCTGAGCACATTGCCCAAACCTGGCTGTGAACAGTGCAGAAGGAAAGGTGTATCAGCATCACTGGTTCTCCCATGCAGCACTGAATCTTTGGAGTGCCTTGTTCAGCATTTGGAAGAGTACTTGGTTAAAAACAGGATTGTGCACAGCAACATGGCAGCAAGAACAGACACAGCAAGAACAGCTCTCAGCTCTTCCTCTCACAGCATTTCCCACGCATTGATAGCAGTGCTGTTGCCATCCCCAGACAGCTGCAGACACCAGGGAAGAGTGTAACAGCAGTGCGGAGGGCATTCTTCTGTCAGACACCAAAGGTTCTGCATGAGAAGCTTGTTATTAATGCCAGTTTCAGGCAAAGTTTTCCAAATCTTGCCACACTGAAGAATCAATCCACAGGCCACAACTCCTGGAGAAATGGGGGTTCATCAGTGCTGCTGCTCACAAAGTGACTTCTGTGCAAAGGCAATAGTCTGGGACAAGGGGACAAGGCTTTTTTTCTCACACAACATCCCCTAAATGCTGCCACTGGCAGCTTCTGCAGAAAATGGCAGTGTTTCATTGCATCTCCTTCATTACACAGGAAAAAACATTAACTTCCACTGAAGTCACTGTTCCTGGAGTCTGAATTTCCTTTGCCTAGCACACACTGCAGATTAGGCAGAGTGACAGTATGGTGTGTCAAACTAAAGTGAACTAAACAGTTCAATTCTTTTTGTATCTTTTACAATAGTTGCAGCTAAAAAAAAAAGTCAGCTACTGACATACCAAGCACTAATCAGAGTCCGCCCTTTTTTATTTCAGGAGAACTTACAGTATTTTGTTTGCTTTTTGTCAGAAAATTTCCAATCTTAAATCTTACATCTGCTAAGATTAATAAATCTCACTGTGTCATCCTGTTGTGCTCCTTATTCCTCCTTTTCTCTCTGTGCTCATGCATGTTTGGAGAGCTGTGCCATTATTATTTATGACACTACCAACCCTCTTGTCTGTTCAGACATTTTTATGGCTCATGGCCACATTCCAAAGCACAGCGTTAAGGGGCTTAATGGCTGTGGCAGAAAACTTTTCAGATATTACACATGTGTCAGCCTAATATTTTAATCATGCTGTGCTTCAGGTACGACACGTTGCCCTCAGGGGTTTGTCAGGTTACAGCATACTGATATATGTTTCAACAACTCTTTGCCTCAGGAGGGCTTAATCAAAATTTATAGCAGGGCAGTGCATTCTGTTCAAGGGCATGAGCAGGCATGACTCTTGCACCTTGATCTGCATCATCGTCCCTGGCTTGTAGTCGGCTTTTTCTGCAAGGAAACAGTTAATACACCTGAGCGAGGAGCAGTTTAAGAGCTGGCTCCCATCTCTAGCACTCCCTACTAAAGTGTATTTTCTAATCTGCTTGCAGTTGGCGTGACAGGGATGAACCTGTCCTGGAGCAGTGTGTGAGTTCTTGAGAGCCTCCTTGTGCTGGGAGCGGTGTGAGAGGCAGCAGAGGGGTGATGGGGAACGAGGCACACGGACAGCCAGGGCTCCAGCTCTGTCACAGGGATGTGTTTCTGAGAGTCACGCATTTAAGTGATTCTGCACATGTCTCTGGTATTTAATATGACATTAAAACAGAAGTAGACTAGCATTAAAACCTGTCAGTTCACACAGAAACACAAGCCATAGCCTGAGCAGGATGCCCTGGAGCTGCAGGCAACGCCCTGGCTTGACCCTTTCAGTGCCATCTGGCCATTTCTCAGCTCTGGTGCCAGAGAGTTTTCAAAAAGTGCCTTTTAAAAGGCAGCTGAGACTGTGGAAAGCCTTGGGGCATGGACACATACCCAGCTACTGTCCCTTCTAAGCTCTGAAGGCATGGCTCAGATTATAACAATCATCTTTGAACTGACGGGGGTTGTTCCCCAGAAGTACCAAAATACCTCACATGCATTTTCCCCTGCCATCTGCCCAGCCTACCACACTACATAATTATGCTCTGCTCAAAGGTTGGCCCCGATTGTGCAGAGGTGAGGCATGAAAAGGAGGATTAAGTCTCCTGACTCGAAAGCTTTGTAGGAAGGACTGATCCAAGGTCAGGCACACACATCTCTTTCCCACAATGCCCAATGGAAAAAAATGAAGTGCAGATTAAGAGAATGGCCAACAACATGGCTGTTGTTATCTTTTTTCAATCTTTTAAAAATAAAACTTGCATGAAAATTAAAATAAAGTATGCAAGCAGGAAAGAAATGTCTCCAGACATTTGGAATCAACTGACCACGTGCTTCAATACCTAAACTCGGACTGGCCCAAAGGAGAAGCCTGAGTACAAAATACCCTGAGAGAGAAGACAAGCATGCTCAGACAGGCCCCATTTGGAGAAGACCTCTCCAGAAACTAGTTCCTGGGGCTACATTTAACACATATATAATGACAAAAACTTGCACTCACGAAGCTATTTTCTGCCTCAGGCTGCAAACATGCCTGCCTACAAGCTCCTGTGACTATCAAAGCTGGAACCAGCCACTCTTTCTACTGCAGAGTCCAGTGCAAATTCACATTTCTTCAGAGTATTTCAGATACAGGCTCATTTCTAAGTGAGAATGCAACATACCACTTACTTCAAAACTAAATTAATATACACTACAATACAAAATAAACAAAATCAAAAGGGCGCTGTTTAAATGTTACAGAACAAAGAGGTACCAATTTTACCTGTGTTCTATTTTTACCAGCCTTCAAACTAAAAAATCTCTACAAGAATATAGCGCTGACTGCTATTGGCTCCTTGTGTCCTTGCACACCAGCCTCTAGCTGCAGCTGCTGATCTTACACCTACAGTAGAAACTCTGACAGACCAAAAATACTGGACTGTCTCTCTGCTATGTTTGTCCAGCTCCCAGCACAGTGAGAGCCTTCTGCTCCCTGGGCTCCTGTGCAGCACTGCAATGGGAATGCTGGCAGCAGGACTGAAGCCAATGTTAAAGACACACAGCTCATACACACTCACATCCCAGTTCCTGATCCAGAACCTCCCACAGTGCAAAATGAATACGGCAAAAAACAAACAAACAAAAAAAAGTCATGTGCTCTCTGCATTTGTGACATTAGGAATGTACAGTGAATGCTCCAGACCAAACCATTATTCCTCAATGAGAAGGAGGAGCTGGAGCAATGACTAGCGAGGGCTGAGAAAGAAGGAAGCCTCCAGAGCAGCACTCCTTGCTGGGAAACTGCATGGCACCAAGGCAGCATTCAGCACAGCTTGAGTGCAACCACCACTCTGACTCTGAACGAGACAGAAAAAGACCTTCTGGTCTTTGAGGGGAAAACAGAGAAAAACCTCCAGCCTTGGTGGGACAGAGAAAGGGCTGTCCAGCCCCCAAAACAGCAGCAGAAACAGGCCACTGAGGAGGGCTGCTCTTTGCAATGCTCGTAGTTCTTACAAAAAACTCTGCAGGAAGAAGAAAGTCATTCTTACAGCACAAAGACTTACAGAAATGCAGTGTGGCAAACCCAGCCTCCCTCCCCTGCAGAGAGCTGCCTGCTGTTCTCGGGCTCAGCTCAGATATGCCCTTCCCTGTGCTGCCTCTGAGATGAGACACTTCTGCCACCATCATCCTGATGCAGAGAAACTATCTCTGCCAACAAATTGACAGAGAATTTCGGTCTTAATAATCATCCTGCCCTGCACTTCAGCCTGATCCACATCCCAGAAGCAAGATTAATCCACTAAGCCTTTCAGCTCCTAGAAACGATACTTACAGGCAAACAACTATCCCCACTCATTCTCTCACTCAGATGATAATCAGAAAAATGTCTGTATTTGGCTCACTATGACAAGCTGATTTGAAACCTCCTAAGGAGCACAAGCTTGTTGGCTCTGGGATAACCCTGCTTGTCCCTGCGCTTTAGCCTGGCAGCCTGGGAAAGAACAAGGCAGGCCTCCTCAGAGGTCTTTTCCAACCTTAACAACTCTGTTTCTGGGATCTACGGAAGGGTTAATGCAAGCTGGTCACACAGGCGGATCCTGAGCACTGCACATCCCAGCGTGGCCGGTGCCTCCATGGCCCTGCACAGCCACGGAAGGGCTGGGGATCCCTCAGCTCTTTTCTTCTCCCAGACAGTTCAATCACAAGGGCTGTTCCACTTGAGTGTATTCAGCACTACTGACACATTCTTCTGATTTGCAAAACAAGTAGGTATGTAGAGCTCATGGACGTCTTGGCACCTTGGTGAACCAGAATCCATATTTACAATTAAGTCTGAAGCTAGATGGCTTGTTAGGAACCAGCTCAAGCTTCCCCTATAAAGAAATAAATAACTTTGAAGCTTCATCTTGCCACACCTTGGTTTGGAATAAGTATTTTGTTTAGCCTTTGTAAGGATAAGAAAAGGAGTGAATATATTAAGACATGAAACATCATAGTCACAGCATTTAAGAAAGAACTGGCTACCATTTTTTTTCTTTTTTTCTTTTAATTCTCCATTTTGAGGCAATTATGCTTTATCCTACGAACTTCAACTTTTTTGTTCTTATTTAGAGTTCAAACCATTTGAATGATGAACCTTATTTTTTTATGTATTTATAATAAAATATTCAAGCTGTTACAGGGAGCTAGTAAATCATACATTTTTTCATATGTGTGTAATATACACAATTTCTGGTTGAAGAAAATTGTCTTTTAGTAATTTATTTTCCCATGGAATCAAAAGGAGCTGGAGAAAGACAAGACAAGCAATAAAACATATGCAATGCACAGAGTTTGTGATAGTCTACGGCTGCTTCACATTAAGAAGAGTTTAATTAGAGCAGCAATATAAAGGAGGTGGCACTGGGAACTACAAATAGTCATGCAGAAAGGGGAAATAACTTCTCCAGCCCTGCTATGCACTCACCAGGCCCCAAGGCATAGGGGCATAGCTAGAACAGATGGCCAAGGAGTTATGTCCTCTTAAGTCTTAGTAAATCTTCCTCCAGCTTTGCCTTCAAATGCATGGTAAAACAGGTCAAAGCAAACCCTGCATTTCTGGGAGGGAAGGTGAAATTAAAAGGCACAGGTAACTTAGGCCTTCTGTGGAAAGTAACATAGTTTTGCTCAGCATCACCTCTATCTAACACCCAATTTGGAGTCTATGTGTCATTTCATTCCAGAGTCAAGAGTCTTCCAGATTTTTGCCTGCTGAGGAAGGTTCATCACGACACCGTTTCTAGGAGATCTGGCACATGTGACATCCACACGGAGCCACAACTTTGGAGGAAGCTATGTCCTCCATCTGACAGGTGTAAAGAGAAGCCCTAGGAAGAAACTGTAGGCACCTCATTGCAGCAAAATGAAAGTGGATGTACATGGGAATGACGGGAGCAGGAGAAGAATTTATGGTTAATGTTTAATTATCTGATAGCTAAGCAAGCTGAGAAAGCCACACAGCCATAACAGGTCTTCATCTAAATGTCTGCAAAAAGAAACACTTTTCTTTCAGCAGCTTCATGTTTTGTTCTTGTTTTTTTTGGCAAAGTGCTTAAAATGTTTAGGGATTGTATATTGTCTGAAGGCCCCAGAGCATACAAGCCAGGCAGGTCATTCAAGAAAACTGTGAACTCACAATTTCCTCTAATTTATTTCTTTGTACATCACTCTGAGAAGCCTTGATTACTTCAACACCTTCCTAAATCATGCTCTCCGGGCATCTTTTCCAAACTCACACCCACGTTTTGTAGTCTCAACAAGAATCTGTTCCACAGTGAACTGGGTAGTTTCTAACACATTCTCCTACTCCAGTTGGGCTCTTTTAATGATAAGGAATTATTCAAAGGACTGTGCTGTAACTAATCCTTCTACCCTTCAAACAATAAAAATCAGCAAGCTCAATAAAACTAATGGTAAAAAACCATAAGCCTGGAACAACTGAGCTCAACAGAAGATTTTATAACAAACCCTCAGTGCTGAAATTCAACTACACAGGAGGGCTCCTTTTTCCTCCTTGCTTTTCTGAAGGCTTTCTTGATAAAGTTCAGTGACAGGACTAATTCTGTGTAACCAAAGTGTGCTAATTGAAATGCAACCCGTCATTTCCTTCTAGTTGATTCGTTCTTAATATCTGTTCTGCATCAGGGTTTTGATACTTAGATGCAGCCACTGTGCCATTGGGAGGGAGGAAAAAACCCTATTAGCTGTAGCAGAGATGATGAAAAGCAGGGAAATCAAAGGGGAAAGGAGACAGAAGGCTTTCTCTCTTTAGTCAAGGCCGTTCCATATTCCCCATGACTCTCCAAAGCTGGGCCAGCACAGACAAGTTGGCACCTGGTGCCCTGAAGAAACAGGCTGGCAGTTTGGCACGAGGTTTTGAAAGACAGCCTGGGTTTGGATCCCATCCTTGCTCTCCAGCTGACACCTGACTTCGGACAGAGCTCAACAGGAAGCAAGGCATATGGAAAAAAGCCTTGTCTAGGGAACAATGAGAAGCTAATACAGAAACCTAAATGAGACATGACTCAATTAATGAGAGCTGATGGGGCTAATGACTAAACAGATGGTATTCCTAAAAAAAGATGAGGGAGAGGAAATATAGCTGTGATAATGGACCTGCTGTAGTGTAGATGGCAACTCTAATGCTGTCTCTTGCAGAGTATTGAAAGCTCTGAGAAAAAGGAGTGCTCTTTGCCTCAACTGCAATACAGAGCAACCTGAAAAAGGCAGCTCTCTGCATACCTGAACTAAGGCACCTCATCCCTCCTTCCTGCAGGTGGAAGACAATTTTATTTAAAAAATCTCCTACTACAGCCCCCAACAGGCTGGCAAAAATGGTGTTACAACCATACTTTTTATCTCTACATACACCCATTCTTTGTTTTTGACAGACTACAGCAGAAAAGTCAAAGTCTTTCAAAGTCAGAAGTGCTTAGAGCTGAGACATGGCTCTAACTAAAGGAGCTTCTAATTGCAAAGCACCACACAGTGCTGCTGTCAGCATCTTCCTGCAATGGTAACTCAAGGACAGGCAGACTGTCCTCTCATGAGACACTCCTGTACATTCCTGGAGCAGCCTTGAGAAGGTTTGACTGGATTTGATCCCACTTAATGTTGTAGCTCTGTTGAGATTAGAGGTCAGATGTTATGGGCCACTGGACTGTCAAGGCGAGTCAACATTAGGGCAGGGAGCAGCCTCCGTCCCTTCTGATGATATGTCAAATACAATTATATTTGTGACATCTTATCACAGGCCTGAGAAACTGTAATGAGTTCAGACCTACAATTCTGATCCAAATACGCTCCCAGTTCTAACCAGCAGCCTCCTTCTGCGTGTTCCCCATATGTTCATTCATCAGCCCTTCTTCGATGAAGCTGCTGTGATCAATACATCCAGTGCTGCTAAAGCTTCCTGTGGATTAAATATGCCACTGTAGCATGTCTGTTCTGATAACAGGCTTTGCAACAATGGGCCCCTCTATGGTGTTTGCCAGCAGGAGGGAGGAGGGAAGGTTCATCCTGCTCAGTGGTGCGTTATGACTGACAGGAGTGTCTGCTCTGGGATGAACTTTGGATTTCCTCCCCTGTATCCTGAGATAGCACACAGCTGCCTCCTCCCACGACGATCAGCCTCATGCAGCCAGCATTACAGCCACTCACATCTCTTCAGACTTTTGCATTTAGGAACAAGCTAGATGGAGGGGGAAAAAAAATCAAGAAAATGAAGTTGCTACTCCTGAACTTATAAAAATACTTTCCTAAACAGTGTAGTGCCCCATGCATCCATTTTCCTATTCATGGGCATCTCTGAATCTGACACTCTAGTGTCACCTCTCACCCAGGTCTTGGTGCTGCCATTGGAGGGCACCTTGCTCTGACCCTCAGCAACCCACAAGAGCCCGACCACGGAATAATCACCAGCAGCAGTAAACCTGCCCATACCATCAGGTTTTTTTTCCAGAATAGGACAGGCAGCACCAGTTACCTGTAAATTCTAGCCATCAAGTGCAGCATATCTCTATCTCCTCAACAGGGGTGTGTTAGGATGTTTGTGAGATTTATAGTTCAGCCATAAAATAACATCTTTTCAAGAAATATTTGAACAGCTGCCATCCATCCCAATTTCTAAATGCAATTGTCTTGATACGCCTGGTGACTAGAGACAGCTTGTGACAGGAAACTCTTCTGAACACAAATGGCCTCACCAATTGCCACTAACACAGTGGACACAGTAATGAACCATTTCATGATTAAAATGGGGAAAGGAGTTGCTCCTCAGGGATGATTCTGGGATGAATCTGTCAGGTGCACGACACACCCAGGTGACAGCAGTGAGATTCTGCTCTTTTAGCTCTCCTCAGCTCTGACTGCTGGGATGAGGACAATGGGGAGGTCAGCACGCAGATTCTGCCCAGCTTCCTACTGTCATGAGGGGACTTTCAGCCTTCTATTTCCACTGAAAAAAAAGAAACAGCAGCACGAGTATGTCTAGGCTTGAGTTCTTTCTGTCAAAGGAACATTAAAATATGATCATTAAATTCAGAAAGATCCAGGGACCGATGTAGATACAATTTAGGAAAGAACAAACCAAATAAAATTAAATTCTCTACTTCTGTTTGATATCTGCTTTTGAGTGAGTGCCAAAAGCCAATGAGGCTGACTTGCATGAACCTTTCCACTGACTCTGGCAGCAAGCAGCATTGTCCAGCTGCCTCCCAGGAAAGAACATATCCATAGAAATTAAAAATGAGTGTTTGTGGGGAAGGAGAGGAAAAGAAACCTCTCAGAAATAAGTCTGAAATTACACACAATAATGAAAGATTCATTATTGTTTCAGTCTTAGCTACATTAAATAATTATATCAAAACTCTATAAAAAATAGAATATTTTGTTTCTTTGTCTTTGTTCAGACTACAGAATGAAATAAAGAAAATCTTAGGCAAAAAGCATAGGGGGGAATTCTTAGACAGAAGCACAGAATTAAACTGAACATACTGGCACAGCATCAACAAATCTTTCAGAGAAAGCCTGACAGTCCTGCACAATAAATCTGCTCTCTCTTCATTACAAGCCTGTCTGCAAGAACACTCTCCACTAAAAGCATTGCTGTAGCAAAGTTCTATTTATAGAAATCCTCGTGGCAATTCCCTACTTCTCCTCCTTCCTACCCCTTGTCGACAATCACAATCATTATCTCTCTTGGATGGTATTAAAACAAAGGTGAAGCTTGTGTTTGTTTCCCTGTTTTAAGAAATGGTATGTACCACACAGAAGGACCGACAAAAACGTACTAAACTAGTGACATTCATGCTTAACTTGTGTCCAGTCAGTTAATATGCATGATTTTTTTTGGTTTTGCTCCCCTCTCCTCTTCTGACGATACCCCTCGTGGAGCAGAACCAGCCCCATGGCTGCTTACCACGCCCTGGGGACAATACATGCAAGGGTCTGTCATGCCCTGAGCGTGTGTTCAGGTGTGTTTTAGGGCAGAGGCTTTTTGAGGGACTCATTCCACATGCCTGATTGACAAAGGCAACGTGTGCTCCTATATCATGCAGGAACAGGCACAGCAAAGACAACAGCAGCACAGTATCATCCCCTCAACTTCACCTGAGCTGAGGAAAGCCTGCCCATTCTTTGCAGCCGTATTAGTTAGTCCAACAGAACACACTAACTATCCCTACAATCCTTTTTTTCTTTTAAATCTTTTGATCATTATGGTCATAATATTCTCACTGTTACAACTGATCCTGCAACATTAGAGCTCCTGTTTCAAGGGAAAGTGGTTTGTGTCCTTTATTTGTTCACTCCTTGATCTCTGAACGAGAGCGGCAGTCGGGAGCGTGGCAGGTGGCAGGGGAGTTGCATGCAATTCCCCCGTTTGTTACAAAATGGAGCACTTCTTCATCACTGTCTTTTTAATGAGCAACGAATCACCCAGGAGTGGGGCTGTATGTGTGCAGTGAGATTCCCTGCATTTCCTCTCTTTATTCTCCTATTTTAAAAATCAAAGATTCTTCCTTGCAGTCATATTCTCCATATGTGGTTTGAGTTTCTGGGCCAGGACCGCCTGCATTTGAGGATTACAGAGAAAACCAGGGCAGGGACACCATTCTTACGGTTCTGACCCTTAGGCACGGGTTATTCAATTGCTGGGCGAGAAAAAGTGGAAGCAGAATACTCATTATTTTGCTCCGGGGAATTTACACTTCTGAACAAAGATTCTGCTGACACACACAGGTTGCTAAGCTTCCCGTTTACTGGGTGCAGCTCCAGCTTCAGCACTCCAACAAAACAGCTGAGTCTAAACATCTTTAGATGCTGTTTCCTCTAATCATTCCATCCTGGATGAGTGCTGTCCCCCTTTCCCCTGCTTCCCAGTACATCCAGGGACATTAGAAGTCATCACAAACAGCATCACAAGCCCAGGGCAAAACAAACCCAACCCAAGCAGTGAGGGAGCAGGATCTTGGTCAACCAAAGAGCAACCCAAGAACCAGAAGCCTTTGTGAGAACAGTCAGTGAGGGATTTTAAAGGTATGTAAAGCATCAGTACATTGGGATAAACAAGGGAATAGCTTCACTACCTATGTATCCCACCTGATGCAATTTTCACTATACCATTTCAATCCAATCAGGATTTTCATCATTTTCTGCATTAATTAGAATGCAAACAATACCCCTTACAAATATTTAAAACAAGTGATGTTTCAACTTTCTCTGATACAGGCAGGTATCTGCTTTTATCTTAAAACTACACTTTCATTCTGGTACTTTTGTTAAGTAACTCAAATCCAGGAACACCAAGTTTCACTGTAAACAGCAGAAATGAGGGGGTGGCACCTTCCACATGGGCTCCAGCTGCAGCCTTGGTTTGCTCTTAGGACAGGGATTATAAAGACCTGTCAGGTGAGTTATGCATTATTACAAGGAAACCTGCCAAATGCCATGTAGATCAGCTCTCAATGTCCTTTTCCATCCATCTTCAGTGTTGCTTTACCTCACATTTGTAAATTACCAAAAACTCTTGTGTTTTTAAGAGTTTTCAATTATTAAAGCACCACTAAAGGCCACAGAAACAGGCAGGCGAGATTCACAATAAAACTTCAGCACCTTCTGGAGTGTGAACACTTTGCCTTGGGGAGCACTGCTGTTACTATAATGTGGATTTATTCTCCATTTATAAACAAGACTGAACAATTGCTAGTGCAAAATTTCTTCTTGTCATGACAGTTAACAGAAAACAAACTATCATGAAGGAATGAGATGTCCCTGGATACTGATTATGCACACAATGACATCCATTTGAGTTTTGTTTTGGAGTTTGAATGCAAAATTTGATGTTTTTCAGTAACCCCCTGGCAAGCACTTTGGAATCTCTTATCTTTCTTACAGTAAATGAGACTACTCAAAATTACCTGTTTGGTTTTTTTAACCAAATGACAGTATTTGGTACTACTCCTTACAGATGATAGAATCTGAAAAGTAATTTCTTCCACTTTCTCGACTCCTTATGGGAAAATTGGCCTTTTGTGCTTGTACTCAGTAAAGCACTCAGCATCAGTCCAGCTGTAACTGACACAGAAGCCTCCAGCTGGGAAATCCTATAATACAAATTTTCACTTACAGCATCAAACAGTGCTTTAATAAGCACGGATTTAAAACAGGAACCCAGAAAATGAAGAAACTTACTCGAAACAACAACATACATTAGGATTAACGAACATAAAAATGCTTCCTTGTTGAATTTCTTTTGATGCTCAGCAGTAGCTTATTTGCAATCAGAAAGAAAGGTGCTATAGCTGATGCTACACCTTCCTTTACGCATTATATCTGTATTTTCTATACACGTAAGAAAGTAAGATACTATTCTTTTCATTTAGTACTTTAATCCCCAAAAGTTTTTGGGATTATTTTAAATGGGGGGGGGGGGGGGANAATCACTGTAACAGACTATTTAGCCAAAGCTGGGGGGATACAAGTCAGGAGAGCTGCCAAATCTGGCAGCCCCACTACCTGTGCTAGGTTCCTGACCTGCCCAGCAGGCACTGCTCCTCCTGCTGCAGCTCTCTCCACTCCCAGGAAAGGGAGATAAGCTGAAACAAACAGAACTCGGGAAGATTTGAATGAAACCTTCTGGAACATCAGTAAAAAACCACGGTTGCAGTTTAGTCTCTAGAGTGCTTCAAATCCTGAGGAAAAAATAAAAATAAATCAGAATCCCAGGCAGTAAAACCTATTAAGGTAATGAAGGATTAAGCCCACTAACACAGGCAGGCTGCCCCCAGCTCCTTGGCACAGCCCCACTCTGCTGTGTCAGTGCCCATCTCCAAGGGGCAGCAGATGGGAAAGTGGAATGATAAGACCAGCTAATGCTGCCTCCCTCACAAAAATGGCACTATTTTAACACGGAAGGCTGACTTTTTGTGTTTAATCTCTAACCGATTTTATTTCCTGAAGAGTTCCTTTGAGAGAGGTGGTTAATGAGAAAGGCGCTATAGAAATGAAGAATACAGCTGATTGCATACGCAAATCAGCATGTGCATTTTCTTTGGGGAGGGGGATTTGCAGCTGAATGGGTTAATGATAAAAGCGATTGCTGGCTTTTTTATTTATTTTTTTTTTCCCCTCCCAAGCTGCACAGCTGAGCAGGATGGGATGTGAGAGGGGGAAGGATGGTTAGGGACAGAGAGATTAAGAAGTACAAAGCCATTTTGACTGCTTAAAATATTTCTGGCAAGCCTGATAGCACCGGTTGCGGGAGGACCTGCCTTCAGGCGGGAGCACCTGCTTCAGATGTGACTCCCAGACAACCTTTTTTCCTCAAAGCCTCCACTTTTCATTATTTGGGAATGAGACAAAGAGCAAGAGAGGAGCATGCCAGCGGAGGGCACCGAGCAGTTATTCTGCCAGGCGTGGGGCGCTAACGGGAAGGATGCCTGTGTTGTGAAAGGCTGGAAAGGAATCAAGAAACAGAGAAATAAACAGAGAAATAAAAAAGCAGGAGCCTGAGCCCTCCAGAAGCAGTAAACCTTCCCTTCTTTTCTTTGCTGTGGTATCTTTGGAAGCTGCTGCTAAGGCCTGCTGAAAGAGGTTTTTGTCAGAAGCCCTCCCTGCAGATGTCTTCTGATCCCTTTGGAGGTATTTCAGCCCCTAATACAGCTGTCACTTTCTCCCCACCGCTCTAACAAAAAAAATGGGGGAAAATATAATAGTAATAAATTTCTGCCTAACGGACCGAACTGCCACTGACAGCCACCCACTGGGGACTTTGGCCTGCAGGGGACACCCCGCTGGCTGAGAGAGGGGCCCAGGGCTTTAAACTGCTTTCACGCCACATTAACACCCTGCCTGGCAGGAGCAGGATGCAAGAATCCAGGGCTGTCTGATCCCCTGAGCTGCCCGGAGCTGCTGCTCTCTCCCACCCTCTGTCTCTCCTGCCCGGCTCCCTACAAGTGGAAATGAACAATACTTTTCTCTCGATGCAAATGCCAGGGAGAGGGAGGCGAGAAAGCACCTTACCCTCCTCACCCCCTCCTCTACCTCGCCTTCCCTTTGTGAGTTCAAGGAGATAATAGTGAAAGCCAAGGCCCATCTGTGGCTTCGGAGCAGACTTTGTCCCAGTTACTTAGGCTCATCTCTAAGCCTACTTTAGGCTCCCTGCAGTTTAATGCATCTTTAAGAATTGTCATTCTATCACTCCCTTGCTCTGCCGCCTCCTTGCTCCCTCCCCTGTTTCAGTCCCGCCCACTCTCAGCCTCCCTTTCCCCCAATTAAAAATTCTTCGCATTTGAATGACTGTATTTTCCTCCTCGCTTAGCTCAGAAACAGGCCCTCCCCCCTTCTCCTTCACATCCATCCTCCTGCTGAATAAAAACTGGGCTGGAGGAGCTCTTTTCACACATTATTTATTCAAAAGCTCTCCCTTACATTTCATATTGAGCCCTCAGTGTGTCAGGCTGCCTTGGGACGGCACGGCAATGCTCACAAAACCAACACCTTAGCATTATCAATGCATTTGAACGTCTTCAAAATTCAATTATTTTACTTTTATTCTCTCACCTCATGCTGTACAGAATGGTAAGAAAGATGAAAAAGTACATTTTCTTGAGGATTATTAACTTACTTTACTTTTTTTTTGCCCCAGTGCTGGCTAGGGAATATTGAAGGTCCAATAATTTTTAAAAGCACCAAACACATGAAATTAGTGAGAGCTGCTGTGTGGGCTCAGCACCTCTGAAGAGCAGGTACAAGTTCAGCATGAGGAAAAGTCCTGTATTGCCTTTATCTGCAACTATTAACATTTATTTGTAGTAGGCTAGCACCAAGACAGACAAAACCCTGCCACAAATGGAATATATAACGCCCATCCCACTGGTCCCTGATGGGGGCAGGGACAAAGCTGCTCCATGGCCGAGATGAGGCTTGTTCCTTTGTTCTGCCCTGTCTAGAGCAGGGCATAGCATCCTTTTACAGTGACAAACCTCTGCTTGTTCAAGGACCTCAAGCATCAGTGGTCCCCACAGTTTCAGGTTCTGTTCCTCAGGGAACTGGAAAGCATCGGGCAGCCTGTAGATGTGTGTACATCTGAGGCAGGTGTGTTACAGCCTCTTCCCTGCTCTGCAATGTATGGCTGCCTGCCCCTACAGCTGAAGAGAGAATCTTCAGTTTTGGGTTCCTAAACAGACAAGTCAGGAAGAGGACAGGAAGTAAAACAGCATGTTAAGGATGCAGAGTCTTCCTGAAAGTCATGGCAGAGCAGGGGTAGGGCAGGAAACGAAAGTCCCAGTCCTGTTTTTGAAGATTTTCTTTCCGATCAGGATCACCTCAGTTTCAACGGAGGGAGACTGGGAGGGCTTGAGCACAAAGGCTTCAGATCCTTCAAGGGCAAAAGCTCCACGCTACGTGAAAAAGCCTTATTTCTTTGCCTTAGAAATCTGTGAAGGAAAAGACCTTTCTCCAAGGCATGAAAATCATTTGAGTTGTTACACAAATGGCAGATCCACCTAATCCTGAAAGCTGGAGAGCCAACATCTGACCACTACCCCTGATGTTCCCTCTCTCACATGGGGTCAGACCTCTGATTTCATAACCTCTTAAGTGACAGAGGCCTTGAGCATGGAATTAATGATGGTAGTAGATTTCCTAAGAAAACATCACAGGGTCCATTCCAAAGTTGGAGAGCACAGTGGAGCAGAAAGATGCTCACAACCTAACCTTACGATTTGCTTTAGCTAACAAGTCACTCCTAACAAGCAGAAGAAACCAAGTAATTTGTCTCCCTCCCTTCTGCTGCCCAGCTGCCTGCCTGACACTGATACAAAGCACCAGCAACTCTGACAAGTCCTAAGTAAATCTCAGACTGGATTTCTCTACTTCCTCAGCACTATGGTTTTGACAAAGTTCCCATGACACTGGCAAGACACATTTGCAAAAACTCCAGCACAGCATATTCCTCTGCACAAATGAAAAATGTAATATGCAGATCAGAGAGAATGACTCTGCAGTGGCACAGAACAGCACAGCTTTCTCTGGATTGACTGACAATGCTGTTTGATGCACAGGAGAAGCTCTGCAGGAAATGCACTGGATTTGCTCAATAGACCTGATGCTTAAGTCCTAAGACCTCTTTGTATTCAGGCCAGATAGGAGCAAAAGGATATTATTCTGAAAATCCAGCCATTTGTAACATTTCTTGCACACAGAACAAGACTGACAAAAAATGGGAAGATGCATAACTACTTTGAGAGAACTGGGAAAATTTATTTTGTGCTGTTACGGAGGTGGAAGAGGGAACCTGTGTGAGAGTCGGTATACTCCCTGTCAGAACATGCAATAACAACAATCTATTTTCTGTCTCCCGGTTTGGAGCTGACTGAAAGGCAAGTAACTCCCAATAACAAATTACAAGCAGTGTTATGGCTGCTTTGAAAGCACATAAAATTAGGCTGCTCTTCATAGTCCACCCATATTTGGTATTGTAAATATATGACATATACTTAAGCTATAAGATGGGAAGCTGTCTGAGGCTGCAGTTTGTGGTATGGAGCAGTGGGACAGATTCTCTGAACAGCATTTAGGGGCTCAGATGCTCCACACAAACCTTTTCTGTGATGAGCCCAGTCACAAAGCACCAAATCCTCACTGTGGTGTAAATGAGAGTGTTTCATCACAATTTAAGGGGTGGTGTTGATTCACATCAGCGATGATCTGGCTTATTCTGTCTGCAGTCTAGTGAGGATTACCTACCTGTACAAGTGATCAGTCAATATAAATACAAGACTGTAGACCTTAAATGAGGCTAAAAGCTACACAAAGTAAGGCTCTCAAGAGCCTAAGTCCCAAAGTTCACTCTGACACTTGAGAAAATTCCATCTACTGATATTTGTGTGCTCACAGTGTCCGTAAGAACATGCACTGTGGAGTGCAGCAGGTGGGAAATGCACTAAGCGGCAGGAATTAATAGGTTTTGCAAGGATTAATAGACAGACTGACACTGAGAGGCTGGGGTTTGTGAACAGCACTGTGCCACCCTACACTCAATGTCACAAGGACTTCCAGAAAAGTGGATGAATAAGCAATTCAGCCTAAAATCAGGCCATGCACATATGACAGGCATCTGCTGGCAGAGCCCTGTGTGAAGGTGGGAAAGGCTGGGCTCTGCAGGACAGCGCTGTGCCAGCTGAAGCCCCTCTGTGCAGACATGTTTATACTGGCAGCACATGCTTTTGGCTGGAAAGCTCATTTCATGTGTGCGCTCCACTCCAGGGAGAAATGTTACTAAACCAGGACAATGAACAGTTCTGCCAGTGCAGCTGATTCCACAGCAAGAGCACTTTGTCAGTATGGTGGCTTTTTCCCTGAAAAAGCACTTCCAGTGTAGTTCTCCTAGCAATTCTTAGGTTAACCTTAGCATTGACTCCAGCTTTCACCCAGGACTTTGAACTCAAATTTGTAAAGGTAGAAAAAGTTCCTTTAAAACAAACCACCTCAACCAATTCTTAACCTTCAGGTCGAGCTCTGTATCTTGGTTGTGTTACACTGCTGGCTGATGTTCAGCAGCTGTGTGATGTAATGAGTACTCCACGTTCAGACACACAAAGTGACAAACTAAAACCTAGACCCATGAGTATCTGTATCACGTACACACCAAAGGCAAATAAACGAGGCTAAGGATGGACTGCTGTCAAGACATCAAACCTCCTTTCCAGATGAGAGTATCTGGGCAGGCACTGAATCACACCACTGCGCTGCCTTGGCCAGTGCTAATTATAATCATACTTCTAGTTCTCCACCCTAAAAGAAGGCACTTTAGGTGACAGAATGGATTACAGTTGACACTGAAATCCAATATAATAAACCCTCAATTTCCTCGTAAATAAAATTATAGGAACTCTAAATAATGTATATGAGCTGCTAACCCTTTGAAACGGGAGGCAGTCTTCAGTTCAGCCTCAGCATGGAGACAGAAGGAACAGCCTCTGAAGACAGACTCTCTGTGGACTGCTCTGAACACTGTCCCTGTCTCGTTACCTCTCCCAGACTGAAGGGAAAAATCCAATTGGCCATCAATTAGGAAGAGTTCCCACTGAACCTGCAGAAACTCAAATTCACTGTTAGCTCATTAAATGTGCTAACATTTGTAAAGGTTCAAATGGGCTTTTCAGGCTTCAGCCCAGCAAGAGAGCTATTCCTGTTGCTTGTTAGATAATTGTCAATTAATGAATTTAAATGCTATGTGGCAGTTTAAATGAGAAACTAACAGCTCTTTACAATCCAATAAAATCAGATGAAATCAAGTTGAATCAAAATGTTTTACACAGCTTCCCAAATAAGTGATACTTAGGAAAGCACATGCGTATAAAAAATGTATGATTTCAGAGTCTTTGAGTGGTCCTACTTTATGGCTGGATCCACCAAGAAAGGAATGAGATGCCATGCTACATTTCCAAGTGGCAATGCATCAAGCAAGACTTTATAAACCTCTGGTACCTCCTTTATCTTGTTCTTACAGACTGTTTTAAGGACTTAAAAGTTACAGCCAAATCACTTACAATCCAAATCACACGCAAGTTTCCCTACATTTTTTCTTCTCATTCTCACAAAACATTAGTAGCAAGAGGCATTTATTCAGAACTAGTCAGCACAGGGCTGTACCCACCACACATCACTCTTCCTTTACCCCGTGATCACTTTCCCTACCTGCAGACACCCAAATGCCAAAGCAGGAGTAAGATGCACAGCTCAGGGGAAAGCAGACTGGAGTGCTTATTTAGAAATAAGCACCTTCGTGAAGAGAAGGAAGGTAAACATTTTGCCTGGGGCACTGGCACAATACACATACCTTGCCTAAGTACATCAAGGCTCGAAGCTCTGCAGGAGAAGGTGCTGCAGTTCCAGTGTGCATGATTTCCATCCCTTCTGCCCTCACAGCTGCTTGGAGGATGCTGCAAGGGGGTCAGGAGCAGGTTGCCTGCCCACCCCAACAGACCCCCCTACCATGGCAAGAGGGGTGAATTCTGTACATCCCAGACACTCTTCATGCTGAATTTACTACCTGACAATCAAAAAGGAAAGGGCTAAACAATGGGCAAAGCGCAGTAAAAGACAGAGAGATGGGGCAGAATAGGGAGGAGGGGGAACCTACTTGGGCTTCCACTACTTAAAAAAAGTTAGCTCTGTTAGATTTTGGATTTTTGACCACTTTTAGGAAATTGGAAGGATCAGCAGAGCAACACATTTGGCTTAGAGAAACAGAAAAACAAAAGGGCAGCTGCAGCACTCTGTGATAACTTAAAAGAACCCACACGACAAAGGTTAGATAGCTTAGCTCGTGAAGATACAAGAAAATTATGGGAAAAACTAGATCAGTTCCTATCTCTGAATCAGGCTTTATTCTAAAGGTGAACGGAGTAATCAAATCAGACTGCAAGGTTATCAGAAGTTCAGTAGTTTCTTTCACATATGACATTGCCTGTGCTCCTGCAGAATATTGCCTATTACCACTTGTAATTTGAAGAGAAAATATCCTGTAAAGAGAAAAGCTGTCTCAGAAACCAGCTCTAAAAGTGTCACTGGCCAAGGAGAACTTGAACCACTGAACTTCTGCCTAAGCAGATGTGGATAAAAATTCAGCAATCCTGTCCTCAATACTTTTAACTGCTAGAGAGGAGACCAAAGGACATGTCTGCCTCCACCATTTATGTAATCAAGTTTCAAGACCACCAGTTAATGTTTCTGTTTGGAACAGCCACGAGATGCCACACCAGCAGCATTGTGGAGAGGTGGGTTGGCAGAGAGGACAGGCACTATTCCAAACTCTCACACAGTTTTTCCTGGTTTCATCACCCCAGGGAGATACCTCTACATAACAAGAACAGGTCTGTGGTTGCCAGTTTTCAAGTACTACTGTCCTTCAGGACTCAGGCATGTCTGTCACCTTAAGCAAATAATTGCATGTTCCAGCAGTCTCCTCTGCTTCAAAACCTGTAAAAAAGCCAGCGCTCTGCCTGCTGAACTCGAAATGAAGATGTATGATTCAAGTCCCAACACTCAGTCAGGAGCTATAGCAGCAGGCTCTAATTGTTTATTGCCTCCGTGGAAGCTGGAGTCAGAAGACCTGATTTTCCCAAACCCTTTACTGACCTGCTACGTGCAAAGCATACTCCCTCACTCTCCAGCTCTGTATTTCTCCTCCTGCCTCTGGTCTATTTTTTTTTGGGGCTTGCACTGGAGGCTGGTTCTGCAGAGAAATCCCCTGGTGCACCCAATCACCAGGACCACCTCGACCACCTCTTATCTGGACCGTGGTTGTTCCTGCCAGTCTCAGTCTAACAGCAGGAACACCATGCAGAAGGTGTAGCATTATGGAGCAAATTCAAGCAGCTGTCTTAGTAATGTAGGTACCAGCTGACAAATGGAAAGTTATTAAAAATCTTCACAAGGTAGCAGGACAAAGGACTCTGAAATATCTTCTTCTGCACAACTTGCAGCTTAGCAGTGGGGAAAGGAGTGAATTAATTACTGGAGTTCATTTGATTTCTAGTGTTTAACATGCAGCAGCTCTTCAGTCTGGACTTCTTGCATCTTGCCTACAATACCTAGGATTGCCAAGCAGTCTCTCATCCCGTGTTGGCTAACCCTAAAACAGCTTGGTTTCCAAGATCAGCAGGTGCACTGAGTCCACAATAATCAGAACAGTTTTGGGGTATGCCCCCAACACCACCTAAAGCTCCATAATGGGGCCCTTCACACCGTACCTTTTGCTTCCTTACAGACAGCTGCTCCAATATGCTATTACTAATATTATTAGCACTGAAACTTTGCTTTGCTGTGCAGTTTACAAGCAGATCAATACACCATTTTCCCTCCCACCAGAGCACCATGCTGCTTATCCGCTGCCTTTAATGCACTGCCTGACTTCAGAGGCATGCCACAGAGGCAGGAGAAACTGGGAAAAAAGCTCGGGAATCCACTTGATGGAAGCAACTCGTTAATTGGAGTGAGTTCCTAATTTCCTCTCAAGGAACCCCTGAGCTGTGTCGCTGGCAGGCTGGAGTGGGGCTGGCAGCCACAGTAGCTGTGCTGCAGTGGTGGCAGACAGTCACCCGAGGCAGAGAGCACAGAGCCTGCTAAGGTGACTCGGCACACTCACTGCCATCAACACCCCTGGATTAATCCCGCCATCTGTTCCTACAAAAAGGTGAATGTGCTTATTGTGGAAAGTTCTTGATTTTAGTGCTGGCTGAGTCGCTGACTGCTGCGACCTGGGATGAGCTGTGTGATTGATGCAGCTGACAAGGCCGTAAAGCTGGCACAAAGCCCCTCTCAGAAATGGCTGCTGAGATAAGGCTGTCAGGCCAATACAATTAAAAAAAAATAAATCAAGGAACCAGAAGCAATTCCATATACTCTTCCCTAATCAAGTATACATTATTAAAAACAAGGTTGCCAACTCTCTTAGGATGGCCACAGAGGAAATGCTGTGGTATTTTCAAACCCCAGTTTGTTAATCCTTTTAGTCCCAGCAATAAATATGGAATCCACAGGACAAAGCCCCAAAAGACCATTTGTGCACAGATACATCCCACAGCCACAGTGACTTGCAAGCAGAGGCTCACAGTCCAACAGAGCCACGTTAGCATGTATCCACACTGGACTGGGACTGCAAGTGAGACTCCACTACACTGAAATCACGCTTGGCATCCAAAGGCTGTGGGGTCAGACAGCGCCCAACTGACCAAGGCTGGGCTGGAGTCTGTGACAAGTGAACAGTATTTTGATGTACAAACAAATAGCATTTCCTTATCTTCTCCCATGCAGCATGGCACCGGTCTCTGCAGTTTACACGTTTTGGTGGACAACACCTGGGGATCCCCTGGGCCCAGTGACAACGGTTTGTTAGCAACAGATCAAAACAGTTTACTTGGAAACTCAGAGCAGCAACATTAATCCCTGTGGCTTCACATTTGCTCCACTCAAAACATTTCCTCGCTAGCTTTTTAAAGCAGGATGCACAGGGAACACTGAGTCTCAGCAGCTGGAGGAGGGGGCAGGAGAATTGTGCCCCCATCAGCTCAAAGCTAAGGCTAAGGGTATGGCTAAGAAACCCCAAAGTGAAGTGCTTGCTCTCAAGTTCACTTTTTTCCTGCCTAAGTGGATTTTCATCCCATTAATTGAAACCTGTGACTAGAGACCTGGATTTCCTTACTATACATGAAACTGACCAATTAGTTTGTGTCCCCTCCTAATGGCAGTAAAGGCTGTGGAATGCTGATGCCTCATGACTAGCATTATAAATGCCAAATCAGATAACATAAGCTGAAATTAAACTGTGACTTCGTACTCAGCTTTAACAGTTACAGGCAATTCCCAACAGCAGTCTTACACTACAAACCAGGCAGGATGTCTCACACTATTTGCTGCTAGTTTGATTTTGTAACACGCTGTCTCCTTGATATTGTTGGGCATACAGATATAGAGCCTTCAATAGGACTTCCTCCTGCCATCAGCAGGAATGTCAAAATTTTCCTAAAAGTTACTCAAGTTAATTACAATTCTGTTGCAAATACTTCATGAAAGTAATTTTACTTAGCTTCTGCAACAAAACCACAACTAAATGTTCTGTGAGCTGCCTTTGTTATTGCCCTCCAGCAGGTAAATGCTGAGAGAAACAGATGCGGCTTATGCTTGGTTAGAACATTTCTGTAAGAAGCTTAAGTCAGGAGTCCCTTAAAGAACTGAACTGGCCCTACACAAGAAAGTATTTGACCTTATCAATAAGGTCAAGGATTCAGTGAAAGATTACAAGAAAACAACAGGTCTCACAGGTTCAGGCAAAGGCTTCTGTGCCCACAATCACACTGGACAAACTCTTACGCAAAAACCTCCCTGTCAAGTAGGACCACCAAATTCCTCCTTTCCTAAAAACTTTCAAAAAAATTAACTCACACCCCATATTTTTTACCAGTTAAGCTACTTCTCAGGAAACAAATGAAACTGAAAATCAGGAAGTCCAACAATTAATTTCCATGTTGGTCAATGGGACCTGTAAATCATTATGTGAACCGAAGATATTTCTGCAGTACCCAGATATTCTGCAGTACCCAGTATCTTTACCTTTTTTCATCTTGAGAAATGTATAATTATCAGTCTTTACAGAACAACCATACAGCAAAATTCAACAAGGTAACTCATGGGGGTGGTTTTACAATTAAAAAAAAAAAAAAATTCATTCTTTATCTATGGAGTCAAACATTGTAAAAGCAATTAAACTAAGTAACAGAGACTCAGCTGCACTGACAGTCACATTTCCTTCTAAGAATCATAGTGAGATCGGTTTCTCCATCCTTAAACACATAAAATGTTTGCTAGTTTGTATTTGCTAATCAAGTTCCCGTCTTCATTAAATTATTTGTGTTAGGTTAGAAAGATGAAATAACTCCCCAAGGCAGGAAAATACACGTAAGATACTGTACAGAAGAAGCAGGAAAATAAGAGAAAAATGTATCTGGGACTGGAGCAAGACAAACCAGTCACATTCCTGTCAACCTCTGGCTATAAGAGCCTGGGAAAATTGCAGCATTGTAGCTGGGTACAATTTTCCTGATAATGATGGCTGTAATAGAAGAAGAAAGAGAGGTTTTACAGGGAACTGGGAAATAAAATGAGGTGTAGTTGTAGATTGGTAAAATCAGCTCTGTGCACCAATTTTGAGAGTGGGTCAGTACTTGGCATGGCTGTTCTCAAACCTTTTGACAGCTTTTCAGCCCTCTAATACCCCAGAGGCAGAGGGGTCTTTCATCTCCTGACTTGTCTGGCATCTCCTCAGAGACACTCTCTCCAGGGGAAGAATACAAGGGCTGGAGATGCACTATCACAATAATGTAAGCCTTTGAGAATTTTAAGTAATGGGTGTTATTTTCTGTAAGTTAGTATAATTTATCTCAGCTGATGTCAAGGGAGTTACCCTGGTGAAAAAGGGTAAGATGCTGAGTTCTGTGTTTTATTCTGAGGGCTGACATTGCTCATTTGTTCTCTCTGGACATTTGAATTCCCAACACATTTACTAAGAAACTCTAGATTTCGAGTTGTTATTTTCTTCTTTTTCTTTGATCTTTGGAAAGATGGATTACTTTTTTGCTTGTCTGACTGGACCATCTGCTGATATTGCAGGAGGACATGTGTTGGTATTAATAAACTCTATATATTCATGTAATAATTTTGCTTGGGAACCCAGCTGAATTTGTTTAGCCTGTTCTCAGTATGATGCTGTCAGCCACTGATATTCAGAGGGGAAAGCCATAAATACTTCTCTGAGTCTCGCTAATGAAATTTTAAAAAAATTTTTTTATTTCAATCAGAACGACTGCCATGGTTTTGCCTGGGAAATAGCAACTTGCAAAAATGCACTCAAGAGGGATGTAGGAGATTTAAACAATGCCAGATGTGAATGCCTGGTTTTAGCCAATGAACTGCCAGGCACCTCCCAACCTCAGTAACAATCTTCAGGACAACAAAGCCCACAGGATGAAGGAAAAATTACATTGTGCATTTCTGAGAGACACACATATGCAAACCAATGTCTGTGCCCCATTCTTTGATGCAAATCTGAAGAGTTCTTGCTTTCTTCTCTTAAAATCTTCTGTCCCTCTAGATCCAAGGCCAACTCAAGTCTCTCCAAAAAATAATTAAAACAGTAAATCATTTTGGAGTCAAAACAAAAATGGCTGGGAAAAAAGAGGTGAAACTGTATCTCCAGCTATTTTTAATTCAGGAGGACTGAGAAACAATGGGATAAAATACAGCAAAACTTTTCATCATCCAGGCTCAGCTTCACTGAGACTCATTATGGCTTTTGGGTTGTGCACCTGTATAACCACATACCTATAAATAAAGCAACTGTGACCTCTGTGTGTCCTGTATCTTTCCCAATGGGACAGCCATTTGACATCAGCTTGGTTCCTAGGGTACCAAAATGTGCTGTGACTGAAGTTTGCAAGCTGTACCTGACGTCACTTTCCCAGGAAAGAGGTATTTGCAACTTGTTTTCCTCCCACCATCACCATCAGGACAAAAGGACCAAAGCCAAGTGGTAGCAAGACATGTTGCTCTCCAGGCACACCTGGCCTCATCCCGAGCCACAGGGGTCTCCAGGGAAGCAAGAAAGCCTGCTCTGACTTTCAGGCATCTTTTTAACATCCCATTTCTTTGTCCCTTTACCCTGTATCACCACAAGCTTTAAAAGCCCCTGTGCTTCTACCTCCTAAGTGTTCTTTTATTTCTGTTGCGTGCAGTCAAGTTAAATGCCAAAATAAAAGCAGGGAACAGTAACTACAGAGGTGATACAACAGCATGAAGGCAGTTTAGTCATTCTTATCTCACTGTGATCAAAATCATAGCTCTGTATCTGTCTGCAAGAATGCCATAAGACATGAAAAAAACCAGGACTAACTCTGCCAATAAATTTTCAGACAATTTCATGTTAAGGATAAGGCAATTCGATTTACAGTAGTAAATCTTTTTGGTTATGTTGGTATTTTGAGTGCAAAGCTATAAACCAAAATATATTAAGAAAGAGTTACTGCAGTATAATTAATGTTCCAAAGAAGAAAAATATTTATGCTAAGGGATGACGTTAACTGCATTCCCACTTGAGTATGTTATGGTACAATATTTAATTACATGCTTGCATTTCTCAAACATCTATTACAACCTATCTTCTGCTAGACATGATGCATGTGTATTATTGGGCTGAACAACATGATAATATATCAAAAGACATTGCAAGAATTGTTTTCCAGTTATCTCAACAGAATGTCAATTCCCATCCACCTCAGACTTGCACTCAAAATGATGAACCATGGCAGTCCTCCCTCCCACACAGGCCAGCTTTGAGCAGGAATGCCTTAACCTGAGGGATTATATTTTCACAATACTACAAGGAACAGAAAAAAAGGAAAATACTGCAACTACAAAGCAACTTTCACGAAGAGGACTTGCTACTGATACAGCTGTATCATTGCTGCAGTGAAGGCAGGGATTCACATGCCACTTTCAAGTACACACAAGAAAATCTGTACTGGATATATGCTTTCTCTTCATTCCTCATATCATTCCAGAAACTTAAGCCGACTACACTTAATTCACTTGAGAATACATGCAACCTTCAGCTGAGCTTTCAGATATATCCCGGTTTAGTAAATTACAAATTCCAGCTGAATTTTCCTATGAAAGGCTGTGAAGTAGCTCTGCAGGGCTATTTAACATTTATGTGAGCCCTCACACACAATTACACGTGTATATCAAAGTGCAGTGTCTACAGCAGCAAGCCTAATATTTCACTTCAAAGAGGTGTTGGTACCTTTGATAGGGCTTTGACCCCAGCTGGCTGCACTGCACTGCTCTGTCACTGTGGGCACTGCAGGGTGAGCCTCAGCAAGGTGACACACCAGACTGGGAAAGCTGGAATTCTTATACAAAAAAAATTTGAAACTTAAATTTATGAGATAGAGAACGCCTTTGATACATTTTCATTCTTTCAGGCTAAATTTCACTCAAATCTGCAGGATTCATGTATGCTGTCTTCATCCTGCTAAAATCTGACTTGGTTTTGTCCACCACGAGATTTCTGCTTATCTCAGGATCTGCAGCTCAGCACTGCTAAGTTGGGAGGAGTTTGCTTCAGTTTGCCATGCCTCAATATGAGGTGTGTTACAACACCAGAGACTGAGGAGTGCTCAGGAACTGAAGAAAAGGAGGATGGGGAAAATTTCCAGGTCATTAAGCTATTTGAGAGCCAGTGGATTCCTAGTGAGGCAAAAAGAGAACCTGTTTGAATTTTTTCAATTGAAAAGTTTGTTATGAATAGGGACTGTTTCTTCTAAACAGGACTTATATCTATTTAAACCTCCCAATCACAGCTGACAACACCCCAAGGTCACAGTTTGCCAAAAATGGTAGACAAAATGTCTGGAAATCTTCCACATGTGCAGCTGGCAAATTGACAGTTCATGTCTCATTCAACTCCCAGCAATGAATTCTTACTCTGACATCAACCAGGAGTAAAACAGAGTTTTGTCCCTTTCAGATGTGCTACCTTCCCAAATTCCTGTGCATACAAATACACACACATTTTGTAAAAAGAATAATGGTATGGTTAATAATTTTGCTACTTTCTCTTTCCTGCGTTTAAATAAGTCTTATCTTTACCATTTCTCTGAAGAAGCCTTTACTGAACACTGTCTTTTCAAGGATACACCTCTCAACCACAGTATTCAAAGCTTGGTCTTTTGTTTGCAAGAAGAATTTGGAAAAAAACCCCAAAACCCACAACAAAACCTCTACCATACTGCCACTGTGACTTGGTACACAGCAGGCAAAGCTGCATGTGAGAGAAGCCTCCTTTCAGAGTGCAAATCCAGTGGTTTCGTTTCCCAGTTTTTGTGTAACACCACAAACACATCCAGCTCCACTCCTCCAACATGTGCATGTTACCTACCTTCAGCTACATTTCAAAACACCCTTTTTTGCAAGCAAACTGAACATTCTCAGTAAAGGACAGAAATTATTTTTGAAGTAAGTAATTTCAATATAATGACCAGTGACTGTTTTTCTGCAAGGAAAGTAAAGGCCAGCCATTCGTACTCGAGAACATCACTGGCACTGGAGGATTAAACTAGGGCTCACAATCTTCCCTTATGTACTGGAAAGGACAGCAGGTAGATGCTCCTAAGAGATTTAATTCTAATGCTGCATAAGCCACTCACAGTCACAAAGACTTTGGCATAGACACAGATTCCAACTGTTGTATGTAACTAAACAAACCCAGAAAGACCATTCATTACTGGCAAGACTGGAAAAGAGCATGTGAAAACCAAGGAGAAGGAAAGCAAGGGTATCTCACACAGCCCCGAGTAGTGCCTTTGGGAGGAGAAAGAGACAAATCTCCCTCTTCCCCAGAAGAGGAACCACTGCTTTGAATTTCCCAGCACCAGCTACAATTTCACTGGATAACTATCACTTACACTGAAATAGTTTTAAGAGAGCTACTTCAAAGGAACCTGTATACCAGTGCACAAGATTTATTTGCCCTTTGGGAGGAAGCCAGCATTGGTGGGTGAGCACAAGGAGAGCAGTGCTGGGAACTTCAAGGAATGTGGGACTTGAGGAAGAAAGTAATATGTTGCTCTAAGCAGTGTTTAAATACTTAGGTTAGAAACATATTCTATCCCACATTTGTCTGGCAAGTTTAATTTTCACTCTCCATGTCCTACTTCTGTGATGCTCAGGAAATCACTAAACTGAAAATAATTGGAAGCTGGAGAACTATTAAGGGGAAGTATCACATGTGCTTGTCCTGCTTTAGTCTTCCTGGAGCTATCACACTCGATGGATTTTTCTCCTGCTCCTGTACAGCTGTTCTTATTCTTTTTTCTTTCAAGATAGGGTAGCATCCCATATGAACACAATTTAAGATCAATATACATTTGTGGAAGTGTATCAAGATTACATATGCATGTGTGCACACAAGCTTCCAAAGCTGGATGGCTTCAAACTCTGCTTACACAGATACAGCTCAGACCTACAGCTCCATATTGTGGTACGTGCAATATTGATGGCATTTTGTTACATTTCAAATTTTAAAGCTGTAACACAAAGCTTTTAAAGCATGCAGTTTACATGAGTGCTTTTATAATTGCATTTACCCCTTGCTTTGGAGTTCACTTATGCAGCAAAACAGCTTCTCAAAAAATGGCAATTTCGGGTGTTTTGGCTATTGCAGCATCATTTTGCAGTACTGCATTAACCAAACACATTTAAAACAAGATTTAATCCAATTTAGAAAAAAATACGACTGGTGAATGAGTAGCAGCACGAAGACAGCTACTCTGCCTTTGCAGCACCAGCAGAGTCACAGATATTTAGGGGAGGAAAGAGGCAGGAAACACAAGGTTGAGAACAGGACTGAATTTTCAGCAGTTGCCTACAAATTGCTATGAAAAGAAATTGTAGCACTGGCAAGAGCGGTGTGTGGGAGATACCTGCAACACCCTCCAAATAATGCAGTCACCAGTAGGGAGTTCCAGAGCAGCTCCAAAGCTCCATGAGGAAGCTCAGGTCACACAGAGGGTGGGAGAGGTTCGAGCTGTCCTGTGCTACTTAACTCAGGTGCAACAGTCCAGGCTTCAGGCACCTCTCTAAAAGCTCCTCTTTCAGATCTCATAAACCCTTTTGACTCTCCACACATCTTCAAAGATGGGAGGAAGTTTTCCAAGACTCCAGAAATTAAATATTTCTTATTCCCTGTTACATGGTTGATAATTAGAGGAGGGCTGGGGGAAAGGATTTGGGACAGGTTTTGTGTTACAACAGGCTTAACATATCACAGCAAACACTTTGTGGGAGTGGGCAGAGAGTTTTGAGCTCAAAGCTATACTGATTAAATGTATTGGTAGGTTTTCTTACATTTAAACCTACTCCCATTTAGAATTACACTTTGAAATGATTTTGTGACTTCCTATGGAGATCTGCCTCGCTGAGGGAAAGCAAAGAGTCTCCTCATACAGAGTTCTGAATTCCAACGCTTTTCATTACAACACTGGCACAAAGTGGGAGGTTAGCAATTTCACTGGCAAGAGACTTGTGTTGCCTCACTTCATACTGTTTCTGGGTTAGATGGGAAACTTGGGTTTGGATATTCCTTTCTTTTTGTGAAATAGCTCATTTTTTGGGACATGTATTTATAGAGCATTGGGGGTCATACCACTACTATTTCTCCTCTGTGCAACACACTACTCAAAAGTCACTTGTAATAGAGCATACAACTGGGGAGAAAGGCAAAGAAGAAAGAGATATCAGTCTTTTTTATAAGAGAAGATTTTACACTTACCTGTATGTTTCAGTTCATAAATGAAGAGAAGAAGAACAGAAGATCCAACAAGTGAAAGATCCATCCAGTGAAAATATGGAAGAGAAAAAAAATATGAAAAGATACACTGTTAATTCAGAAAAGGAGGTTTATTTAACACAGACAGCTTGGTGCTGTAAGAGCAGAGGCCTGAGGATCTTGCCCACTGTCTCTCCACAAACTAGATCATATACACTGGATTTCAGAAGGTGTAAAGTCATGGCAGAATCCCCCTTCAAGGTTGGCACAGGGAGTTTATTTTATGGCTGAGGACACAATTTGTTGAAATGAGCTTAAATTGTGGAGTGTGGTAGTTTCTTTCTAAGAACACAATGAAAGCCTGGTCAAAGTGTTTCCTTTCCTGAATACACTTCGGATCAGCAGTATCCTAAAGATGATGAGATTTTTGGCGTGTCTTTTTGTGTGTTCTAGTCATTTTAAGAAAAAAAAAGGCAGAACAAAACACTTTGGCAGGAAAAAGCACTGTTTTTCATCCCTGAAGAGGGCCCTTACTTCTCTGTTTAAAGGTCTCTATGCTCAGAGAGAATTAACACTTATTTACCATCAGAGTGCTTTCAAGGATTCTCAAGTTCAGTGGATTTCTTCTCTTTCCACATGACGAATTTTAAAAACGCTGAACAAAACCAGGCAGACAGGACTGTCTTTTCTAGAAAATACTCCTTTCCCTCCCTTCATCCGCCCTCTCACCATAACTGAGGAAAAGGCGGAGATGAAAGCCTGCACCTTAACTAAGCCTCTGTCTGCAGGAGTGAGGCTGAGTTTCAGTTCCTGCACTATGCACAAAGAGAAGCCATTAGAAGCCCGGAGGTTACAGGGAAAGGCACTGACAGGTTCCTTTTAATTAGGCTGAAAACTAACTTGGTGAGAATGGCTTGTCTGTATCAATAGCTCTAATTGACTGTTCTGAAGACAGACAGAGCAAATAAAGCAGGGGGTAATTATTGTCCGTGACAATTTGATTGACAAGCTTGTCCCCTGGAGGAGAATCCAGAGAGCCTATTGTCTAGCAGAGGCCCCCAAATAAAGCATTCACTTTCAGAGGGCTCCATTAAAAAGCCCAGTGGAGGCCTGGGAGATTTGGCATTCTGCTAATGGGCTAACACTCATTCCAGCCAGGGAGGCTCCAACACGGCTCAGGTGTGTGCACTGGGGAGGGGGAAGGAGGCTGAAGAGCAGAGGTGTGCTCCAGCCCTGGGCAGGAGGAGGAAGATGAGAACAGATGAGGAAGGTGCTGCCTCACTCTCCCTGCAATACACTCAACCATTACAGGGTGACAGATTTTCAATTCAGCATCACGGCCTCTCTTGAGAGAGAGCACTGCTTGAGTCAGCCAGAAACATATAGGAAGCAATTGAAAGGGATGATGGTGTCCAATCTAACATACCAAACAGGGAAGAGCTGCTACCCATGCTTGTTTTCCAGACCACCAATCACAACCCAGATGAATGCAGCCCATGTTTTTAAACATCACCTTTAGAAACTATCTCAGCAGAAGCTAAAAGCTCCCCAAAGCACTGTGCTGCCCACCAGGCATCCCACAGCAAAGCTGAGGGCCCCCCAAAAGACAAACTGACAGGACAGAAACAGGAGGGAGGAAGCACCAATTAGAAACAAGCTTGACAGGTAAAGGTGGAGAGAACTAATACAGACACCTCAGTGCTGCCCACTTGTTCACCCACTTTCAAATTTCTTTCGCTTCTAAAGAAACATCACTAAGGAAAAGTTTCTCTACCAAGTGCTGGCCACACTTGTTTTCTCCCTATGAAGACTGTCTGAATGGGTGTGTTTAGGGAATAACAGTGAAAATGAAAAGTCAGTATTACTTGAGGTACGAATTTAACTTTGAATTGTTTAACTATTTAACCAATTACTTGGCTTCTTACAGAAACTTGTGATTTCCCCCACGTTTTATTTTTAATGTCAAGACAATTTCATTAGAAATTCCAAACCACTTTGCTAAGAATATTCCTGTTCTCCACATCAGTGAAAAAAAAATTATTTGGGCAGTTTTGTTCAAGAATGACCCTTCAAACCACCAGGTTGTCCTTTCACCCATAATCACAGAGCACAGGAAAGTCCCAAAATGGAGTAGCAGTCTGCTGCCAGGAACAGTGCTAGGGGCCCTCAGGCACACGGTATGGGGCCAGATCTCACTCAAGAGGAACAAAAGATATTCATCAGTTCCAGCCTGTCACTGCGTGTGACAGCAGCAGCCAGCCTACAAACAGAGCTTGGTGCAGGCAGGTACGACATACTCAGAGAGTGAGAGGCAGTGTCTTTGAGAGCTTACCATTTAAATGTCTGAGACAAAGGATGAATGGAAAACTGAGCGACAGGGGCTGCCCAAGGGCTCAAAAGCAGGCCAGCGGCAAAACTTGTGAAACCCCCTAGATGTCCTGACCTCAGGCTCAGTGTCTAACCACTGAGGGGCAAGCAGCCCATCAAGTGTCACATGCCAGGTAACTTCCATTCTGTGAAGGGAAAATACAGCTGTGCTGGTTTCACTTTTCTCTTGCACAGAGGCACATTGTGAGCAGCAGCACTCCTGAGGACTGCACTTCAGTGGCTGTTTGGAGCTTCCCCCTTTCAGGAGCAGACACAGCTGGGAGCAGCTCGTCTCTGGGAAAGGCAGTGACCTCTTTCTGCTGGCTCTGTGCTCCTGCTCCGTCCCCACCAGGCTGTGGGCAGGCGCCTGCCTCCCTTGGCTGGCACGGGGCAGGGCCAGTGCACAGCTCAGGCTCCGCAAGAGTTCAGCTGTGGGGGCTGTATCCTTTGGCTTACGTACAAACAAGGCTTATTTAATGCCAGACAGTCTGCCTCCTGACTGTCTTTAGAAAGAGTGCCACAGGTCAGGAGGCCCCAGACTGTGTTCCAGCCTCCCAGGTGGTGGTCCCAGAAGAGTTAAGAATTACTGAGTCATGAACACAGGTCAGTTTATAAAGTTCAATCTCCTATTCTGCCTGGAAGGTCAAAGACATTACTTCAAAAACTGAAGCTGTGCTTAGAGGTCATTGCCCAAGCACAAATTGCAACAGCACAACCGCATAAACCACAAAATCTCAAGAGACATTGCTAGAGAAGTCAAAGGGTACGAGAACATTGCAGCCCGGACCTTGAGAAATACAGAAACCCTGAGGCATCCTAGGTCTTGGCTGAGGAGAGGATCCCTGATCGGCAGAGCATAGGCTGAACTCAAACAAGACTTAAACTTTGAGCTACACAAAATATTTTAAGTCAAAGAATCATCAAATGGTTTGGGTTGGAAGGAACCTTAAAGACGATCTTATTCCACCCCCTGCCATGGCCAGGGACACCTTCCACTAGCCCAGGGTGCTCAAAGCCCCATCCAACCTGGCCTTGGACGCTTCCAGGGCTGGGGCAGCCACAGCTTCTCTGGGCAACCTGTGCCAGGGCCTCACCTCCCTCACAGAGAACAATTTCTTCCTAATATCCCATCTAACCCTGCCCTCTGGCAGTGGGAAGCCATTCCCCCTTGTCCTGTCGCTCCAGAGCCTTGTTCAAAGTCCCTCTCCAGGTCTTTTGGAGCTCCTTTAGGCACTGGAAGGGGCTCTAAGATCTCCCTGGAGCCTTCTCTTCTCCAGGCTGAAAACCCCTGTCTTCATCAGAGAGGTCAGTGACCAAATTAATGTAGAAGTTTCATTTTTGCTTATACCAAACCAGTTTCATTTTCTGGGTCTTAGACCTTCCCCCCACATTCATAGGAAAAAAAAAGAAAAACCCCTTAATTTTTTTGGCTGAAACTCTTTGCGACATGCAGCCCATTTGTAAGTAATACTGATTCCCCCCACCCTTATTCATATTTCTTGGCCAATTTACTGTTCACTGACTATTTTGCTGCCATCTGCATATGAACAACTTGAGTGTAGAAGCTCACTCTGTGGAAGATATCAAAGTGAAAATACACACCTCAAAATAAATCACAGGCTGGAATTCTACGGAAAAAAGGTTTAAGAAGCAATACAACTGAGCAACTCAATCAAGAGAAAAATCCAGCAGGTACTGTGACAAATGGCTTACAACACGCACGTAGGACTTAGTGACCACTACCATGAAAACATAAGCCACGTTTAAATCCACAATTAGGCTCACAGCAGCAGCTTAAAAACATAGCCAGGTCATTATAGCCTGAATCAGATGAACCAGGATACGACACAATCTGGACTAATGCCAAAGCAAAATGAGTTTTTAAGCTTAACACACAGACAGAAGTTCCAGACTGACAGTAAAGCCTCTTCTGACTTCTTCCTACCATCCAGATCAAGCAGATATGATTCAGCCCCATTCCAAACTGCACTTTTGAAACTACAGTGATGTAAGTCCTCTCCGAAACCCCTTCTGCTGAAAGGTTCTTTGGTGTTGGCTGGGAATTCTTTCATAAGAGGCTGGTTTCAGGCACTCAGGTGTAAGCAGGTGGCACCCTGAGCTACCATTTATGCCAGGCAGGACTGGGAGGCCAGTGGTTTTCCCTTCACAGAGTGCCACCCATCACTCACGGTAAACACTCTCATAGAATCTGTAGTTCCAGAAGCGTCCTGGATTTCAGTGTGTTACTCAATATGCTAACTAGCCCAGCATCCACAAGGCAACAGATGGACCCGAGATATTTCTGTGTCCCCAACCTTGCTTCTGCTAAATGTCTGCAGTTTGATGTGATGGAGGAACATTTTAGCTGATAAAATGGACAGAAGCAGCTGCTTCTGGAGCCACGAGCCTTGGGTTTGTCTATAGTTGGAGATAAAGATCCAGGTTCTGAACGAAAAGGGCTCCCATCCTCTAGAAGGGGCACAACACACCCCAAATCATTCCCTGCAAGGGACACCGGCATCTGGGCTGGAAGGCAGTGAATATGGATCAAAAAGCTGCTTTGAAATGATGGGTAAGCCTGTTGCAGTTTTTCCATGGCATGGGGGGAAGAGATGGCTGGGTAAAGGATGAGCCTCCTGCTCTGGAGAAATGAAGAGATATTTTCCAGAGTTGACCAGGCAAAATTTATCTATCAAAGAAAGCAAGTGAGCAGTGGAACTTACAAAGGCTGATTTCCCAGGGCTTGGGGTTTGATTTTCCCATGTCTAACAAAAGTGGGAGCTCTACTCAGAGCTTCTCTAGAAGCAGAGGCATGTGTCCCGTGTGAGTTCATTAATGTCTAATAATGCAGCTGAGCTTACCCCTAAACCTCCCCTCAAGCGGGGAATTAATTTGTGTGTGTCTCTTTGCTTTGCCTGGCCACCTATTTTCACTGAACTTTCCAGCTGAAATTGCCTAGTGAATTCAAAAGCTTTTACAACAGGAGTGACAAGCATGAAATTAGAAGATACAACCTTATACACCTCATTCCCTTCAGAAACCAGGTTAAAAGTCATTTAGGACGTTTTTCAGCACAGAACTCCTAATGGCTGACCATTTCAGAATGAAGATTTTTATTATGTTTTTCTATACTGTTATGCTAAATAGGAATAACTAAGGGATCAGGGATTGAAATGGGGTGCATGCAGCAGACACCTGAGCCTGTGGGTGACCCAGGCACAAAGCATTTCAAGTATGAAGACCACGCTAATTGGACCCACGCTGCCACGAGCAAAGCAAAGCATGGCAGCTCTTCCCCCTGCCACCAAAGCCACCAGGAAATTCTTGCTTCCTTAGCTGTTTCTAAAAGGACACTACTAATGACTACTGCTAATTTGTATTGTAGACACCCTCCCTCAGATCTAGGAAAGTCTACATGACTCTGCTCCTAACTGGGACCCAATTATTCCCCCAGGTCTTGTGCTATACTGCAGGTTTCCAAGTATGGCACAAGGACTGACCCTACAAATAAAGAGTCACCACTGTCTTGCATGTGCTTCATGCTTTGAATCCATTTGTGTTTTTTAGCTGCTGGCACCATTAGAGGAGATGCTGTTCTCAATTAAAACCAGCCCATTGCTTCCCTAGGCTTAATTAGAAGCAGGGCTGTACATTCTGGCACCAGCAGTACTTTCTTTTCAATTAATGGACTTAACAGGCAGCAGATGCCAGTGTCTTCCTTTTCCCCCTCTCTAGCAAGCATCCCACCCCTATTTTAAAATCATTGACAATGATTTTAAAGAGACAGCTAATTCAGATGCTGCTTCTAAAACTGAGAATAGTTGTAAAAAACCCCAAATAAATCCATTTACATTTCAATGTTGAGACAGCCCATAGTAATCGTCCATCTTCTCTATATTTTAAAGCAGATGAGAAATGCTGAGCAAAAAGGAGAATGGTGAATTAAATAACAGTGCAAGCCATGATAGTCTAGGAGTAACCTTCTTGTGTGAGTTTCATTAAGTCTAAAGGCAAGGCCTCAAAAAGACTGCAGTTAATTTTTCTTGATAAAAGAATTCACACACTTCAACTTTCTTGCATTATTTCATTGATCATAAGTTGCAAAGAAAATGCAGTTACTCCTCCTATTGGAAACTGTAAATTTCTAATTAAATATGGTGTTGATTTTTTATTATATAGTAACAAGTCACAGCCTTTACCCCGGTAAGATTATTGCCTCTGTTTTAACACTGTTGCCTGCTTTCATTAAACTTCCTCTCTTTAAAGAACTACTCTTGGGCTGGAATTTGCCAGACTCCTCTACTCCAGATACTTTGGTCAGGGATTCAACAGAAATACAGCACACTGACATAGATCTTGCTTGCCTGGAAACTTAGTTTAAAACAGTGTTGGGGGAATCACTTACAGCTCAGGATGACAACACTCTGTCCAGCCTACAAGCAGGCTTCAGATACATCTGATAACAATGCGGCCTTTTTGGCAGGCCTGGGCAGGAGGGTATTCCAGAGGCATGGATGAATCACATGTGAAATCCTGCCTAAAGTCTATCAGATAAAACTTCCTTTTAAACCTCAAGGGCTAATAGCCATGAGATTAAAGGTTGTTTTCATAAAACAGTCCGATAGCTGTCCTACTCCTGTTTTGCTCCTTACCCTGCAAGGAAGATAAGGGGAAAAACCTTTTCCCCTCTCCTTGTAAGTAAGGAGGAATATAATGCCATAGCACAGAAGCAGTGAATTGAACTGCAGTGCCCTAAATCAGGGCTCCCATTTTACAACAGTGGGCTACCACCATTTCACAAAGCAATCCTGAAACCCAAACATATTTAATGCTTGAGAACACCTGTCTGTCCCCAGTGCCATGATAAATTTTGTGATGTGGACATCCTTCTTTTACCGAGGCTGCTGAGCCCTCACCTCTGCACTGGTACCCATCCACCGCTCTCCGACAGCAACTCCCAGTTACCGTCCCCTATAGTCTGCTGTATCCCCCAATAAATGACAACATATGGCAATATCTGGCAGCTTAGCCTACCTTGTTCAGTGTCCTGAATGTCTAAAATCTACAAAATCTCACAAATTGTATTTCTGAGCACTGTAGTACAAAAGGTCCAGTGTCCCGCTTTCCATGTCTTCTATCCCAGGCCAGGACTGGTGTTGATTTCACAGGCACAGAGCCAGGAAAGAATAGTTTGCTTTCCTTTAGTCTAACAAAACTAACCTGCCTTTCCATTAAGCAGTTGGATCAGTTCATGTTTAAGAGAAACTATCCTTAATTAATTTGATAAAATTAAATTTAATTTAGAAAAAGCATGGAAGCTGCCCAAGGGAAAATCTCCCTCCCCACTCCATAAAACATACTGGTTCAAATTCCATATTGTTTTTCATGGAAACTGTGAATGTGAAAGATAGGGTGAGTCATAGTATTAAAACAGGGAAATAACAAAATTGTTGCTGACATCAAAATTACTACTCTTATTCCAGGAAAGCCGGGAACAACTGGGAAAAGAATAACCAAAGAGAAGGGCAGGGGAAGGCAAATGGGGGAGTTTTTCTTATGGTAGGTCCACTTTTTGGAAACTGAAAGGAATCTGGGACAGTTTCCTAATCTAAAAGTGTTGTTTATATCAGAACTATGCCCTTCTAATGCTTTCTTATTTCTACATTTATTTTTTTACTGAAAAGAAAACAAAGTATGTAATTACATTCCCTGTATGAGCAAACCAAAACAAATATATAAAAGAGCATTTCTCACAGAGAGAGAGAGAGAGAGAGAGAGAAGAGTCCAGAACTGTCCCACCCAAGTTTTAGACATTTACCTGAGATGTCTGACTTGGAAACTTGCTAGACACCTGAAACCTGAAGCACATTCTGGGAGGCATCATTCCGGTTCTGTGGACTCCGCTCACAGCCTGTACAGTGAACACCTCTCACCAAGGACAGCCAGGACAAAGCTCTCCAGTTAACTTGGATGGACCTCAGCTCAGTGCACTGGACCAGGCACTGCACAGACAGAACAATGCTGTGGCTGACCACGAAGGTGACTGCAAGGACTTGCTTTTGGTTCTCTCACCCAGCACTCAACTACTCCAACTATTTTCCTACCACTTGTATGACAGAAACCCAATTATATCAGTTCTGCCTGCTGTGACAATATTAGAAAAGTCTTTAAGCATGATTAATGCTAATAGAAAACACAGAGAATGTTTGATTTGCCTGTTTTTAATGTTCCCTTTACATGCCTCATTCTTCCAAGGTTTACGAAACTCCTTTTCCACATTGGAAGACTAGGAAACAAATGGTATTTGCAGTAAGCTTCCTGACCAGCACACCAGGAATCAAATGAGGCAATTTAACTGTAAGAGCCTACTTTGAAGGAGACAATAAAAGCTGCCATGTGCAAGATTTAAGAGAACTGAGGAAGAAGAGGAACTACTTTGACACCAGGCTGGAGAAGATGGATTCTGTCCAGGAAATCACACTACATCAGCTTATGGTAAGTGTGGCTCAGGCATCCTAACTCAAGGATTTTTATCTGATGCAATCCATTTTGCATATGCCAGTTTGATTTAGGAAATGCAACTCTGTCTAGATGAGATTTACTGGTATTTTTATTGATTTTTTTCCTGACATCCCCTAATAGCCCCTGTTTCAGAGCTGCCTGATGTGCACAGGTACTACATGAGCTCCTGTTACTTACAGCCCTGTCTCAAAGCCAAAGGCTTTAAATAAAGTCCCCTCCAAGGCCTCATCTGCCAGAAGCATCAGAGAAAGATCTTGAGAAAAAACCCTTTGGCAAAAATCCGCTTCACCAGGCCAAGGTGGCTTCTGGGTGAGCGAGATGAAAAGAAAGCCTTCACTAGAGCATTTCTGGTTTTGTGTGACACGGACCTTACCCTGACCATCACTATAACCACAGACTGGGAATAGCTCAGCAGTTCTCTCCAGCCTGTTTCTCAGAGTGGCTGGGTTTCATGGCAAGCAGCCTTTCTCCTACCATTCTGTCTCTACTATAGGCAAGCAAGCAGGGATGGACACAGATCCTATGTTTTCTGGAGGGGGAGGATATAAAATAACGTTGATGAGAAAGGACAAAGGGGTACCTTTGATGCTACCATCTGGTGAAACAACATGCAGATGAAAGCATATGTTAATTTGGATAGAATTATGGTCTTTTCATTTATTAAAAAGTCACACCAGCTCCCTTGTATTACTGTGAATGAAAGATCAGGGCAAAACTCATATATTCTTCCTCTACTTACTAAATAAAGCAAAAATGCAGAGACCTAGCTGAGAACCAGCAAAGCCCCACCACAGCACCAGTCAGAGACTGTAAAAGGAGCTTGCACAGAAAGTGGCTCATTACACACCTGTTAATTCTGGGTATTGTGCACTGAGCAGTTTCTGGTTTTTATAGCCTGTCCACTTTGCTGTTTGCACCGGTGTTTATGTGCCAGGGAAACAGGTTTTAAGATGGGAAAACAGGTACAAAACCATAAACACTAACAAACAGAAGGTGTACAAGAGATTTGAGACAGACCTGTTCCAAGTGGCTGTTGTTCCTTTCAAATATTGGTGGGAAGAATAAGGAGCTTTGGGATTTGAGCGAAGTTAGACTGTCCTGCTCTGAGCTAATAACAAACTTCCATATGTAGTTCTCATCTCAGTGACAATAAGTCAACTAAATTTCTTAGCTTAAACAGCACTTTATGGGATCCAGTGCTTTTATGCCCTTCAAACATAGGAACATAGAAAAGAAAATGAATGTATGCAGTGAAATATAGGGCTGCTTAAATGTTATGTTTTGATATATACACACACACACACATATATATATACTTCAGAGATCCTAAACATTCAGTGTTTGTTCCTAGGAGTAACTAAATTTGAAAATAAGAAAAGACACATTACAAGTTGGTGCTAATTGTGCCATCATTTTATCAAATGCAAAACACTCCTGCTTGAGACACAGCCGCTTTTTTGCCATAGATCTAGAAGCAGGGAGCTCTCGTAATAATACAAAAATACAGCCCGAGTGAATTTCTGAGGTGGGAACACACTATACATTCTCTTGCCACACCAGGAAAATGCATTTGGCAGCTGACTCCGACAGCTTACCATTGAAAAAAGAAAGGCCAAACATCCGAGAGCAGGCAGGAGAGCTCTTCCTGGAGTGAGCAATTTCTTTCCCCTGTTCATGATCCCAGAATTACATTGCTCTCATTGAGTCCATTCATCACCTTAAAATGAGCACCTCACTGCAGTTCCCAGCATATGAAGAGTGGCTCAATTTCAACTAGTTCCTCTGGAAATGCTCAGAAAACACACACCAAAGAAACTTTTCAGACATCTCCCAAGCAGACTTGGTGAGTCTGTTCTTAACGCTCCCCCTTCTGTAGCAGAAAAGGTAATTCTTCATTGCCACTGGCTGATTTAAACACATTTAAACAGGAGTATTTAAAGAGCTACTGAATCACCATGAAAATCTCAGGAAACATGATCTCCACAATGTACAGATAAGAGAGTGTGCTTTGATATTTCAGCTGATTAAATAACTGTCATCAAAAGCTTGTCCTGCTTTCCCATGCAGATCAGTCAGGGCAACAAAAGGTATCATCTGTCTTATACCCCTAGACTTTCATCACTGCTGCTATTTCAATATATTGTCTTCCAGTTGCCTAAAAAAAGACATTTGAGTGAATGCAGACTAATCTAATACGTCATCTGTCTGCTTCTCAGTTGTAAAAAAAATTCACTGCAACATTAGCTTAGAAGTTGAGTGACCAAGGCTGCAGTGTGGCTATTTATTGTGCCCTGACCAAAGAGCAGAATTGCAGTACGTGCTCCAGCCTCCTCACAAACACCAGTTCATCTAGTTCTCAGAAAAGAGGTAACATTTAGCTGCTTAGAATATAGGAAATGGGTGATTAAAAAAACCAAACCAAAACAGAACCCCTCTGGACTAGGTCTTCAAAACAAGACAGTAGCCAAAAGCTCATGTACAGTTCTAAAAGATGAAATTTTGTTCTTCTAACTAAATCTAAGAGGGGCTTTAATACATTCTACTTCTGATCATCTTCTTTGTCTTCTCCCTCACATATAAAATGGACCTTTGCCCTAAGACAAGTATCTCAATTTATGTGAAGTTCACTACCTCATGTTTTATACAGTTATGGTTTCCATATAGAACTCAAACATGCATTTGATTATTAACTTACTATTATAGCTGACATGAGCAAAATAAGTAACAAAAGCTAATATAACAAAGCTTATGATTTTGCAAAGTTTTTATTTCTGGAAAACATGAAGCAAAAAAACCCAACAAAGCAGCAGAGCACTGAAGCAGTGTGTTTTAGCATATCTCTCTACTTAGAAACTGAAGACCTGCATTTTCAAAAGAAAAGGGCATATTAGCAAGTTTCTCCCAGACTTTTAAAATACAGCATCCGGTAATGGATACAGCCTATCCAGTAATGCAAATGCACCTCTCAAAGGGCATGAAAGAAATACGGATGCACTTCTCAGCATAGCCCTTGTAGCTGTGTTTTCATGTTGTAACAGAGAGCACCCCGAGGCAGGTTAGCAGTGCACCTGGCTGAAGTCTGTTGGGAATGTAAGGTTTGGACTTTTAAGTTCAAAGCTAGGCCAGGCAGCTGCCGGCTTTGTTCCTTCTGTAAGCTTAGTAGCAATTCCTTCTAAGATTCAATCAGGAGTGATACATGCTCTGGCCATGACCTGAGCATCATCCTGGATTAAAAATGCGCTTACCACTCTGGGTTACCATCCTGGGTTACCAAGTTCATGTTCTTCCACAACTGGATAGACAGAGCAGTGCAGAATGTAAGGTGTGAAAATTGTCACGCCATCAAGTTAAGTGGGTGCTTGTTTCAGCAGGACAGATCAAACAGGCTATGATCAAAAAAAAGGAAAACAGCTCCCAATTTTTTGATCAGTAACTGGGCTTTCACAGTTTAACAGTTAGCCAGCAAAAGGTTTTTGGGAAAAATACTCCCAAACCTGTGGAATACAAGGTTACATGTTGAACAGGCTAAATGAGTTTATATTGTGTCTCTCCCATGACATATCTACATGTACCTACAGTACAGTGAGTATTACTTGTATCACATGGGCTTTATGCATCCAGTGGGAGAACTATTAAGAAATTAATTGATTTAATTCTCAGGCTTTTTCACTTCCTTCCTCCTCCTATCCTCTCAAGCTTACATCTTCATTCATTTCCTGTTCCAGCTCTATAAATCACTCTCCTCCTCATGTATCTCATGTTTGCCTTGAAACTGCATTCCTCTCAACCACTAATTTTTAAATTAGTAAGTAAAACAAAAGGATTTCTCTGGCAAGAGTTACTCTACATAAACTCTGGCTGTTGACTGCTTGTGGTTGTTCTGCTCATTTAGGACCAAAGTGCTGGCAGTACATGCATCACATTCAGCTCTATGTGTTCTTTCCCTCAAAAACAGAGCAGTGTCGTCTTCCAGGTTCCTCAAGCCAAGTCAAACCAAAATATACATCCTTTGTGTGACTAACTGAAGCCAAACCTGTGGAGATCCAGCAACCTGCAGAGAGAAATTCTTCTACAACATGCCTCACCATGAAGGTTGAATTGCTGGATAAAATTTGATTGTTGAATAAAATAGCCGAATTTGAGTCCACTATGGGATAGATACTCCTTACATGAAGAAACATTTGAGCTCTGTGGCATCCTGTGAAGTGTGACTAGTTTATCAGAGAGGAGATTCTTTGCAGAAGGTACAGCTAATTAAATTAATAGAAGATATTCCAAGATGGGAGACCTACAGAAGGCAAGCAGGCAGCAGATCTTGTTCCAGGTACATTCAAATTCCACTCCCCGACCCCTGTGCTCGCAGCTTAGGCTGTGTTCCCTGACTGGGACAGACACACATGTGGGAGAAAAGCTCTCCTGCAAAAGATTTGGCACTGCCCCTGAAACACAAATCCGTCTGACAGTGAAGATGACTACAGGAGCTTATTTCTCGCCTTTCCCCTTTAAGTATATCCCTTGAGCAAGCAAGGAAACACAAATGGTTCTTGATAGGCATAACTGCTGCCAAAACTGTTCTTTGGAGCAATCAGAAATGCATATGTACACTTTATTAGCCACCCACACAAGGATAGAGCAGATAAACCGAATTTCATTTGGTTTTCATTTCAAGCCTTGGATTTGAAGCGCTTTTCTTCAGGTTGGTCCAACTGACCTTGACACTTTTATATTCACGATGGAGTTTATGTGGAGTCCAAAGATAAAACTCTCTCTTTGGTTTCCTGCGTCCTGTTCCTATGAAACTGGTGGGTAGAGGGTATCTCTGTAATAGTCTTAACAAGCGAACTGTATGACAGATTTTAGATAGTAAGCAAATATACATGCCTATATCATCACCTGCTTCTATTTTACAGCTGCAAGTCATACATATTCTTTGGGCTTAAACCCACTGTATTTTACTTTAAACAGAATTGGTTGTATGGCAGATAAATGAACACAAACAGAGACAATTTATCTGCATTTTCAATGAAAGGTTCATGGAGTCCCGGCTACGAGGCCATTAAAATAACACAAAACTACAAATGAGAAGATCCTGTCCTCAAGTAAGCAATGAAAAGCATAAACAGAAGAGAAAAAAACCTCAAATGATCTTTCCACAGCACAGAAAGGATACCGGGCTCAACCCCTGTTTCTCCTGGGTAAGTGACACAACTCCCATGGGGTTCAATAGCACTCTGCCTGGCATTCGAGGATCTGGAAGTAAGAGGGAATACAGCAGCATATGTTTACTTTCAACCAACCAACACAGAAAGCCTCCCAACTGAAAAATTAAACAGGGAGCTTCAGGAAAAGAGCTGGCTAAACAAAACTCCCCAAGACCTGACGTCTTGAAAACACATTACTAGGAGATGAGCACTGAAATGCCCACAAGGACCTGTGACTCCTGACTTATGCTGTGATGGATTAGCCTTCCAGAAACGAGATCTGGACAACATGATGGGCAGCACTGTGCTCAGTCTGCACAGAGAGCACACAACTAAAATGGATAGCAATGAAAACTGAAAGTGCTACACTGGCTAAGACAGTCCTCTAGATGATTACTGATACATCTTATCATCTACAAACCCAAAGCATCTAGAGGAGACCAATGAGAAAGACAAAATTGATTTTAGTGAAGACCTGCAACCTATATAAACAAATGCCGCCAACAATCCAATATAAAATTTCCTCCCCAAAAGGGCTGTCCCAGCAGGGGCACAGCTGCCCGGGGCAGTGGTGGAGTCACCATCCCTGGAGGGATTTAAAAGCTGTGAGGATGTGGCTCTTGGGGACACAGTTTAGTGGTGGCCTTGGCAGTGCTGGGTTAATGGCTGGACTCGATGACCTTGGCGATCTTTTCCAACCTAATGGTTCTGTGATTCTATAGCAACAAAGCAGAGCAAGCTCTGTCTTTTCATGTACAATCACACAGTTCAGGGAAAAGTATGCGAAATGTCACAGCAACAACCGAAATTAAGAAGAGGTTACCACATCCAAACTCCCTCTGTTCTCTATTGCGCAGGTGGGGTAAAAGGAATCAGTTTTGTGTGTGGAGTTATTACAGAATTTATGTACTGAAAAGGTTTTTTTGAAGGAAGCATTTATTTCAATTAATAAAAGACCCAAAGAGTAATAATTCATTTACTGTCTCAGAATATTAGGACAGAGGAAGGATTTGACTAATTAAGCAGTACTACTTCTACAAAGAAGAGAAATCCAGTTCAGAGAACTGACAGGCATCTTCTCTGAACTTTCTCATGAAATGAACTACCCCATACAATCACAGGTCAGTAAATGTATGACACCTCCACAGACATGACCATAATCCATCAAAACAATATTTCTACCAAATTTTGTACCCGGTGCAGGGAAGTTTCTCAATGTGCAAGAGCAGAACCTGGCCCACCTCATTTGACTGAGGTGGGACTGACTGCTCAAGTGCAAAAGTTCCAGGATACCTTGACTAAGGCTCACAGCAGACCTGCCCCACAGGGAGCTGGTGAAATCCAATAAAGAACAAGTAATGAGAGTCCCTTCATATATCCTTTAAAAAAGGACAATCCAACTAGCTGCAAGCAATCCTCTGTGGCTCCCAAAGAAGACAAGTGTGTGTTTTCACTCTAACAATCTACCCATCTCCTCTGTGTGCCCAGTAGGGTTCTAATGCTCAGCTCTGCTTCTCCTCCTTACATGAGGAAAGCAATCTAGAGACGGTGTGAGATGAGAATCTGTATGTTTAAATTGCCTAAAGGTTATCACAGATACTTGGAAGAATTGGCCAGATTCTAACCATATGTCACACTATAGACAAGCACTTTTCTTTTTTAAAGAAATTCACAGTCTTGAGATAGTAGCTACTACTGGTCCCTGACAGGCAAGCACTGATAATGATAGCACCTTGCTTTACTGGGTTGCCACACAAAACCATCACGTGCAGGAAGATGGAATAGTTCACTTGGTATTTATTAGTATCACCTTAGTAGGTATATAAATTAAGAAACTACCTGCACCCAAAATGTGTTTCTCTACACGTAAGAAATCTCCTGTAAATGCACTGTGATGTCAACAGAAATCCTGACTGCGTAAATGTAGACAAATTATTACTAAATATGCTTCCTGACAGCACGGAAAAAAGGAAGAAAGTCCAGGCCACAGCTCATCTCCTTGGTTTAAAAGGAATCAGTAGCTGCCAAGGACTCTGCCTGCGTTGCCCTGTCAAGGATTTTTCACCACTTCTGAGAGCCATGGGTAGGATCCTGCTGCCAACTTCGGTACCCAGAGACCAGTAAAAGCTTGGAGGAAAGGGCTGCTGGTCATTGGGACACATTTACACAGTGACTTACAGAAGGGATGTTTGGTCCACAGGCTCTCTGGGAAACATCTACTGAAGTAAGGTGACAGGTTTACCACTAGTGTGCCTCAGGGGGTGATACAGGGCACACATTACATGTAAATCCTCAAGACTATAGCCCTAAAATACAATGTTCATAGGGAATTATTTTTCCTTAATGTTTTTAGTGTAGGGAAAAAAAATATTGCACGAACAGTAGCATATTTCAGGCCTGAATTTAAAAAGACCTTTTTCTCTAGCTATCTAGAGGTACTCTAGGGATATCCCTTCAAAGATGAGCAGACTGACCCAACTCTGAAATTTCTTCTCATTAGCCACTGTGATTTCCTATTTTCATGAGTAATGGATTTCCCACGAAGATTAGATTGTTTTTCAGAGCAATACTATTAACAGACATCCTTTTGCCTGGTTTTTGTTTGTGTGTGTGCTTTTATTTTATTTTTTTTTTTGCCATCCTTAGCAGTAGCAAAGCTAATTTCAAAGCATTAGGGTATGTTGTCTTCACAGCACAAAACTGACAGATGTTTCATATGTTAGAAATAAACCTCAGTGATATTCCTGTGCTGCCTTCAATGAGTCTTGGCTTTTATTTTCCATAGCAGGGGAAAAAAACATGGTTGAGGTGCAGGTTTAGAAGATTCAGGACAGTTGTTTATCCTTTGCAGTCTCTACAAGGTTTATCTGACTGCTCCTGAGCTGGGACTGCTGCGAATGCAGAGTATCAGCAAGTAACTGAAAAAGGAGTGACATCCAAAGTGACTTGACAGTAACAAACACCTGCTTGCTCTAAAAACTGAACAAAACCAAGGCAAATGAAAAACCTGCATCTGTGTGCCTGAAGATGTGATTGATCATGAGTGGAAGGTGTCCCAGCCCATGGCAGGAGGGTGGGAACTAGATGGTCTTTAAGATCCCTCCCAACCCAAACCATTCCTCGGTTCCATGATGCTCATGGGCAGAAAACAAGCACAAACATGCTGTACCTTCCAACAACAGTCACCCTGCGATTTTTGTGAGCCTGCAGATCCTTGGTTCAGCAGAAGCAGTTCAAAAACTGCTCTTCCGGAACCTCACTGAAACACTCACTGTTGAAACCAATGGCATTTTGTTCCCTCTGCTGGAAATGATACAACTTCCAAAATTTTTTTAACTAACTTTGGTCAGGGGTTTGTTCGTCTTTGCCCAGGGGGAAGTGAAGTTTCTTTCCAAAAGACTCTGTTTCACCAGGCAAGGCCTGATGATGTTAACATCAATAGATTGGGAGTAGCCACAAGAAACACAGGAGACAAGCGACCATTAACGAACAGTAATGAACATCAACCCCAAACATTGTCCCCTGGTGCACCTGGTCTGAGAAAAGACTGATAAGAGAACTGAAGAATGAGGATTAAATTAGCATCTAAGGTGAAGGGATCAATAGCCAACAGGAGATTGAATAATAAGAACTGCGTAATTTAAGACCAATGAACTTGAGAATTTCTTTGGGGTTTGTCTGTATAAATATGTGAAAAATCTAGTAAAGAACCATGTGTGATGGAATGATTTTCACTGCACAACCCAGGCAATGTGTGGATGGAATGATTTCTATTGCACATCCTGGCCAGAACAAAGCAATGCCTTAATTCTCTAACACTGAAAACATGTTGGAGAGTTTTTGTTTTTCCCACAGTTTCCGGTGACACATCAAACCAAAGACATGCAATTTTAGAAGTTACAAAACTCAACGGGTTGTCCCAGAGAACCCAAATCCCAGCATGCTTATTACTAAGCCACAATGGCAAAAATAGTAAAATTATGAAAATTTATGGTGAATTTTCATTTGCCTTGGAAAGACCATGAACTAGCTCCATTTTGCAATGCAAGTCCTGATGAGATTATTCCTTGCCAATGTGAAGCTTGACACCAACAGCTCATGCCAGTCTGTGCCCCTAATCTCTACTTGCATAAATACACAGATAATACTATTTCTACTATTAATAATGATAATAAAAATACCTCCCCCACCTCAGGCCCAGTGAGAAATCACAATCTGAAAGCATTTCAAAGGCTGTCAACCATGAAAATCAATCAGTGCTGACAACCTCAGCCGAATCAGGGCTCATGGAGGCAGTTTCCAGCATTACTGGAGAGTTGCCAGCCTAATCCTCTCGCTGTAAATACAGTGCTGCGAGCGCCTCTGACAAGGGAAAATGAGCAGATTACATGGGGAGGTAACAAGCTTGAACTGCACCATGTCATGAATGGTGGGGTGGAGTGGAGAAATCAGCCTCCCTTTGTACTCCCAAATTATTTGCTTTGTACCAATCTTTTGAGTACATCTTCCGGCAAGAGAAGTTACCCCTACACACGTTACTACAGCCTTACTCTGAAAATAAGGTGGTGGCTGGAAGAGGTAAACTCTTTTGCCTTGTCCAACAGAAAATAAGCCATTTGCAAGTTCTCAGCTTCCCTCAGCTTCACAATACCAGCCTGATCTATGCACTCAACAGCCACCAAAAAGCAGGTTTGCTTGGTGCTCCAGGAATGGACCCCAGACAGAACAATACAGCTGGGGGCCTGCATGTTCTCCTGCCTTCTCTGACAAGGAGGCTGTTGAGCATCCTCTGGGCTCTCACTTGGGCCATCCAGGAAACAGTATTTAAAGGGAGTAGATGGACACTGAAATGCACATCCAATCAAACTGATTACTCACCACAGCTTTCCATACACGAGGTGCTCTTAAATGAAACTGGCGCTTCTAAGCCCCATTCGTTCACCCTTGTGCTACTCACTCCTTTGAAAAGGTGCTCATGAGAAACTCAAGCAAAATCCAGTAACGAAAAGACTACTGATGATTCACGGATTTGTATCATTCCTCACACCCCATCCATAAGTGCTTAAGCATTTCTTGACCCCGTGTCTTTCCCAGCACTACAGCCAGAGCCGGTTACGGCTCTCCCGCGCACTCACGCAGGCTTTGGGTCAGCTGGCAGTTGTTCTCTGAGAATTAGCCCACCAGCCAGAAACTGCAAACATTTTACACAGCTTCCTCCTTGCTTTAAGAGCTTCACTGAAAGGAATCCGAGCAGAGGTCCGTGTGCTACTGACATCAGCCATGCACGTGTGCAGGCGTGGCCGCTCCCATGCAGAAATGAATAAAATATCAAAATGCTCCGATTCTCCCCGAGTTTTGGTCTTTGCTGCTGGACACCACAGCTTTATGATTTCAATGGCTGTATTCTTTCAAAAACTTCATGCTCTTGAACAAAGCAGTGAACTCTTCAAAACACTGCTTTACATGTCAGTTCTCACCCAACAGCTGTTCCAGACAATATTCATGCGTTATTATTATTCATGAACGTTCAACTGAACCATTTTTTTTTGTTTCCACAAATGTTAGGGAAATAGCTCCTTTCTCCAGAACTGAAAGGGTGTTTGTGTAAGAACAAGAATCCCCATTATTACCTTGATGGTCATTATTTTCAGTTGTTCATTTCCCCCCTTTAGAAATTTAAATCATGCAATCAGAACAGAGCACCACCACCACCTGACTCGTAAGACACTCACTCACTCACTCCCAATTCCAAAGAGAAAATAATTCAGATAGGCTGTTTTAGAATAACTGTTTATCCAAACTACTCTGTGAATCAATGTCATGTTTGCTGAAATCAGAAGTAAAATGGCTTGGAAAACAGTTCTGTCCACAGGGAACACTGGCATTATCAGTAGCCATAAGCTACTGATCAGCTTTATTTCTGAACAGCTCTGCACAACCAGCCAGCATGTGTGTGGGTACTGGGGTTGAAATCAAGAGGCTCATAAACTCCTTGAGAAGCTTGAGAAAATCTTGACACTTTTAGCTCTAAGTATTTCCTTTTCTACTGCACCTTTAGTGAACATTAACCATCTTAGAGAGTTTAAATTAAATTTCATAGAGTATTTTGATACAAGCTGGCATTTTCCAATCTACTTATGTGGCAAATGGATTTATGTGATGTACAAACAGCAGATAAAGCACAGGCAACCTGTAAAGCATCAGTAGGAGAAACAGATATTTTTCACCTCTTCTTCAAACTTACTTTCATGCTTGATAAACTAAAAACTTCCCTATTTGAAAATAGCATTTGAGCAACGAAGTTAATCCTTTCTCTGCCTCCATGCCTGGAAAATAATCTTATAACTCATTCTGAAGCTGAAAAGAGATAGATTTAAATTAGATTTTGGGAAGAAATATTCCAATGTGAGGGTGGTGAGGCTCTGGCACAGGTTGCCCAGAGAAGCTGTGGCTGCCCCATCCCTGGAAGTATCCAAGGCCAGGTTGGAATAACCTGGGGTAGTGGAAGGTGTCCCTGCCCATGGCAGGGGGTGGAACAGGATGAGCTTTAAGGTCCCTTCCCACCCAAACCATTCAATGAATTCTGAGAGTCTCACCTGTGTTGTTGGGCACCTCTGCTTTCTAAGCAAAAAGTGCAGATCCAGAAGAAAATCTGTTTCAAAAAAGAGGTTTCAGTGGGTGGAGAAAAGGAAGGATGACTGCTTTACACACAGATAACAAATGGTTGCTTTTCTTAGGAGCACAAAGGCACAACAAAACTGCACACAGATCTGTGCTGGGGTCTCCCCCAGGCAACACATTCCCAGCCAATATGAAAATATATGATTGGTGACACCAGGTTCAAAGGTACTGGTGTATCAATACAGGAAATACAGAGTATTTCAAAGAGTTGAAGAAAGACCTTGCTACACCTGTGAGGAATAAAAAGGCAGATGAAAGCTAGGCAGAAAAATATTAAATCAGGCACCCAGAATGTAATCCTAACTGCACATATGCAGTGATGGGCTATAAATTGGTCATTTCAGAATCCAGCTTTGGGAGTTAACAAGACTGCTGAATAAAAACGCCAGCTCAGTGCTCCCTAACTGTCTAAAAGCAAGGAGAGTGACAAGAATTCAGAACAGAAAAGCAAATATGAGATGGTAAGTATGATGGATGTATAGACGGAACAAGATTGTGTTTTCCTACCACCTGAAAAAAGAAGCACCTGAACTAGAAAAAACTTTCAGCCTGAAATGGAGATGACCGAGTAGGCACATGGACAAGGGCTATGGAATGCTGTGACACAGAGCAGATTGCTGGAGATCAGGTGTCCACTGTCCCTTCTGGGACAGGAAATGAAACTTGCAGGTGGCCAATTCACAAGTGGCCGAGGAAGTGGTTCTTCACACAGTATTTAGTTAAGACTGTGAAACTCATCTTCACAGAATGCTGTAAATGCTAAGAGGAACACAGGTTCAGAAAGAAAACTGAAAAATGAATGGGAGTAATAGCTGAAGATGTCACCTCTGGCTCAGGGGAGTCCTTGAGGATGGAACACCACTATGATAATTACACTCCAGCCTTATCCTGGTGCTATTTTGCAGAATTTCAGTCTAGTTGCTGTTGGATATGGGGGCTAGGTGGACTCTTGTGGTCTGGCATGATACATCATTCTTCAAAATAATAAAAAACCACCCCAACAAACCAAACAGAACTCAGTCAAAACAGATTCAAAATGGGTTTTAGTACAGTATCTGTGTACCACTGAAGAACCCATTCAGGGGAGCTGATGTAGGAAAAGGCCTCTAGAAGAAAAAATAAAAGTTTGACAAGTCCTTCCAACATGCTGCAATATCTGTTCTGTTGCATTTGTGTACAGAAAGGACCTTACTTTCAGAATGCTCTTACATTATGAAGAGTAAAATCACAACATAAACCTAGAGAAAAAATACATCTATATTCCCCCACACTCTAAATTAAGTCCACTACAATTGCATTGCCAGAGTAAGCTGTCTGAAGCATTTAGCAGCTTTGGTTGGCTGGCTGAAAATCAGGAATCTTAATACATGTAGGAGACATCAAGCACAGTTCTCCTGTTGTCAGCTCTGCGACCTGATGATAATTTTCTGTAAGCTATTATCCACCTGTGCCTTGCACTATCCCTTTATTAGTCATACCATAAGAATACAAGCTTATTCGGGCTGGAAAATCCCAGCCACACAACATACTTCTGTTCTTATAATGATAACCTGAACAATATTCCCAGCCACAATCCAACATGAAGCTGGTAATGAAAGGATTTCCCCTAGTCTGCAAGTGCAAATGGCAATGGTAAAAAGGGAATTCAGAATGAAAAGGCCAACCCCTGGGACACTGATGGTAGAAATGACAAAGGAAATAAAGTACTAGAAATCAGGACAAATACCTCTGTGATTCAGAGAAAAGACATAATTTTAAAAAATTGGGAGAACCCCATACAATCAAGGGCAAGAATCAATTGTGTGTGCATTGGGTAGCTCTGAATTCCCCACAGGATTTGAGCTGCCATTCATACCCTGAAGAGATTTCCAAGAACCAGTTAAACCCCACGAGAGGGAGTGGAACACAAAGAGAGGGAGAAAAGGAAACTAATACCCTGAAACTCTTCCAGTTTCCAACTGCAGGCTGCCACACACCTGCACAGGTGGGAGCGGCGCGGCCGCGGGGCACGCAGCGGGGACAGGGCAGGCAGAGGGGACAGGGCAGGGCTCCAGCAGGGCCTGGCTGGCTGGATACAGGGCTCAGGCTGCCAGCTGCAGAGCGGGAGCCATCAGCTGGAGCATGCTGCTCCCCATTAATCATCTGGTGCAAACCTGGCCTTCAGCAGAGGGCCTGACAAGAGAGCCAGGATCTAATAAAACCCTGACAGACTGAAAGTGAGGCAGCCTCCTGCCTGTCTCGCTCCTTCGCTTTGAAATGTGGGGTAAAGGTTGGGGGAGAACAAAGAGACACTGATGATTGATAACAACTTAATATCTTTCTGCAGCTTTATCAGGCTTTTTAACTAATGACTTAAGCAACTTCACCTCTACAAAATCAATCATCATGTCATAAAAGTCTGAAACACTACAAAATGAAGTGCCTGCCCCAGGGATATAGAGCATGTGTCATGTTTAAAGGGAACCTAATTCTTCTGGGGGTCCCTGGATGTTACTTTTTACTTTCATGTCCCTTGGAGATATTAAGAGAAGGGGAGAGACACAGCAGGAGAACCCAAAATTAGTGCCTTCCCTTAAAGAAATTATTCAAGTAATCCTATCAGAGTTGTTTGCTTATCAGAGAAGTGAGCTCAGTGATCTGAATAACATAACCACAAAGAGATCAGCAGGAACAATGTGCAGCAGTTGAACAGGATAGACAATACAACCTGGTTCTTCCCAAAGATGATCAATCTTCAACAGAAAGGCACACATGCTACATCCTGAATCCTCACTGTAAGCACTTCAAACTGACTCTTCTTTTTAATTTTAACAGTGTCTGGAAACCATGTGTTTTGAGCCACCATCCTCAAATACAGACAAGGGCAAGCAGGTGAAGATAAGCACGTGCAGTGTTTGCCAGGTACAGTGTACCCATTTAGGCAGATGAGCAGAATCAAGACTGTGCCTCTCCCACAGATGCCTGTAGGTGCAGAGCACTCCTTGAACTTCACTGGGCAGCTGGCACCTTCCCCATGAGACTGCATTGCATCAAGTTGGTTTTGACATCAATATATTGGTGTCAATATATCTGACATCAGTAACTCTGGGCTGCACTGAAAACATGATTTAGTCTTCGTCACTCAAAGATACAGAATTGAAAGATACTGAAGCTATCTGTTTTTAAGAGGGAAATAGCAAGGAAATTTAAAGAAAATGACTGATGGCAGGAAAGAGAAAGGTCCAATTAAAAATAAATAAGTTCCTAATTTAGGACTTGGCAGCTCTCTTCCCTCTTAGCAGAAAGCAGAAAAAAATTACACTATCCCCCTCTCTTCTGTACATAAAAAGGAAAACAAAACCTTCTAGATTTAGCCCCGCATTCTCTGAAGCCTCTTCTCACTGGCAGAAGAGCTGAGCAAGGGCTGTGAGGAGCACATGGCCCTTTGCCTGCTCCTTGTGCAGGTGCAGCTGGGTCACTGCTGCTCACACCTTTCCTCACCTTTTGCCATTTAGGCAAAAAACATTCTTCTAATTCAGGAAAAGGAAGATTTTTCTCAAATTGGGTCAGACACCTAGAAGTGATCAAGGCTTAACTTCCACTGGAAATATTTATGTGACAATGACTTCAACTGACAATTTCAATGTTGCACACAGCCAGGTGAGACCATGAGAGCTTTTCTCTACAGACAGGAGATATCTGTGCAGTGCTTTGAGTTTTAAACTGTTTCTATTTTGATCCTGTTTGTAACCATACTAACCTTTTAACAGCAGGGCTCCTGCCAAGGATGAATCACTTGCCAGAATTTCTTTTTTTTTTTTTAAGCTCAAATCTGATACAAGCCCTGGATTCTTTTTCTCCTGCTTTCATACAGTATATAATTCCAACCTCTTCCTGTTCATAAACTTTACAAGAACTGTACGTAGACAAAATCTAAACTGGCATATTTTCCATACACCTAATGGAAATATTCCTAACCACTTTTGCAAGCAGCTGAAGAGGTGCTTTTATCTTGCCATGAAGTCACCAAGTTTAATTTGCAACATCACAGTTGCTTCTATGGCAACAGATGGTGACATCAAACACAGGATCATGACTTCACTATAGGATCAAGAAGGATTAGCTCTGCACTGAGGAAGTTAAGATCTAATACAAACAAATAGCTACAACAATTGCGAAGAGAATTTACAGTGTGATAGTTTACTCCCTGTGTAAATGTTCTTCTTGTTTACTCCAGCACGAAAATCCCTTTAAATCAACCAGCTGTCTGTAAATTAAGCACAAATGGATTAGCTTTAAAACAAGCTCAAGGGTTTAAGTTGGGGTTTGCACATGTACCCAGTTATGACTGCACTCGGGCCTATGACTTCCACCGACACTTAGAAAAAAAAGAGGCCAGAATTACAATATCATTCCCTCACCATAACCTCAAGGTCTTTCACCTGCCCTAAGTAGGCTATGAGTGCAGCATACCTGCATATAATTTTTAGTGAAGCATCAGCTTTGAGCACTGCTTGTTAGCCCTGAAAACCTTGTGGGGGCAGTTATTTAATTACCTGATATGTTATCTTTCCTAAGATAATCCTTTAATGGATGAATTCCCTGGCCTTTCACCTTTCCATTACCAAAACAGGACCGAACAGAGGGTTCCCAGCTTGAAAGGCCCCTCTAGAGACATCTATTTATTACTAATGTCCCTAGCTAGAGCCAGCCATGGGTGAGACAGCACGTGCAATCAAAGAATCAGCCTCCCCTGAGGGAAAATACAGAGATGGATCTTTCCAGGACACAGCTGAGTCTGATGGTGGGATATGGAAATCCACATTCTGCAGCTGTTGCAAGGACTCTCACAGGTGGGAGAAGAGACAGAAGCCTTAAAGCAGCAGCACAGGGGGAAGCTCCACCTTGGGAACTACCTTTACAAAAACCAGAACCAATCCTGCTCCTCTTTGCTGGGTTCCTGGGCACAGGCCCTCAGCATGTTGGTTCTGCTGTATCTGAAACCCGTGTGCTACACACACGCACCGGGGTGTGCAAGTGCCCAGGTACTGACACCCGTGTTTTCCACTGCACTAGATTCCAAGTCTTTCAACAATTAGCTTTCTGAGAAGTATTCACAGGAATTCTGCTGGACCACAGCATCGTCTTTGTCTCCACAGGCTGTTTTTACTCTGAAATGGTGCCAGCTCGGACAGCTTTGCTGTAAGTTGGGCACTGTGAGCATCCCCACCATCGCAGGGCCCTGCCTTGACAGAAGCACCATCACAGGATATAAAGGTGATAGCCTTTGATTCCACACCACGTCACCAAGTCACTCTCATGCCTCTTTGCTGAGATGCCAACTAGGGTATGAAATGCTGTTCTGCTATCAGAGTTCTCATTTAAATGGACACATCTATTAGACTACCAGTCCTGTTTCATAAAGCAGATTATGTTGATTAGCAGAGTCCTTAAGGAAGGGATGGTTTTGAGCAGCTCCCTCCAGAATTAAAGTCAGACAATAGCTGAAGCACACAGCAGGGCAGGAGAGTTATTTTTAATCTCCCCATCCATTTCACAGGTTTGCAAGTGCTCTCCATTATTGTTAGAGGACTCAGCAGGCTTTGTTGGACTATCCTTATCCGTGTTAGTAAGGACTGGCTTACAGAAAGGAACTTGCCTAGGTAAATACATTCGTTTTGCACATGCACAATTAAAATAAAATTGAAGTAAATCAAGAAAGCAATAGCATGAGGGAAACTGTCGAGACTGATGTAGTGGGACACATCTGTTAGATCCACTTCCAGACACATTAAGTTTGAGGTAACAGATTTTTTGACCTTCTTCCACACGTACTTACGTGATAATGAGAAATACTTCAGACTATGTTTGTCACCTCCACTTTTCTTTTCCTGCTGCATCTCCATTCCAACCAGCGTCCCTTGCGTTCCTATTGAGCCCAGCTCCTATCTCAGTAACACTATTAGACTCTGTCTCCTTCCCAAATACTGCTAAGAGGAAGACAAAAGCTTTTCATTCCTACAAACCTGCTGGCCAGAACTAAAAGCATCTTCACCTCAAAACAATTATCATTCAGTGAAAGAAAAGACTGACTACAGAGAAAGGCAGAAAACCTACTACCTCAGTGCTGCAGACATTCGACAACACATTTAAATTCTGCACCTCAGCAGCCAGAAACAAAGCACGGTGATAATACACCCTCTCCCCTGCTCCTTGCCTGCTCAGCTATTCAACAGAGAGCTATTCGCTCTCTGATATCCAGGCACCTACAGAAAGAGCCAACTTGCACAAAAGTATTTTGCAACGTCTGTGAGACCTAGAAGCATTGAAACCAACATGTAAGTGTTCCCCAAATGATGAGCAGGTTCTGGGATGAGCTGTGTGCAGGAATCCCCAGTCCAACCCATCTCGAGGTCTGAAGAGGAGGAGGATCGCTCCCTCCCCACCAAACAGAAAGGAGGAAAAATGACAGTTCCTGCACAGAAAATGAGAAGGGTTGAAGGACAAACTCTTCTGGGGGAGGTTTCAGAAGTACATACTAAAGCCCCTTCCTAAGAGAAACCAGGCCTGAGCTGTCAGAGGACAGAGTCTAGCATTTCATCCGTGAGATGCTACTGATGTGTAATGGTCAGCTGCAGCGTTGCTCTGGCTGTGTTTAAACACACACTCATAAAAATTATTAGAAGGGTTTGTGGCCTTTGATCTTGCTAAAAAGACGTGCTTAAGATCCATGTTTTTTCTAAAATGGCTCTTAAAATGAACCAGGTGCCTGCGTTTGACCCAATTCTACTCACTGTTCCCAAAAGAGCAACGTTGTCTCCGAGTCCTGACCAGCGGATGAACCCAGTGCTGAGGCTCGATGGATCCACCTCGTACAACACTGTCTATTCAAGCATGACCTCCAGAGGCTCAGATCCCCATTCATATTTCATATTCCGCAGATGTTTTTCCCCCCACTTTTGCTGCCTGGTTTTAATGCGCCACTGGTCTCTGTACAACCCCCACTTAAATATATCTTACTTTTTGTTGTAAACAAGCAACAAGGTGAAAAGCAAAACTGAAAGGTCTGACAGGCCCAGCTTCCCACTGACATACTCTCTTGTTTATGTCAAAAACCAGGGGCTGCAAGTGACAAGAAAGCAGCAGAGAGTGGAGAGTGCAAGGAATCATTTAAAAGGCAGCAGTGACGTGAGAGCCTTCAGCAGGCCAGAGTTGATGTTTGTCAGGCTGGGAGGCTGGGATTGCATTAAGCTACATTTCATTAAGAAAATACTCAGAAACTATTAAGGGGTCCCATGTGGCTGCTTCAGCACATTTAATTTAATGTCTTTCCTCTCCAGTGACCAATCCACCCCCCACTTTCTTACAAACGACGACTTGTGGGTCTTAACCTTACAAGTGAAGATACGTTTGACCCATTAGTTACCCTATTTAAAGGCTTTTGTTAACCCACAGGACAGAGCTCAAGCCATGGTTTTACACTGAGGCTCGAGATCACAGAGGCAGATGGTGTCATAAAAACCCACCTCCCCCTACCCTATTTATCCAACTTCTGTTCTGTAATCGACATCCATTCTTTGTGCAGCATTTTCTAGGCACCAGGTTATCCCCACAGATCTGGAGCTGGGGCAGAGGGTAGCTGAAATGCTGGACACAGGGAATGCCTTGGTCAGTGGGTGTGTTTGAAGTTGCTGTTGCTGGCCTATTTCTCGGGAAGAAAGTCCCAAACGTCAAAACCCACACTCCAAAATGCAAAAGCCTCTTTGAATATGTAAAAACTCCACTAATATTTGGGGAATTAGAAATGAAGTAAAAGACAGAAACTATTTAATCTTGATACTACAGTGCCTATGTCTGTTTTAATTTTTTAAGCTTCCTATTCTCATTGCCCAGATCCAGTTTCCCCACCAAATGTATGTATTTTCCCCTTCCAGAAAGAACTGCAGGGAAGATAATGAATCGTGACTCTGTTGGCTACAGAAGAGGATTTCCTAGTAAGCTGCAAAGTTCACAACCTTCAAAATTCATCTCTCAGACTCAAAAATAAAGCCTGCAGACTTAAGGAATGGAGAAAAACAATCCAAACACAAGGAAGTCTCTCTTTTACATTACTTTTCCAAAAGAAACTGGAAAGCTAAAGAGAGAAAAAAACCCCACAAACCTCAAGCACTCAGTACTGAGGAACTGTCAAGAGGCAACATACATGAACATTAATAATAATAATTAATGAACAATCTTGTTAGGTATCCTGTCTCATAATCAATGAGCAAAATCATTATGGAAAAGGTTTCCAAAGTCTGGTTTGTTTAATTTTCAGAAGGAAAAGAGGCACATTAGTATTGTGACTTGCTGGCAAAACACCTAAATTACAGAGCAATGTTAATTTCATTGCTGCTTAGGATCAGCAGAACATCACTTCTCCCTTTGTGTTGTGACTGCAAAGCCCAGAGCATGATGAGTGTCTGATAAGGGGCTGGAGGCAAGCTCCTGGCCCAGCAGAGTCTCACTTGCTGAGCTCTAATACCATGACATGTACAGCAATGAGCTTTTATTGATTTTGCATTTGGACCTGCCTCAAACACTCAGGCCATCTCTCCCCAGGAAAAAAAAATTATGTGGGAATGTAGGAAGGACAAATCTCGCACTAGATGTAACAGTAACTGAACAAATAGTATTTCAAATCTTCAAAATAAACTGAGTTCTTTATCTAAAAACAGGGAAAAAACCAATAAAAAAAGCAAAATATTCAGGAGAACTAGAAGAAAGCATCGATACTGAAACAGAGAAGGAGCTGCTGAAAAGAGACATTGGCTCAAATTTTCAGTTGAATTTGTTCCAAGAAGCAATCTTCCTCTGATCACACTCTGTACCCACAGTCAGTTCTGCTGGGCTGTGTGTATGCACTCACCAGCCCTGCCCTAGCTGTTTCACATGGGAACACCTGGCTCAGCCCACATGGGAAAACCATCCTGTGAGCATCCTTGCACGCTCCCCAGCCCAGGCGTGCCTTGTGGGAGGGTCAGCACGGCCACCAAGGCCTCTCCAAGTGTCCTGGAGGAACTGGGGACTACACAACCTTGCCTCTGTGACTTCCTCCAAACGGAGACCGGACAGAAAGCCTCTGCTCCTTCCATGGTCAGGTCACACATCCTGCAGAAGCCTGGGAGTGTCACTGCCAAAAATCTCTGTGGTCAGACTGCCCAACCAACAGTCCACAGACTGACTGCAAGCAATGCCATCAGCTGATGGAATCTGTGCCACGTCTACAAGAGGCCCTTGGCTGTGCCCCAGATGGTGGAATAACCCACTCTGTCAGCAGCAGAATCCAGGGACCACGGGCTGCTAGGACCGAGCTGCTGCCCACAGCAGCTCAGGCAGAGCTGATGTAACCACACAGCTTCAAGCAAAGGAGAATTTCCTGTGTATCTAGACCAGGCACCAGCCAGAGCACTCAAGTCCCAGACTGTCAGTCTAAGAGTGTCTTTCACAGCACAAAAATCAGTGGTGATTGCCCCAGCTGAAAAACACAACAGCTCATCATGGTGAGGCACTCTTTGGAAGCCTGTCACTTCGGACAATTACCAGGCAGCTAAATGTCCACAGCTGGACAGACACACTCAGATTCTGTTCACGCCACGATTGCCAGCAGCCCTGCATTCCCCCTGGCTTCCCCAGGCCCGCAGGGTCTGCAGAGGCAGCCTGCATCCCGCAGACACAGTGCTGCAGGTACAGCTGAGGCAGGTGCAGAGCAATGGCAGAGTGCTCCTTCGGAAAGCTCAGAGCCAGGCAGAGATTAATTACCCACAATGACAGTGCAATCAGCAGCAGAGGTATCATCATCTCTGCCTCTTTTCTGCACACCATTTATAAAAGCCAGGGCAAAGCATTTAACAGTTCCTGGGCTCAAAGGGCCATAAGATTTGCAGTGAAACTGGAATGACAAGCAATGCTATCTGGGGCTGTGATTTACCTGACTGCTGCTGGCGCTGGGCAAGCGACCCAAAGTGGAGTGTGTGCACTTTGCTTCACTGCACGGGGAGGTGGAAAGTGCAAAGGTCTGAAACAGGTCATATTCAGCATCTGTATTTTTCAAGAGTCATTATTTGTGATCCTGAGGTCAGATTTCACCTTTTCTATGAAAGCAATCTTTCTCACTCTTTTTTGCTATAGTTTTTTTTTAGTTCATATGAACTTGTGAGGGGAAATTCAATAATTTGTGAAGCAGTAATGTATAGAGAACATGTTCCAGGCTACTAATAAGTTATTAATAGAGCAAAAATTGCTGCAGATTAGAGTACCTAAGCATGCTGCCTAATTGCAAAGCAAAATGTCTATCACACTATGTGGCAGCTGAAGTGAAATACGTGTCCTGAAATCTTGGTTTTCTTTGCATCACTTATCAGCTCAGTGAAGTGTCACGATAATCCACAGAAGGAGTCATGCAACAGTGGGGAAATTCAGTGAGAAGGTTTTAAAGAAAAGGTAACATACTAATATCATAATCCTGCTTCTATTCTGTCAGGTAAGCTGGATTCTTGGAGCCCCTGGAAAGGTGTTTTATGCTAAGCAAGTGTTTGGCATTTCCCCTGATCTGCAAAAATTTAAAACAAAATAAAATAAAGAGATGGATTCAAGTCACAACTGATTAAGTTCACCAGAACTGTGTTTAAAGACCCTGAAGAGACCCTGTTAACAAGACAGATTCAACTGCACCTAAAACTTTATTGAATTACACATTTTCCCAGACAGTCCATAAACTCTGAGCAGATTTCCCCCCTACCTGCTCTAGTAACCTATTCCAGTGTCTAAGTTCACCACTTTTCCTAGTATTAGCACGAGCTCCTTGGCTGAAATTTAAGACCATTAATTCCAGGTCATGTTTCCTGAGTACTAGAACACGCAACACCAGCCCCTCAGAGCAGCAGCGAAAGCTGCAATGATTGAGCTGACAGCTGCTGTTGTCAGGGGACGGTCTGCATGCTACCTCTCCTCCTTAATCCCAGCCCTTGCCTGTTTGTCTCATCCTTGAATGAGATGACAAGTTTAAACGGAGGCAGTCATTAATTACATGGCTTGGTTTGAAGCTAGCTCAACACAGGAGCTAAAAAAATCAAGACTTTTCAGCACTGCTACAGCACAAATGATGCACAGCCCCCTTCAGAACTGTCTCCTGCCCAAATGTTCCTTCTCTTTGTCTCTGCAACCCCGAGCAGGGTCAGGAGGGCCCAGGGCAGGTTTAGGCACAAGAGCTCTGACACCGGGCAGCATGGCTGATGACCTCTTTGTCCTGGTCCCTCACCAGACTCCTGCCCAGCTCCTCAGAACTGCTCCACACAAGCGGCAGGCAGCAACAGGCTGGTTCAGTTCTTCTAAAAGGGAATATCTGTAATAACCTGGAGTAGCTTGTGCTCTTCCTAACTACCCTGTTCACAGGAGTTAAAGATCTTTCTCCCTGGCAATGACTCCTAGGCCACGGATATTCAGTGCAGCTGCCACAGAACAGAGTGTTTCAAACGACAGACGGTGGCTGTGCTGGATCCCCCTTCTCTCCATATGCTCACAAGGAGCCAGCCCACAGTCACCCCCCCAACCCCTCCCTGCAAAGCAGCTTCTGAGAGAAGGCCTCCAAAGAGGCTTTCCAAAAGAGCACACAACAACAGGTATGTTGGCTGCTGCCAAGACAGTCCAGGTAATGAAATATCATTCATTTAATGCTGCAAGAACAGGTGGGGACACAAATTCAACAAGCTGTGTCACCTCGGCTGTAGCGGGGGAACGTGGGACTGTGAGAGTTGGACAGCTGAACAAAATGAGCCCAGTCTGCTGCCACTGCATGGGTGGGAAATGCCACGATGGCATGTGACACAGCACTTGGCTTTGTTGAAGCAAGCAGGGTCCCTGCAGAAGCACTGCACAAGCGTACGTGGTTAGTGATTAATTTCTCCATGCGCCAGGGTGCGTGTTGGGGCCCAACTGGCAAACTTCGTGTGGTGAAGCCAAAATTCTTCTGCTTTTGCTGTTTCTCTGAGCACAGCGAGGCACATGTGGTTAGTGCTACTCCCAAACTCTAGCTGGGACAACTACCTCTGAAAAGAACCACAGCAATGGTCACAGAGCTGCTGAAAGTCACTTGTTCCTCTGCAGGCAGCTAGTAGCCAGCTCGTGTTTGGTTTCCCAGTTGAGCCAGTACAGAGAGGCAGAGTATCCCATCTGTCCCCTGCAAGATGCTCTGGGCAGGTGCACATCTGCCTCCAGAGCAGAGCTTCCCTCCTCCGCCCTCCTGCCTCAGCCTTGTGCCCATGCCAGCAGAGGCACATGAGGACACATCAGCCAGTGCAGGAAGCACCTTGTCACACTTGCCAGCTCTGGGGCAGCCTGACCATCTGTTTCTGTGAGCAGCCACTCTGCTGATGGGCTGGGATCTCTGGAAGGGAATTCTAAGCTGGTCTGTCCTGGTTTGCCCATGGAGACAACGCTTACACTCAGGAGCCCAGCCCCTGGGGATTATTTTCTGTTTCAGTCCTTGTTTCCCCACCTTGCAGCCTCACAGAAGTTAGCAGGATAACTAACTAGCTCTGCTGTGCACAAAACCTCTCAATGTTAAATCCACAAGGTATCTGTTTCCTGCACAGGAAATCTAACAAGTAGGCTGCCCTCTATACTTTCTCTTTAGTCAAGCATATGGGCTCCCACATTATGCATGCAGGCTTTGTATAGCTGCATGTTTCTCACACATAAATACTCATGAAGGAGAGACAGTTCATGCATCTTTATTCTGCAATTCAAATTATGCCTCATTTTTATCAGTGGAAATCCACTGCGGTTCACTGAAGGCAGCAACTCCTCTATTACATCATGCAAGAGTAAAATGCTGCCCTGGAATATCAGCACCTCTACATTCTTCTAACAAAAGGAATCCATTAAAAAGTCACACAGTGATGACGATTAAAGCTTCTCTCACCAGTAGATTACAAGGACACAAGTCAGCTCCCCAACCATGGAAAGTGCTTCACTTGTTTCAGTCCCATGGCTATATTAACACCCTCAATAGATGCCAGTACAGTGTCTATGTCTAGATAGAGACTATGTTGAAAATATAAAAAACCCACTTTATTTTGAATTTAAAAAATAATGGCTATGTCTAATAATGTTTTAGAGTCAATATCACATGGTAGCAACTCTACTGCTCAAAAGGTAAATGATTTCTGTCTGCATTTATGGCAATACAGATTTATCACTTCAAAAGCATATGAATACATTTCCTAAAAGGGTGAGATTTTCAAGTAGCCCTTCAAGGAAGGCTTCATGAACCACTAATTAATTTTTAACACTGAAAGTTTTGGAGAAGTTAAAAAAATCTCCAGCTCCTATTGAGCTTGAAAGCGCTGCAGACTCTGAACACATGTGAAGGTGCCCTACCAAACAACTGCATCTCTGATTTGTAGGCACAAAAGAGGGGAAAATGACAAAAAATGGAATTCTAGGTAAAAGAAGGTGGCTTTCACTCAGCAGTCACTTAGGTAACATCATAAAGCTTTTCTCATCAGCTGTAGGTGTGCCAGCCCTGTGTGGTAGCACTCATTTTACTCCGAGTATTTTACCTAGAGACTGCCCTGGCCCCAGCAGGGAGCTGGGGCATCGCTGAGGGCATCAGGCAGCCTCACAAAGAGCCTGTGAGGTCACCCTCCTTCCCAAATCTGGAGCTGAAGGAACCCGGAGGGTGCAGCCTCCCAGCTTAGCCCACGGAACAGTAACGTGACAGATGGCAAAAAGTGCTTCCCAAGTGCAGGACAAACAGTCACAAATGCCATGTGGTGTACAGAAGGGGAGAGGGAGAGAATAAAAAAATCCCACAACAAAACAACACTCCTTTAGAGCACGTGCACTTACCTAAACCACGTCAAATGAGGAAACAGGTGCAGGTCAGAAGACATCAAGGAAACATGAAATAAGAAAAAAAAAAAAAGAGGGAGCAAATTAGTTGCAATTCCAGTTAGCTTGATGATAGGAGCTAAGAGCACCTCACAAAACCAGACTCAACCTTTACTAGAGTGAGCAAAGTTTAACACAATAATTCTACTCCAGTGCTGCCTTTTTGCTGTGTGTTAGTTTAGCAGCAGCATGATGCATGCAGATGAAAAAGCAGAGAATTAAAACCAATCCTTTGTGCACCATGGATGGAACACAACTCCTCCACCTGCAAGGCTCTCAGAGGCTTCCCACCTACAGCTGTTTGTGGCTCAGCACTGGTGGCATGGGCACACAAAGGCCTGACTTTGCTTAACCAAAGTCAGTGAGGTCTGAAGGCAGTTTCAGGAACTTGATTCCTGTTGAGTCCATTAATTCTTAGCTGTGCTAAGTCTGGAGCAAATTGCAAGAGCAGACAATCATCAGGGAAAAAAATGCTTTAGAAGAAAAGGAAAATAAAAGACAGGAATAAGAGTAATTTTCAAAAAAAATCTTTCTTTTGCACTGTTGGTTTTTTTTTTTCCTTATTGAAGCTCCTGTTACAATGATATTTATTTGATACAATATAACTTTATTCTTTCATTCCATTGCATGACAGAAGGCTTAATTCTTAACAAAGATTTTGTATGAGAGCAGTCAGCTCTCACTTCCACTAGTTGCAGTAACTCACAACCTACATTTCTGTTGCAAATGACATCAACAGGTACTAGAATATGCTTTATTAACATTGACTACACACATTTAACAACAAATTTCAGTTTCTGCTTTCTTTCCTTAAATAATGGATGGACATTTCCAACAACAGATGACCATACCAGCGCTCCCCAATGTATTCTTTTCCAGAGTCTTTCATTTTTGTCTTCCGATTCCTGCCAAAGCTTACTATGATTTTATCTTGAGCCTTGCCATTTCTTCCTTGTAACTTCCTTGTAACCCCTCTGTTAGATCAGACTAATTCATCCTCGTTAAAAAAATGGCTACCACCTCTCAGGGCATTCCTCCAGCCCTTCTGTGAACACAGGATCATCAGTTCTGCATTTTGTCTGTTCTCAGAGCTGGGGCAGGAGCTGATGGAATTATGAGCAAAATCCAAAACAAACAACAGCAAGTAAATCCCTTGCAGTATGGAAACATAGTCACCTACAGAAAGCTCTGCCTGGACAGCCACACCGATGGCAGACCGGGCCAATTCAAAGAAAAATCCACTGAGAATTACTAAATACAGTAGGAACTGCATCCAGGTCAGGAAATTTCTTGACTTTACTCAGGAGAGTTGACTCAGGGGAAGTAGCATATACCCTTGCCTTTTTTCAGTTATCTGTAGTTCTCTTCATGACCAGCACTAAAGACATTGTGTTAAGGTGGGCCCTTAATCTGACCTGGGATAGCTATGTCCTAGCATTCAAAGGTTGAAGCCTGGCTGTTCTCCAGGCTCTCTGTGGCTAGAAACCAGGGCAGGTACTCATAAGGATAAAAGGTGCTAAGGAAGAGAAAAAGGAAAAAAGAAAAGATTAGCAAGGAGAGTAGAACAGCTCCCCTTACTCCATGAGATTAATCAGAAAAGAAAAAGCGCAACCAATCAACCCAAAAGCAACCAAATAAACTCTCCACACATTTGGCTTAATCATCAATATTTGAATTTTGAAGGAGAGATAATCCAGAACACAAAGCAGGAAGCTTCCTTTATATGCCTATAACAGTGAGGACTGGAGCCACGGGTCAAGTTGAGCTCAACCTGCCCGAATGGCAGGGGCAGGAGTAAATCCTCAGTGTTCCATCCCACAGCCCCCAGCACTGGCCAGGGAGGGGCACTGCCTTCCCAAACAGCCTTGGTGCATAACACAGACTATGTCCTCTGGGGCCCCTCCACTCCCCAGTCTGAAGGGCTTCCTTCCCCCATCACCAGCAAGCATCATTCCATCTCCCTCTGTGTTGGCTAAACCAGCATTTTCTTCACCCTTTCCTTAATTTTAACATCATTTACAAATGAACATGAGCAACTCTCCATGGCAGGCTAGGCTAGGTAAAGTGCAGATGCTCCTTCAGCACGGCCTGGCCTTTATTAGCAATAACAGTTTAGTCACTGTATGGCTCTGCTGACATAACTCAGCACCCATTCACGGCTCCAGACCTGCTGCCTCATTAATGAGGATAAATGCACCTTTATCTTTACAAGCGAGGGCTTCTGCAGGATTAGAGCTGCAGAGATATAAAGACGAAAAAGTGTTGCTGGCCGCCTTCTGCAGTGTATTAGAGACACCTACATACAGTCCCACGGCCAGACAGTAACAGGAATTAAGATTAGAGTTGTGTGTGGCATTGCCAGGGAAATCATGTCAGCTCTCCAAGGCTGACAGATGCAGCAGGAGCAGCAAGGGAGCAAAAGGGAGTCAAAGCTATTGGTAAGATGATGAGATAACAAAATTAAACATCTACAGTGTGAACTTCTCCCCAGCTTAGGATCAGACTGTAGTATGTACAGTATAGCACAAAACAAACACAATATGATTTAAACTCCATTTAAATCCCTCTCTTTCTGTGTTTTTAGAATCCTAATTCCCACTGCCTGAGGACAAATAAGTCCTCAAACACGGATCAGATATCAGCCAACTATACTATAAAGGAACAAAGCCCAGTTAGCATCCGCCACTACAAGGAATTTCCTATAGAAAATAAATAAAAAGGCTATGTTTTCTGCATACCTGGGCCTTGGCTGGCTGTGGAAAGACAGCAGAATTCCTTGTTTCAGCATTTAAGCAGTGTTTTAGTTCAAAGTCTTGGGCACAGAGTGACAGAGGAAAACAGCTCAAATAATTTTGTAGCTCAGACTCAAACAATATCACCACTTGGCATTTCTGCTAAGTGTCCCCTCATGTGCAGCCTCCCCTGGCTCCACGGGCAGGCATGAACAGAGCAGAATAGGAAACGCTCTGGGTAAGATCTCACATGGCCTCGGGTGCAGATGCACAACTCGGTGTGAGGCCAGCTGGCAGAGGGGCCTGAGACTTTACCCCAGCAACCCTTGTGCAAGCTGAAAAGGAGATGAAAACCAATTCCACTCAAAACACATTTTTCAAAAGCCTTGATGACTTTCACTGCCTCTAGAATAAGCTAGAATTTCATTGAAACAAAACCAAATGGTAAATGCTATTGGGTTTTTTTTCGGATTAGTCATAAAAAGGTTTGTGTGGAATGAAATCAGACTGATTCCTCTGAATTGTCACTAAAGATTTTTCTGTTTCTGTATGAACTGGGCTGATTTTATATTGGACATTGATGAAACTACAGTTTTCTCCCCTTTACACGTTTCAAAAGCATTCAGTATTCCACTTTAGGAGCTCCCCTATTAAGCGAACTGAAAACCAGTGATAAGATGTCTCCAAAAAAGTTAGCTTTTCAGGCAATAAAAGTGATACCTTTATACTGGAATATTTGTTTTACTAAACACTGAATAGTATTTTTCAGAACTGAGAAGAAAATCTAAGGATTCATCACAACTATGTGACACATCAGCCATTCCATGAGGTCTTTGAAACCAACAGACACTTTTGGGGCACTGGAATTTAATTTGTTTTCCTCAAAGCAAGCAAGCATGGCTATAAACCTGCTCTTACTGAAACCAGTAGCTCTGACTTCAGTGCCAGCAGAATTAGATCAACATCCCACACTTTTTCGGATCCCACCTGCATTCGGTGCACCATTGTTTTTGAGAAGCTGGACAGAGCATGGTTCTGAAAGGGTTACTTCATTACAGAAACGTTTACTTTACAAACCAAAAAACATTACACACTATTTTTACCAACTTTTCTTGTAAAGTGTTTTTCTTCCTTTCAGGTGTATATTCGCATTAAGGAAATAGGGAGACCCAAAGGTTTGCTTTGACTGAAAAGAGGAACAGAGAGGCAAATGCATCCCTGTGAAGTTGAGAGTGTGCTGGATCATGAAAGCACAAGGGTTCCCAGACTACTCTTCTGTTATAGAGCTGTAGCACCATTTCACCTCCTGGGCTTCTTTTCTTCTGATCTTTGATTGCAGGAATCTGAGAGCAGGAACTGTCTGTAACCATAAGCTTATATAACGCTCAGCAGAAAAAACCCCACTCATATTTATGCCACTTTGTTCCACCAAATTACAGTGATTTTTCAGATTTCCCTCAGTATTTCTTCTCAGAGTCTCTCTGACTACAGCAGCGGACTTGATTTGGCACAGCCAGAGTGAACAAGCACTTCAGAAACCAAAACGCTGCCTTGTTGCACGGAATTTGTCACTGTCCACGAAATCATAATCTTAGCTCAAGGGCAAGTAAGCTGTGTCTCATATATGCTCATATATTCCTAGTTTCCAAACACTGCTGCTGATTAGTGGAATGGGTGAAGCTGAGCTCTCAGCAAAGGTTCAGAAGGCCTGTCTGGGCTGTCTGCTCACACCACCTCACCTGCCTGTCATCAGCAGTTTAAAAGGCCAGCATGGCCAGCGCTCATGGCAGCCAAATGCCCTTCCCTCTGAGCTGCCTGTGCCAATGAACACTTGCCAATGAACAACAGGAACAAAGCCCACCGGGGGACAAGAAACTCAACCACCCTGCTAAAGAAAAGATGATCTGAGTCTATCTGCTCTTCTCTGCTCCATGGTACTAAGGGCTTAAAAATTCCCTACACACCAAGTACACTTCTGTAGCATCTTGGCACAATTGTCAGAACAAAGAAATCAGTGCTGAGTATGTCTTCCCCACTAATGGCTTGTCCAGTTACTCACAGCTCTCACTCTCCTTGTGTTTGCAAGGCAGCTTGAACCCCAGCTTGGTTTCTCCCCCAACCCTATGAACTAAAATAAAGCTTTTCTTTTTTTCTGTTTGACAACTTCAAAAGAAAGAAAAGTTTGAATTAACAAATGGGGTGTCAGCTCCTGAAAAGTATTTTCCCTGTGATTACAAAAACATATCTAGAGTCTTTCAAAAAGTCTGCTTGCATTTTCCTCTCCGACCTCAGTCTTCACTGTACAAACAATTTTGGTTATGAAACCTGTATTCAGAAATAGACAATCAGAGATAAAGAAGCATAGAAGGTTTGGAGATCAGTAGGTATGGAAATCTAAACTTCCACATCCTGACACTTGCACTCAGGTCTAAAACTCAGAGAGGGGGAAGAGACTTAACATTGTCAGTACACAGCTTCCTCAGGTTCTCCTAGGTCACACTCCCATTTGTGCTTAGGAATTAGAGAAACACCAGATAGTCGCAAGTTCTCTGGTACCTTATCAGAGTGAGTACCAGGAATTTTATCACTTTTATTAAAAAAGCAAACATTCTGCCGCCTTCTCTTTCCATTGCTTCCCTCAATAAACTACTCCAGCCCTGACATATGAGAAGCCTTTGCCCAGCACACACTTGCCTGGCAAAACCAAAAATCCCTAGGACTGCTGTGACATGATTATCCTGTTCACTTGATCACGCAGCAGAGAAGGGTCTAGGGGCCAAATTACACCATCCCAAGATGGAGTATGCCAAAGCAGCTCACTGTTCTTGTGCCTCAAATCCCACCAGAAACCCGCACTGTTATGAGCATGGCTGCTTCACTCGAGACACTTATGATGTCAGGAAAGGAGAAGACGGAGTTAAAAACCAAAATCCTTTTGGGAGTCACTCAACTCACAGGAGCACAGGAGTCATCACTGCTGGTAGAGCCAGGAGAAATTGGAAGCTTGAGGGACCAGTGATCACAACATGCTGTAGGAACAGGGAGGGCAGTTCAGCTCAAGTCAGTATCTAATGGTCCACAGGGGCTGTCTGTAAAAATGACTGAACTGCAGTCTCAAGGAAGTTTTCTGTTCAGACTGAGCATAGCCCTGAACCAATTTGGTGTGTCTGTCAGCTCTGCCAGGGCAGAAGGACAGCGAAGGGACAGAAGAACAGCAGGGACAGGAACGTTCAAGCAAAGGTGAAAATGCTACGGGTCTGTGCTGGTTTTAACTTCTGACTTAATTTTTCCAGAGTGGTTTGCACAGCATTATGTTTTGCATTTGTGCTGGAAACAGTGTTAACAATACCGGGATGTTTCTGTAATTGCTGAGCAGTGTTTCCGCAGAGTCAAGGCCTTTTCTGTTCCTCGTCCCACCAGTGAGGAGGCTGGGGCTGCACAGGGAGTTAGGAGAGGACACAGCCAGGACAGATGGCCCAAGGGCTGTTCAATACCACAGGGCATCATGCTCAGCATGGAGGAGAAGGGCAGCATGATGGCGTTTGTCTTCCCAAGTCACTGTCACACGTGATGAAGCCCTGCTTTCCTTGAGATGGCTGAACTCCTTCCTGCTGATAAGGGGTGAGTGTATTCCTTGTTTTGCTTTGCTTGTGCATGTGGCTTTTGCTTCACCTATTGAACTGTCTTCACCTCAACCCATGAGTTTCTCACGTCCGATTCTCTCCCCCACCAGTGGGGAGTGAGCGAGCATCCGCGTGGGGCTCAGCTGCTGCTGGGGTTAAACCACAACAGAGCCCTCGTGGGGTGAGGCACAGCTATGGTGAAATGGGAAACACACACACAGCCCTTCATGAATAATCCACAGAGACACCAATACCTGCAGTACAGTGAAGGCAAGAACACATACACATAACCAAACCAACACATGGACACCTGGGAACAAGAAAAAACCCACTGTTTCTTAATGGGTATATAAAGAAGTCTAAGCAGCCCTCAGACTTTCTGTGAATGCACTCCTGCCTGGGTGGCAGGAGCAGCACAGTTATGTAAGATACATGTGGTTTTCAGATTCCAAACAATACTTTCATGCCAAAGTGATATAGAGGCCAGCTACTGTCAGAAATGAAAAAGCTGCTCATGAAAGTATTGTCCTGTGCATCAGCAACAAAAGGAATAAAACAATCTTCAATAATTGCCCTAGGGCTGGGAACAAAAACCCCAGCTAACTGTTCTCTGCACCACGGTAAACTCATTTTGATTCATACTGATAGAGTGAAACATAACATGCCTCCAATTAAACTCAGTACAAGCTTGAGGGACACCTCTCTTGTCCTTCAGCCAACAGTGACAAATAGGATACTCAGAGGTCCATGTCTATATCTCAGCCCACTTATTTCAGTAAGCTTTTATCAGAAGACAAGAACGGTTATGGAAGCCCATCTTTGCTTTTTGGAGTGTAACTTTAACACCTCTTAAAATGTACAAAGGCACCTCCACCAGCCTGTCTAAACCATCCCAAACCCAGCTGTTCAGTACAGAAGCTTGCCAACTGTCTGTAAAGAGCAGCACATCTCTATGTTACTGCATAAACAAAGAGACATCAGTTTTTCTGAACATCAGTACAAGTCACTAGATCTTATTTCAGCAGGGCTTGAAGCAACAGCAAAATGACAGCTGCCATCTCTGTTGAGAAAAAGCACTCCAAGAGAAGAATTCTGCCTTGGTTTCAGGCACTGTAGGTGTACACAGCACCCGTTTCCTTCTCAGCAATCCAGCCCCTTCAGGCTCTGTTAGGATAAGTATAAGCACTCTCCCCTGTACAATCAAAAAGGGATTCAGATTTGGAGGTGCAGTTTGCTGCAAGATCAGGCTGTAGGCAGAGACACCTTTCTGCAAAGAATAAATTTTCATTAACCCACTCTTGGGGTTTTGTTTGTTTGTTTAAGCCTGACATTTATTAGGTTTGAAGAAGTATGTGTTTGTGGTGTAGGTGTACCAGTGGTACAAGCAACTTCAAAACACATACAGTTCTTTGACAACTGAAATAAGCAGAGAGGCCTTTCATCCCCTGGGATCTCACTGGCTGAATTTAAACTGCAGGAGGCTCCCATGTTTCGACCTCACTTCCCAGCCCTTCGGGTTGCTGTTGGAGAGCAGCCCCATCCCGCTGTCAGAGGGAAGCAATGCTTTCTCCAGCCCAGGCTGCTGCAGACATTCCTGCATACCCTCTCCATATGCCACTGTGGGACACAATCCATCACCACAGAGCTTCGGATCCCACTACACAGGAGAATTATCTGCAACTGGAGCGTACAGAATAAACTTTCTCCCAGGTGTGGGCATTTTTTCCTAGGGAATCTTGCTTGAATTTTTTTTATCCTTCTAGGAAGGACCTGAGGCGGACACAGGGGAGCCATGCCTTGGCTATAAAAATGGGAGAAGTTTCCAGGTCCTGACCACAGTGCAGGAGGTGATGCTGGGTCTGCTCTCCATGCTCTGCTCAGCAGCAGGGCTGAGGGGAGACAGCTTGGCTGAAATGAGGATTTCACAAGCCCCTAGACACGACGCAGCTTCCCTCCCGTTTTCCCTCCTGACCAGCCAGAAAGGTAGACATTTAATATCCAGGCTCATTACTCGTCCTAATGAAATGTCAGCAGCAAACGCACAGGTGTTTAACTGCTGCTGGAATGCCTGCAGATGCCAGCAATCCCTCAGGCAGGGAATCATCCCAGTCAACAGCCTTAAAAAGGTCACAAAGGCAGTGCAAGGTCATAGCAGACCTCTGACCTTCGTTTGCCGCACTGAAGGAGCTTTAGTTCTTCCTCCTTTTGCTTTCCCAAGCCCCCAGTGCATTCTCTGCCCTCCCTCAGCCCTCTTTGGCAATGCAGCCTCTCAAGGGTTCTTCTGCCTTATTCAAAACAAGTGCAAATGTGTGACCTAAGGGAGACCTGACCGGGACTCAACAAAGGCAAGTTACAAACAGCTCCACGGCTCCTGAATGGAGATGCAGCTCTGCCTCCCTCCCTCTCCTGCTCTCCCCAGCATTCCCCAGAGAGGCTGAGACGTTCATCTGCATTACAAGCCCCGAGCTGGCTAAAAGCATCCTTCTTCCCAGTGCAAGGCAGTGGGTGTGATTTATGACTGTGCTCGCTGTGGGTTGGGAGCCACAGAGCTGGCTGGAGGCAATGAAACCGTGCAGGAACTCGCTGACAGGAATCCAGTGGGAAAAGACGTACCAAAACCAGGAATAGAAAAAGGGCAAGCAAAGATGAGACCAATGGACTAATTTAGTCAGGTTCCTTCTACTTGCAGCTTAAAAATTACAGACGTAAACACTGCTAAATATTCTACCTAGCTTGCCTTTCCTGAAAGAGGGAATGGGGGCAGGGAAAGGACAGAATTTCTGCCCAGTTGTTTTATTTTTCTCCTGCTCCAAGTCACACACCGAAGAAAGCCCACAGGTATTTGGACAGCTGGAGGCTGCCATTGCAACTGTGCAACGTTGTTAGAAAGCAGGACAAAAAGGAAGGAAAAATAAAAAGCAACATTTTCAATAAAGCAGGCAAAGCCACAGAGGGTTTTTAGTTCTGGCATCAGCTGCAAGCACACAAGTATTTGGCAAGTCCCATCCTGCTCCTTGGTTGCAGCAAAATCACTCCACCTTTTGGCACAACCGGCAGCATCTGAGCAGAGCTCGACCAGAAAGAATACAGCAGGGCACAGAAAAAGCTTGTTAACCTGCACTTACCTAACTTGGCTCAAATCAGATCTCTGTCAAAACCACAATAAAATGTAACCACCAGCTGACAGATTTGTTGTTTACTCCAACAACACCTGCAGCTCTATCTTGAACTCTTAGAGAAAATACTATAGGTAAAGCTATAAATTTCAATTTCTGCTCATTTATGTCTGACTGAAAAATTCTCTAGTTGTCTTCAAAGTGTTTGAGCTCACCTAAAGAGTGAGATGAGGAATTGCAGTGGCTTATGAAACCAACTGGCTTTTTTCCAAAGTAGAGGGAAGCCAATACCTATAAACTCACAAATCCTGTGCTCACTAGGCACAAAAATTCAAGTGCTTGTTTTGGAATAAACACACAATAAAACCTGAAGAAAAAGAGTTTATGAAAAGATTGTGATACAAGACATTTAAATACATATATGTAGATAAAAACCCTTTTGGTTCACATGGGCTTGGGTTTTTTGTTCAAGCCTTTGCTTGGAATTTTTTTACCTAGTTCATGGTTGCACAATAAAGTAACCCACTTCTTCCCATACAAAATCGTTCTCTGGGTCTACTTCAAGATGTATTATCTTTGGACTTCCCCTTTTCTTCATCCTCTTCTCCTACCAAAGAGCCTCGTGTCAAAGACACTGTGAAATCTGTACTTCCCTGCTTCTCCTTTCCCACAGCCAGAATAACACTGCTGCTGGTGGAACTGTACGTTGCCAGGATCTAAAGCAAAAAAATCTTTGCCAAATTTGGAAACACGGGGTGAATGCTGAGGGATTGCTCCAGCCACACAACACTCACGCCCATCTCAGAGATCCCTGGTGCTCTGGAGAACAAACACTGCACTGTGCTTCTGCCCACCTCTCCCCAGTGCAGACCATGGTGATGGGATGAGGAGCAGCACCCTGTCCTGGAATGGCCAGACACCAGGATCTCAAAACACACCTTTGTGTTGTCCTCGCTGTGGTGCAGACACCAGGAAATTCAAATAACTCTCCTGCAGCTCACTCGCCCGAGCTGCCCAGGTGTGAGCACTGTGGGCCAGCTCTCTCTCTGCTCCAGCTGCCCAGCACACACAGAGGGTCTGCAGGCTGGGAAACTGCTATTTATACAAATAAATAAAAGAATTCTCACAGGCATGCTCACATTTTTGCACACTGAAATCTATTTGGGCAACTGCTCAAAGAACAACTGAGGATTATACTAAAACCACTCCTGTAATACCAGGGCTTCCACTCACATGCCCCCTATGACAACTTAATTAACAGTTTAGTTACTTGGGTCAGGTTGTTCTATTCTTTTCATAAGAGCTACATCAGGACTGAGCCATGTATCCGGCTGCTGGGCACGGGATTTCCCAAGTAAATGGGGTTGTCAGAACTGTTTTAAAATTATCCCCTCCTCTCCCATTAATTCTCTCTACAACTCCTTTTTCCCCCCTTCTAATTTCACAACGTAGTCATTCATTGGCAGGCAGAAGTTGGCTCAGTAAATTGTTCTCAGCTCAAAATACTAAGCTTTCAAATAAAAATGTGAGTAAATTCCACACCAGTTCTGAAATTCCCTTGAGTTTACGAGAGGTCAGGGCAGCACCAGGCAAAGCAGGGAAGAAAAAGGTTTTAACCCCACATTCCTGGCTAAGAATACTCTTTCCCTTCCTCCTTCCAGCCCCCAGCACAGAAAAATCTCTGTATTTCAGGAGAAGAGGTAGAATAATTAGAAGTTGGACAGTGGTGAGAACTGCACTTTGAAAATCCAGTCTGGCCCTTCCTACTTCTTTTGGAAACAGGAACACACAGTGACAAAAGAGTGAGCAGAAACACTGGGCAATTAAGTTCCCAGACTATACTGCATAGTTAAGCCATCTCATATGCAAGCAAAGCAACAGAAATACGTTAAGTGCATAAAGAGGAAGTTTCTGCTTCTTTAATGAGCTGCTTTTCTTCTTTTTTTTTTAAATATCAGTATGAAGAGCATAATAAATTATCTGTTCAGTCTGTTTGCTTTTATTTCAGATATTCAAATAGTTCAACATATCATTCACCAAACTCTGATAAGAAATGGCAAACCCATTTCTACAGCAGAGAGTAGCAGGGGGCTGTGTTGAGATGTGCACACTGCAGAGGTGTGCAAAGTTCACTTTTCAGATCTGAGGTTTCACACTAAGGAAGAAAACAGGAAGCGGTTACCTACAGCTGAAGCCAGCAGCAACTCATGCCAAGGTGAAAAGTTTGAGTTTCTAAATGTAAAGATTCTCTCTCAGACCATTTGTGTACTTTCTGTAATTCTACAAAGGACACCACAATGAGGACCATGAGCAGCGCTTACAATTGTGAGCATTTAGCTTTTACAGGTCTAATGATCATTTATTTGTTTCCATTGCTGTTTACAGCAGCACCTTGTCTTCACATGATTTAAACAGACGGCATGGGCAAGTGGAGAAAATGCAGATCTAAACCGTGGCTTTGATCCCCACCAGCTTCTTCTGTAGCACTGTACAAGCCACGCACTTTGGGAAGTCTGCAGGGCTTGTGCCACAGCTCACGGTTTATACAGCACCCAGCAAGACCCAACTGTCACACCCAACTCCCCATCAACCCGAGGAACAACCTCCTCAAAAATGCAGCTTATGACTCACTGCTTTACACTAAATACCTTAATGCCACAACTCCTGAGCCAGCTCGGCGAGTGCTGATGAGTCTGAGGGCAGCAAGTGCTGCAGGAGTCCTGGGTGACTCGTGTTTTTCCCTCATTAAGATTTTGTTTCTTGGCCTGAGGCTGCCTGAGAGAGTTCCCAGTCTCTAACAGAGGTCTCCCTTCTCCCTTTCTGTGGGTACCAGAAATCACACTTGCTAAAGACAAACCTCATAGCCTCATAAAAATGTGTTTCTCAGACACATTTTCTCTCTTTGCCATGCACCAGAATGCATCCCTTTCCAAGAATATCTTTTACCAGCATTTCACATGTCCTCAGGCAAGTCCAATTCAGCTCTGTCACAAAATGTCCACTCTGTGCCTCAGGTAAACACCATCGGATGGCACCATACATTTCATTCTGTGTATTTATTTATGACTTTGATAGTTAAAACCAATTTTCTCAGAGGCTCACAATATGACTGAAATAGCAGATCACGTGCAGTGGGAGAACTGCAGGGAAAGCAAATCCCTCATTGTCTTGCTCCCTCTCTTAGCATGTGTTAAGGGATTCATATCAGCATTTCCCTGGTAACACAATATTGGCCGTGTTTCAGCAAGGTCAAAAATTCCCTACAGAGACTTAGCCACTGCTTTCCATTCCAGTATCCGCATCACTCTTCTCCCAGCTAATGGCATCTACCGAACAGATTGAAACATCAGATCATGGGGTCACTTTGAAAGTTGGCTCACATTTTAAGAGACAGACAGAGGTCAAAGATACTCCGTTTTGGCATGAGAACTGTGATAGGAACTGAAATAATATGTCCAGGAGGAAAAATTTATGTAACAAGGAAAAAAGAGTACAAAAGTTCTGTTAACCCCATCTCTGCACCCTGTTTCTTAATTCCTGTGAGAAAATTACTCTTTTTTTAAGATACTGATGGTGATTTCTCTGCACTGACAATTGGCACAACTCTTCAAACCTAAGAAAGGAAATAGTTATGGCCTGAATAAATAGGAAATAAAGAAGATTAGCAAAGAATTTCAGATGATATTTCTGTCAGTTCTAGCCAGCAGGTGCTGCTCTGGCAATAGGAAGTTAAGAGTTACAAAAGCTACATAAAAACAACTGCACCACATGAAGACAAAGAAACATCATATGGATGCATAAAAATGAACAATTAAAACTACAACTGTTACATGGAGAAGAAAACCATAAATATTTCAGCCCTATTATTATTGATGCTGCATGCCACAGCCACATTCTGTTCTGTATCATTACATCTTCACTGGCTAATTTCACAAATAACATCCTATTAACAACATGTTGACTTCAAACCATTGTTATCTCTTCTCCTCCCATTCTCTGATATTTGACACTGAAATTGTTCCAAGGACATTTTAAACATCAGGAACTAAATAATAAAATAGTTTCTTGCCCCACTCCAGTGTAAAAAGCAGCCCAAACATGCTGTAAGTAGAGGTGAAAAGGAGAAAGTCACAAAGATTTTTAGATTTTTTTTAAAAAAAGAATTAACTGAATCAGTGCTCAACATTTGCCCCACCCCCTCACTTCTGCAACCTCTCCTCTTTCTAAACCACTTCCAGTCCAGAGGGGAAACATAAGGGGCTTTCTATTCATGGAATATTTATGGACCTGGAGACCCGGAAGCCTTGAAAAGAAGGAAGATTCATGCATAATACAGAGACAGGACTTGCTGTATGAAAGGACAAATTTACCACACTGGCAAACTGAACTAAGTGGCAGAAAACCCATTAGAAAAAACCCCATGGCTCACAAGTTGTGAATACTGGACAAGAACCAAATAGCAGAACTGGTAACCAGCACACGCTGCACAGCATAATGACATTTCCTATTACAATTTATTAGCTGATAAATTATCAAGCTTATTAAATTAACCTTTTCCCACCAGCAGTTGACTGAAAAGTTCCCTCCCCTCTTAATTACAAGGAGATTAGGAGAAACTAAAAAATAATTGTAAGTAATTTATACAATGGAAGAACCCTCATATCTTCAGTGTTACATGCCACATAAAACAGATCCATCACCAGGCATTGCTCCCTACCTCTGAACAATGAATGACACAGAACCTGATCCTGACTACCAAAAAGCCAAAACAAACGTGTTCACACCATCCTTTTCTCTCCCTGAGTGGCTGTTTGCTCATTTCTGCTCATTCTTTATCAGCACAATTCCAGTCTTATAATGAGAAGGTATAAAAGCAATACTTTTTTTTTAAAAAAAACCCCAGCAAATAAGAAAACAATAAATTTCAAACAGAACAGGGGCTGTTGCAGATGTCAGGAGTGTGTACTACAGACAGAGTGTAAAGCTGTGTTACAGGCCAACCACACGAAAAAAGAACAGATGTGAAGGTATTGTGCTTTCCTTTAGCAAGCTGAGAAACAGGAAAGGAAAACCTACTCCTTCTCTACAAAAAAGGACAACCTCCTCCAGATCCCAAACTCCTTTTGTCTACTGATTATGTCTGTGGAGGTCCAAAATGAAGAGACTAAAGACTGACAATGACCTAAACCCCACATGACCATAATATATGCAATAAACCTCTTCACCGTGTGAATACAACCTGATGTCCTTCAACATTGCCTTAAAACAACCATTACAGTACCACACGTCTTCTCCCAAGCAGTTTTCAACTTTTCCAGTGTTTTATGGGGAGGTTTCTAGAAAACCTGTGTGAAGAAGCAGGTGTGGAATTTCACCTTCCCCAGTTTGCACCATTTCCTTAAGCAGCTGCTGATGGACATAAGGACTTTTTATTTCTTTTAAGCAATATGCAAGCTTGTTCAAACTCACTTGGCCTGGGTCTTTCACAGACCCCTTAGAAACAGGCCATGATACACATATAGGAGCTGAGAAAGCTGAAACAGCAGTTATGGTAATATTTTCCAGAGATTCATCACTGCAGATGCAAGGGGAAATTGCAGAGTCCCCAGTGTGGTTCCTTCCTTCAGAGGTCTTGGAATCCCGGGTTCTGTGGAAGCTCCAGAGCGAGCAGGATGGGCTGCACCCCACGGTTCAGCCTGGTGCTGAGCTCCACGTGGCTTTACCAGAGGGCATGGAAGTACAGATAGTGTCAATAAAACACCCTGTCACCAGGCCTGGGGAGAGGGAGCAGACAGAGTGGGTTTTTTTCTGCTTTGTTCATGCTTTTTTCCAGCTCTGAAGCAGCACTGAGAATATGAAGACAACGTTGTCACTTCAACTTTCCCTGAGAAATAAAATCAGAACGTGCCCTTCAATTCTCTTTGAAAAGCATCTGAGTTCAAGAAACTCTTTTATCAGGATTAGAGGTGAGGCTGAAAGCAAATGGTTTCTCTTAGCCGGTAAAAAAAATGCATTCCATTTCTCAACCTCCCCACCCCCTGGGCCAAGAGTTTCATGCATATTTGACATGTTTTCCATCTAGACAGCAATACAGCATTTCTACCCACTTTCTTTTTTTTCTTTTAAGTGACTCAAGTGCACAGTGTTTCTTTCTGAGAGTCAATTTATTTTTTAATTGTATCTGAATACTCTGGGATTTTTATCTTCACTTCACATGTTCTAATTTGTTTAAAATAATCCCAGAAAAAAAAAAAGGTATATATTATGAAAAAAAGCTGTTTGCAGTAAACTAGAAAGTGCTTATGGGGTTGTTATTTACTATTTAGGATTGTCATTACTATCACAGTAGAACCTAGAAGTTTTTAAGCAAGATCTGCCATTCTACCATGTTAGGACATACACAAAGCAAAGGCTCATCCTGGCCCAAGGCACCTACAATACCTACAAAAAACCCAAAAGAAACAGAGGGTGAGAGAGAACACACACATGCTAGCAAGAAAAACACAGAAAGAGGGTGAAGTTGCTTGCCCAGTGCTATGAGAAAGCAGGAGAAGAGAGATGGAATAAAACGCAGTGTGCATCACTCCAAACTTGTGCTGAGATTTCAAACAACCTTAACTGAAGTCCTAGTTACAATCTCAGGGATGCAGTAGAAAAAGTTCCCCCTAAGAAATCTATACTGCAATAAAGAAAACTTGTTAATACTTGTACTTAACCCCAGATCAAATGCAGCAGATTTTTGCAGCGTTTAATCATTTCAGTACTGAATTTTTGGTTTAAAAAGTATTTGGAAAAATTCAAGCAATTTAGACTCAAAAGAATTCCTTGACCTAAGAGAAGTGAATGCTGACTTCCAGATGCTATTCCACTATTCAGAAAACGTATGCATTAATTATAAAAACCATCATATTTTTATTTTCCTTTTAAAAGTCAGAATGTTTGGGTTGTGCTTGCAATGATTGCTGTCAGTCAGTGAAGCGTGTGTGGTAATGACAGCAAACACTGATCTAAGTGCAAGGAAAGCAACTGCAATAAATGCTTAGAAAAGGGTAAAGTAGGCAGAAAAATGCTTGTTTGATCATTTCCACGGCGATGTTTGTTTCCAAAATGCCATCTTCTCTTCCGCCAAAAGTTAAAAAAGTTAAACTCTTGCAGTTTCAAAGTAAGAATGTTTTCATTATCTTGTTCTATTTCTCCCATACACAAATCTATACTTTTCTATAACATTTTCTGTAGAAATTGATAGAAACACAGGAGAAGTAACAAAGTGTTGTTTGAGACCTGTTTAATCTTAACCAAGACTGGTGGTTCAGAGGTTACCAAGTGCCTGTGAATGCACATAGGTCACCTCCTCCTCCTTTTTACCCTGCATTGCTACAGCTGAGGGTAACTGCTTAAAAATCACTGTGGACAAAGCAGCACACTACATTTTAACACAGATTCAAAGAAGGCACTTGGAATTACTATTTACCCTGCCCTTCCACCAAATTTTAGGATAAAAACTGACTGAAAGTGTAACTCCATCTAACAATGAAGTTTCCCAAAGACATTCAAATGAAACAGTAATCCATGACTGAAGAAATGAAGTACAAAAGTCAGGAAACAAATTAGATCCCTTGAAAATGTATTCCCCAAGCATGTCAAAATCTCTTATTTTCATACTGTTACGGCTCTGGAGCTCACAGGGACACCAAACGGTACATCAGGATGGGACAGCATAAATAATGCCACCCCCAGCAGCTGCCAATTCATACCATTTCTTTCCCCCCCCAGGTGAACCTGCAGAAAGTCGAAACCTTGGAAGGCTCTACCAAATCTCCAGAGAGCTTTGGCTTCTGCACGGGGAGGCCTGGGAAGGAAACAGTTTGTACCCTGCAAACAGGCAAGTGCAACAGAGCAGTTTTAGAAAGATGACAAATCATGCACAGATATAAATGGAACTGTTCACACCAGTTCTACCTTTCTTGCTTCTCTCAAGTCTTTTATCCCTCTGTCCCATTTTTCTCCAAGAAGGATTTTGGATCCTGCTCTCAGCGACTTTTCAAGGGAACTGTAACAGATGCAGACTGCAAGCAAACAGTGCATTTTCCTCATCAACAGCAGTGAGACATATTAATGGGTGCTTTGGCTTCACACTTTCAAAGCACGTGTAGGAGTCACTGCAATGGTTCCACTACTGGTTGAATTAGTGACCTTGTGTCTAAGAAAGGTGGTCTCTCTTTTCTACACTTAATTTGTCTGTGAGAGCTGAAGTGCTGTATTCTGGTCTCAGATTTCTTTTTGCCTATCCATTTAGCACTGCTGTCCTTTCTTATTACAGTAATCAGGAAACCTACTGTCACAAGCAACCAGTATTTTCACAAACAGCCTGACACCCTCTCTCCCCTGGAAGGTACCACAAAACCTTTCAAATGATTTGGGTTTTCCCACCTTGCTATTTCACACGTTCCGAAATAGATCTGCATTAACAGATTTCAGAAATAATTACATTAAACATAAAGGAGGAAGAATGTCACAGAGATGAAGGGACTCCTTAGGAATTGTGCAGTCTTTCACCTAATTAATGAAGTTGAAGAAATTCCAGCTAACATATTTCATGACAAACTCTCCCCCCACGTTTTTGCAAAGCCTATGCATTTATATCCAAGTGGCATCTACTCACATGCTACACCTATTGCAAATTATGTTAATGTACATAACATACACACTAGCATAGCACGAGCACTTAGTATATGTTTCTATTTGTAGAGGAATTCATTATGGGAAACAGAAGGCTTTTCTCTGCAAGGAAATTTGTCTCAATGGATGCAGGAGTGGGTTTCTCTCCCCTCTCCTCTGCTTTTGCTATTATTCATTAAATGGATAATTTCCTTTTATAAACAAAGGAGTCCATATAATAAGTAGGCATGTTTGGATAGATCATTAATAAAGTAATAGTCTCCTCATCTGCCAGCCTGAAAGACGAAACCTAAAGCCAGGGCTCCCAAGAGCCAATCCCTTCTCAGCTGGACTACAAGAGCACCCAGCCCCTCAGACCGACCTTCAGAATGCCTGGCCAGCAGCCCGGCCAACCTCTTTTAAATACCTCATAGGCAGAGTGATGATTTCAGCAGAAGCTGCTTATATGTGGTCTAGAGAACACAATTCTTCCCCATTTCACTGTTGTATCTGGAGATCTCCAAAGAGATCCAGAGAATATTCCCTCCACAGTTTACCTTGACTGTTTCTTATCGAAGTTTAGCACAGATAGATTTTGACAACAGCAATTCCTTAGAAATCCACTGTGGTTTCTGAAGCATCAAACTCCCAAAGAATAAGCCAGAAACTTCAGCCAGCTTGCAATATTATCTAGCTTTTTGTACAAACAGTCAGGTGAGCATTGAGACATTGGCCACCAAAAATGAAACAAAAACATGTAACTTGGAACTTTGAGAAGTATCCATAAAACATGGCTCATCATCAGGGTGACTCCTGTATTGAAAACCTACTCTACTTGGAATCACTTGCTAAGTTCCAATATTCTTTTACATATTATTCTTTATTCAGCATTGTCAGAATCCATACTGTTGTTCCACAAAACATGCTTTGATTTACTTTTCAAGATGAACTAAGACTTAAACCATTCCAGTGTTCCAAGGTGCTCAGAAATCACCAGATCAGGTGAGAAAAGTGCCCGAAGGATTACATTTAAAATACAAGGGTATAGTATATGCTCTCTTCTGGGAAAGCTATCACAAAATACAGGACTCCTTCCAGCTTTTGTTGGTTTTTAACCTGTGTAGTGTTCAGGTGCTGGCCAGACACCAGGCACCCACAAAAGCCGCTCACTCACCCTCCCCTGACACAGCTGGACAGAGGAGAGAAAATTTAGTGAAGGGTTCATGAGTTGAGATAAGGACTGGGAGAAAACACTCCAATGGCAAAACAGGCTCATTTTAGAGACATAAAGTAAATTTATTACTAAGATCAGAGCAGGAAACCGAGAAGTAAAATAAGCCTTTAAAAACACCGTTTTTCCCCCCAACCCCTCTCTCCTTCCCACTGACAGCACAGAGAAAAGGGCGGGGGGTTGGTCAGTTCATCACCTGAGGTTTTCTTC